>VZSF01009821.1:36411-120315 GCA_013398295.1 Chionis minor | reverse complement strand
CAATCCCAGCAGGATGCTGGCCCCTGGCTGAACTGGGGGGGCTGGAGGGGGGAGCGATGCCTATAAATGCCTGGTAAATCCTCCGCCGGCACCGGATCTTGTTTAAAAATAAAAGGGCGACCCAGCCTCCGTGGAAAGAGCTTGTTCTGCTCTTCCCAGGCTCGGATGGGACTCGGTGACAACCTGAGACGCTTGAGCTGGTGACGCTGGTGCCTTTCGCCCGGGTTGGCACCTTGTCCCGATGGGGGGAAGTGAGTAATGGGGTGGCTCAGGAATCCGGGGGCGAGGCGTCGTCGGTGTGCGGGCAGCACGTTTGGGCCGGGGAGCGCAGGCCTGGGGCCCAGGCGCCTCCTGGCTATTATTAGCAGCATTTGTAATCCCCAGCGACCGTCTCCAGGCTGCCGGGCAGTGCGCAGGCAGCCCTCCCTTGGAAAGCATCGCCACTGACTCACTGGGCGGCCTCGGGCAGGTCCCAGGGGGTTGCGCCCCCCCCCCATCCCTCCCGTGACGCTCTGCCCCACTCTCAGGGCTGGGACGCGAGTCCCTGTGCTCCTCCTCACCTCCCCTTGTCATTCCTGAGCCTCCGAGCTCTCCCTCTCCCCTTCCTGGCACCCCTTGGCTGCGGGTATGGCTCTCAAGCAGCCTCCTCCCTCATCCCAGCGTCCTGGAAGCCACATCTCGCCCTCTCCCGCGTGATTTATTGGGGCCTTGGAGCACCAGGCTCCTTGTCAAGCTGGAGAGCCCCCGGGCTGCTGTTGGCTGGCTGGCTCCCGGCTGGGCTAGCTCGGCAGCAAAGCTGGCCACCCAGCCGGAGCTGCTGGGGGGCCTGTGGCACACCCAGCGCTCTCTGAAGTGCAGCACCCCGGCGGGACAGATGGCCGTCCCCAGTGCTGCCAGAGCCCACGGGTTCCTCTGCTGTCTCACTAGCTTGAGTCTCCTCAGGAATGTTTCCCTCCCCTGCCCTCTGGCTGCTCTTCAGTCCAGCTTTTTTTTGAGGAGCTGCTGCTGCGATGGTCATCGCCTCGGGAGATGGGCTCAGCTCCTTCATCCCCACTCGGCACAGGTGTGGTAAGAGGGTTTTGCGTGCCTGGAGGCCAGTTGGTACTCAAGGTCCTCCAGAAGCCTGGCTGGGCCCTGCTGGGGTCTCCACTGTGCTGCCCCCTCTCGCAGCAGAGCACAGGGGACACAGGAAGCCAAGTAGGGTCCCGGCCATTTTTTCCTCCTGGGGACTGGTTAGCTGGCTGTAGAAGCAAGGCAGAGCATGCAGCCCTGGAGCTGAGCAGCGTCTCTTCGGGAAGGACCGGGAACAGGCGGTGGCTGTGGTCTGGGTGGTGGTGGAGAGCAGCGGGAAGGGGGAGGGATGCTTCTCACTGCTGAGTAAGTGTTTGGGAGCGCTGGCCCGTGCGTGATCTTGCGGCTGCCAGGACCGCTCGGCGCGGGCTGCCTGGCCCAGGCTGGGGTCCCCGTGGTGCTGGGTGGCACGGCAGAGGGAGTATGTGCGTTTCCAGCAGGCACCGCGTGGGTTTTTGCGAGACGCTCCCTGCAAATGTCCTCAGAGTTGCTTCATCCTCCTCCTCCTCCAGCGCTGCTTAGGCCAAAGCCCCGCAGATGTTCCGGGCAGGGACGGGACTGGCCTTGGGCAGAGCAGCGAGTGCTTTGCAGGCAGCTGCCGATGGAAACGTGCCCTGTCAAACCCCTCCTGGCTCGGCCGAGGGCTGCGGTCCCCTGATGTGACTCAGCAGAGGAGGCTCCCAGGCGCCATCCACCCGGCTGCGGGTTCCCGGCACTGTCGGAGCTGCTGCGGGCTCAGGGCTGACTCGGTACGTCAGCAAGCGGAGGGCTGTGCTCAGCACTCGGAGACCCTTTTTTCCCCCCCTCCTCCAATTTGCTCAGCACGTGCTGCACCGGGCTGGTTCGGACTCACAGCAGCCATTAACCACTCAACCAAAATGCTGATGGATGAACCCGCTCGGGGAGAGCAGCCACGGCGTGTTAAAAGGCTGGCCGGAGCTCTGCACGCTGCTGCCTCCTTCCTTCCCGTCTCCTCGCCCGTACAAACCAGTATCTGCTGAGCACCCTGAGCTGGGGCAGCTGCCTGGCTCAGCCTCCCTCCTGCTCCCAGCTCCTGCCAGGGCAGCCTGCAATGCACCACTGGCTGCCAAAATCAGCGGGGGTCGAGGCTTCCCTGCCCCGCTCTGGGAGGAACGGACCATGGGGGCAGCATCGTGCCCACGGCTATAAAAAGAAGCCGTGGCAGAGCAGGGAAAGGAGCCCAGGAGTCCTTGTTTCCATTAACTGCTGGTAGTGGTTCCCCTCGTCTCTGCTGGCTCCCATCACCGAACAAAAGTTAATTAGTGTGTCGCTGTCTGTTCTCATCCCCATCCCCAGCTTGTTAACGGATGAGGCAGGGCTGTCAGAGCCATCCCCTAATGAAAAGCTGTTGGGTGGGAACGGCAGCGTTGCTGGGGCTGCCGAGTCTGGTTCTTGTGAGAAATGATCAGAAAACTCCAGTTCTGCAATCAGTCTTTCTGTCCTGGAGACAGCAGGTGGTGGCAACAGTGCAGGGTTTAGAGTGGTGGTCCAGAGCCACCGCTGGGATGCCCCCGTGGCCAGGACACTCCGGAGGTGGGGAGGGTGAGCGGGCAGTGCCAGGCTCTCTGCTGGGCATGGCAGCTTGGCCAGTTTGCTAAGGGTTAACTGCAGCCAGTGGCTTCAAACAGAGCAGGGTTAAGCGGTGCCAGTGGGGAGAGAGGGGACAGCTCTGGAGAGGATCCTGCGAGGGGGGACCTGGCACTCGGAGGTGCCCAGCTCGTCCTGGCCAGGGGAAGTCATGCCAACCCTGCCTGCTCAGGACAGCCTGCTGTGCTCTGCTGTCACCTGGGTAACAACGGCATGAAGGGGATGTCACCTGCTGCTTCTGCAAAGCTCCCGGTGCCTTTCCCCTGTGCCCCCACCCCAATCCATGCCTTCCCGGGGCTCCCAGCACCCCTGGACACATCAGGCCGCAGGAGCACAAACCACCCAGCTGCCAGCAGGGACCCTCTTTAAATTTCAGAAGTCAGCATCTCCCCCTTCAATACCTCCTGCCTGCGCTGGAGGGGAGAGGGTGTCTAATTAGCTTGGCTTTAATTGGCGACTCTGCAGGCTGCCGCAGGGCTGGGACAGGAGCTCTGCCTTCCCGCAGCGCCGGTGGGGAGGGATGCGGTGTCGGGCAACCCCTCGTCGCAGCCCTGGCAGCAGCACGGGCCGCTGCCAGCGGGATGCGGAGCTTTCCTGCCAGGACTGTGCCCCGGCTCTGAGCTGCCATGGTCTGTGCCGCTAATGAATGTGTCGTCTCTTGCAGTCTCCGCGCGTTGGGAAGCGAGGCAGGACATGCGTCAGCCTGTGTGCGTGTCCCTCCCCTGCATCCCAGATGTAGGGCCCAGGCATGGTTGTTTGGGGCTTTACGTTGTGTCCTCTCCAGCGGATCCAGGGGGTCAGGCTGCTGCCCATTCCTGTTTGGGCCAGGTACGGCCCCGGGAGCTGGCACGGAGCCGGTGTGCTGCTGGAGCAGAGGCCACGATAGCTCCTCGCCCTCTGAAGTGCCCACCCGTGTGAGTGCCTGCCGGGCAGCATCCCGGGAGAGGGCAGGCTCTGCCTGCCCCTGCTCCCTGCCCAAGGATGCCGCCTGGCCCATCCCTGACAGCAGGAGACATCCTGGTGTTGGCGCCTGTGGTGTTTGCTTGCCAGAAGCCGGAGCGAAAAAGGGGAGAGCAGCGGATGAGCCAGCTGGGTGCGATGCTGGGGGTGCTGCACTGCGGCACGACAGTGCCTGCAGGGACTCCTCGCCCTGCCGCGGGATGCGCCGGTGTTTTCCTAAGCAGACCCTGTGCTGCCTGACCCCTTGCTGGGGGCTGGATGATCCCAAAGCTTTGGTGGGACTCTGGCCGCTCCGTGGCTTGTCTCTGCCCACAGCAGCGACAGGGGGGTTGGTGGGAGCAGGTGCTCCCCACACTTTGAGGGGGGGTCAGACCTGTGAAGCACTGCCTCTGTGTGAGGCATGTCCCCCGTCAGGCACCCCGGGGCTGGCAGGACCATCGCTCCGGGCTGGAAAACTGCTTCCCTTCTGCAGCAGCCGCTTCTCTGGCTGGCGGGAGGATGGAGAGCCCCAGCAGTGGGGTGAAAATGAGCTGCCGACGTAGCAGCTGCGCTGCTTTGCTAAACTCTACCCAACAAGTTTGTTTGGGTTTTTTTTGTGGTTTTTTTTTTTTTTTTTAAAGGCTTCTTCCTTCCCCTTTTCCTCCTGGCTTTTCTCTTTCTGGCTGGCTGTCTCCTGTCTGCTTTCTTTCCCTCTTGCAATGTCTTGCATCAGGCTTGGAGCAGAAAGTGCAGCCATAAATGGCAACACGCAGGAGTCAGGAGTTTAATCCAAGACAATTTTCTGCCCTCTGCTTTGCAGCCTGGGATCTTCCCTTTTTCCCAGAGCTGCAGTAGGGAAATCGTTTGTCCCCCTCCTGCCTGTAGTTGCCAGGGCTGTCCTTTGGACTGGGAAAAGGGAGAGGGACACACCAGCCCCACGGCGCCCCTCGTGTCCCTTCTGAGAAGGGAAAGCTGTTGCACAGAGGGGTTTGTGCCAGGGATGGAGGAAGCGGGGAGGAAATGGCCAGAAATGAGCTGAAATCCAGATGATGCTGTGATGGGGAGCCCGGCCTCCGTCTGGGAGAGGGCTCGGTGGCGGCAGAGCCACAAGGGGGGATTCGGGGGGACAACACTGTCCTGTGTCTGAGCTGTCTTCTCCTGAGTGACTTGGGTCTGACGGTGGTTGATTGCTGCCCGTGCCCAAAATGTCCCAGGAGGTCTTGTCCTCGCTCCTGCTTTTGTCCAAAGTCTCCGCTGCTGGAGGGAGCCTCCACGCGCAGGCGTCTCGCTCGCTGGCCGTGGAAGCTAAAGGGCAAAAGCGTGTTTCTGCTGATCCAACAAACGCTTCAGCTCTGAAGCCAAGAGCTGCCAAAAGCCAAGACAGATGTATTGCTGCATTGGTATTTAAGGTAAATGACTTATTGGATTTTAACCCTGCACTGGCGGGTGCTGGGCTTTCCAGAGCCCCCCGCAAGCTGCGCAGAGGTGCGATTCGGACGTAAGGGGGCACGGAATGTGCCGTGGGGCGGGCTGGGTCCATCCTGCCCGCCAGCAGGAGCAGGCAGGGAGTGTGGAGCACATTCCCGGCCCCACGTGGCCTCGGGGCCAGGCAGCTGCCGCCGGATGCGTCCCCTTGCCGATGCCGGTGGCAATGCGATCTTTGTTTGCTGCAGCAGCTGGCCTGGGCGGCTCGTGTCAAGTCTCCTCCAGATGCTCCCGGATAATGACAATGACGTGCATAGTGTCCCTGCAGTGCTTCTTGTCGCCCTTTCCCCCCCCGCTCCGTGGAGAGGTTTTCTTGGTCAGCGTGCAACCGCGGAGAGATGCAGGCTGGCAGCCGGAGCGCTCGAGTCTCCCTGCTTCTCCAGCAGCTCCTGCTGCCACCTGGCCCCGGTCCACACTTCCCTCACGCCCCACCACTCAAAACATTCTCCCAGCATTGCCCCTGCGCTCTGCTTCATATAGAAGAGCAGTGCCTGGGGTGCCATACTGTCCCCTTTGGTTGTCAGGTCTCCCAGCTTTGTCCCAAAACCTTCCCCCTCCGTTTTGCAGCTGCAGGATGAGCTGAGCATCCCATGGCTGGGGCATGGCAGCCCCCGGATCAGCTGCTCTTGCCGCCCGGCTGCGAGGGGAACTGGCACAGCAGCACCCACCAGCCACAGCAGAACGGAGGCGCCCTGAAATTTGGGACAGGTTCCCTGGGGGTGTGGGGATGCTCCAGGCAGGGAGGGCTCTCCCTTCCACCCTGGCTGGCAGGGGCTGCGGGCACAGCCATGCTCAGGGTGCGGGTTTTGTCCCTATTGATGGCTTTTCTGAGCCAGCCCGGAGGCTGCTCCCAGCCCGGCGCTGGTATTTCACTGCAAGGCCAATGGACGCGATGTCCCAGCTCCCTGCCCACGCGTATCCTCCTCCACAGCCGCCCTCCCGGCGCAGCGGGGAAAGGTTCAGCTGAGAAGCGTTTGGGCTGGGAGAGGGCAGGGGAAGGACAGCTTCGCACGGGGGTCGAGGCCATTCTGCGTTCAAAGCTGCTGTGGGGCTGAGAGGACGGGGAGCCCCAGCTCTGCGACTGCCATGGGGCAATAGGAGGGTTTCAAGGGGGTATTACCCGGTGCTGGAGGAGGCAGCTGGCAGAGCAGGCGCTGCCAGCATTCATGAACTGAGCATTCCATGCCCTTCCTCTCCTCTCCCCTCCTGTTAGCCCCAAGCTGCTGCATCCGCATCCCAGGCAGCTGCCTTCAGCCCTGCCAGGACACCCGGCAGCCGAGCTGCTCCCCGTCACCGATGGCTCCTTGCAAGGGTCCCAGTCCTGTGGGATTCGGCGGCTCACGAGCTCCAAAGCCTGGCTGCAGGGCTGGGCGCTGAAGGTCTCTGCTGTTCCTCACTCCAGCAGCCATGCCGTGGCTTGGCACATGGATCGGAGGCAGCGTGGGCTCGGGCACCAGGGCAAGGCGGGCTGCTGGCCGCATCCGGCGATTCGTCCAACTGTCCTGGTACTGCCAGGGCCGGTTGGTTAAGCACAGGGAGGGCTTGGGGACATTCGTGCTCAAAGCTTTTGTCTCTTTCCAGATACCACCTTTGGGTGCCTCACCTGGGTCCAGCCTCGGGCACACAGGACAAGCAGAGGGCGGATGTGGCCACGCAGCGCTTTCCAACAAGGCAGAGGTGCGTGGGATGGAGAGCTGGCCTGGGAAGGGTGGCACAATGGGTGCTGGTGTTGCTGCACGGATGGGACATTGTCCCGGGCTAGCAGTGGCCATGGAGGAGGCAAAGCTTGCCCATTGCGCTCCTCTGGGGGGGGGAGTTGATTGGGATTTTAATGGCTTGGCCCATTTAAAGCAGAGGGAAACGGTGCTCCAGGTACAAATATGCCGCTTAGATGCGCAGGGAGCGATGCCTGGCTGCTGGCAGGGGTCAGGCTAAGGTGGCCGGGGGGGGGCTCTGGTGGTGGCCCAGCGATGGTTGTGAGGCCCCGGTGTGGTGGACAGACGGGGATGTTGAGGCTGGAGCCAGAGCGCGGGGGGAAGGGAGGTGCTGGCATCTGCCTCTAAACCATCCAAGCAGAAAAATGTTGCGCTGCAGCGAGCTACCGGCTGCCACGAGCTTGGGGGGGGTTCCCAGCGTGGCCACGGCACATTGCTGTTGCCTGCCAGCCTGGCATCCTCGGCTGCTCCCACTAAATGCTTCTTCCTCTGGGTCGGAGCGCAGGTATTTTCCTTCCTTGGAGGTTTGGCACTCGAATTTCTTCCTTGCTTCCACTGTTAAATGCTCAGAAACACTCAGTGCCTAATGCCTGGGCAGGGAACAGGCTAAAATATCCCTTCTTGTGCCAGCTCCTGGAGGGTCGGGTCTCACTGGGGACATCTTGGCTCACAGGGAGAACTGGATGTGATGGGAACGTGCTGGGATGTGATTGGGAACTGCTGCCCTGGGCTCGTGGCTGAGTCCCCGGAGCCAGGGCTGACCATCCCTTTCCCGCACCCTCCCTGAGGCTTCTCCTTTGGGTGCTGCCCCGCTCCCAGCCGCCCCCGGGGGGAAGCCCGGGTGTCCAGCGGGAAGTGCCCATGTTTGGAAGCATGGCCCAAAATAGCGGTAGCCGCGGGGGGCGGGGGTCTTGGCAGCGTGTCCTTCTGGGGAGCCTGAGAGCAGGGTGGCGAGAAGAAGCCAAATGGCTGTGAATAATGCGCATTCCTCACCTATGACAAACTAACCTAGTTCTGGGCCGGGGCTGCATGCCGTGCTCCAGCGCTTTATCTCAAGCCACGCAGTGCAAAGCCTCGCCTCTACGCAAGGGTTCTTCTCGGACCATCTTCATTTCCCTCGGATCTCCTTCACCCTGACTTTCCCCAGGTGCTCGATGGTGTGGCTGCGTGCCAGGCTGCCTCCATGCTCCTTCCCTTTCCTCCCGTGTGCTTTGCCCTGTGCACGCCAGCCCCGTGGCTTTACATGGGATGCACCGGGCCAGGGAGGATGCAGGAGGATGCTCCAGGGTGCTGTTGACCTCCAGCCAGGGCGCTGGGTGCTGCGCTTTGCAGGAAGAAGCCACGTACAGGGAAGCATTGCCATGTGTCCCTGTCATCTCCGGAGCTGGAGCGCTCCTTTCCCTCCCTGCTCGCCATCTGCGCGGCTTTCTGCTGGGTGTACCGCAAGGGGCAGGGATCTGGGCTTGATAAACCTGTTGTAGCTTGTAGGAGGCAACCCCCAAAACTTCCAAAATGGCTTTGCTTTTATAAAAAAATAACGTGGCGCTGATGCTGCTGTGCCTGTCTGCGCTCCAGGGATCAGCCCTGCTGCCGCAATACGTGTGTGGAGGAGCGAGGGGCCGGGGGGACACAGGCAGGAGCCAGCCAGGACCTCCCCAGCGTCACCTTCGACCAGTGGTCCCGGCTGGCGAGTGCTCCTGTGCTTCGGAGCAGCTGCTGGGCCCGTGGTTTTGCTGGGGACTTGCCTTTCCCTAGCGCTGAGATGATCCATCCAAGCCTGGCCTGGGGGCACACAGGAGAAGTCCCCGCAGCTTGTGGCTCCGTCCCCTGCACGTCCCTGGGCTGGGTGGGGGGTGCTGGAGGAGGCTGCTGAGGGTGCTCAGCCACGAGGCTGTGCCTGGGGACACCGGGATAAGCGGGTTCTTCTTAAAAACCTTAATATCCCCTCGATTAAGGGGAGACGCAAGGCCAATTTCCCCCCTCGCTGACTAGCGAGAGAAGGCAGACTAATGAACCTCGCTCATTAGCAAGCACCCTGTTCCCTGAAGGAGGCAGGGAAGGAGCGCCCAGCCCTTGGCTTGAGAGCTCCGGTCTCTGCTCTGCGGCTCTGGTGCCCTGGCCAAGCATGGGATATTTAGCTCAGCACCTTCTCCTCTGTTTTTTAACTCCTCCAGGAGGAAGATCCAGACTCAGAAAACGAGAAGCTGGTGGTGAAAGAGCCGGAGGATGAGGATGGTGAGTGCCGAGCAAGCCAGCACCCTGCCACGAGGGTACAGATGTCTCTGAGGAGCTGAAGCCCTGAGTGCTTAGGGATGGTCTCCTTCCTCCAGGAAATGTAGAGGAAACTCCGACCCTGGCAACAGCCCCTCTCTGCTTCCCCAGGTGCCCTTGGGCTGTTTGCCATGGGGTAGCTTTGTGATGAAGCTGCCCCAAAAGCTCCTTGCTCACATCCAGGACGATCTCCAGGGGCTTTAGTCAGAGCCGTGTTTAACTGATTAGCCAATTAGTTGATTGGAAAATGATTAATTGACTAATTGGGGTGACAACTGCTGTGCTCGAAAAGAAAACGAAACAGATGGTGCCAAGCAAGACTGTGTGTCTGAAAGGGACTCCGCTCTCCTGAGCAGCCCTGGAGATGCTGGGATGTCCCCAGGAGCCCCTGCCTGGAGTGGCCGGGGCCAGCTGGGATAACAGGAGAGCTTGGGGTGTTCCCCCTTCCCTGCCCCGCTTTCCGCTTGCCCTTTTTAAGGCTCTGTGTGGCAATCCCCTGGCTCGGGAGGATTACGCCTAATGCCACAGGGAATCAAATTTTAATCCTGGTACCATGCCCACAAGGTGGGGGAAGCGCCTTTGGACAGGGGGTTCCCAAAAGACACTTATTCTACCCGGTTAGGCTTCCTCGCGGCATTGGTGATCGGGGATGTTACCGTGCGGGACTGCGGGAGACCTGGTTTGAGGAATGATGGATGTATCCTGCCAAATGGATAATGCTGCTGTGCCAGGGTCTGTCTCCTTCAGTCCAGCTCTGTTTCGGGGCTGCTCTGGCACCGCTGTGCATCGCCCTGAAGTGGTTTTGGCTCGGGGGCAGGTGGAGATGACAGTCCCTGGCCGTGGGTCATTGCTAGCCCAGCGTCCTCCTTAAGCATCTCCTGCAGACAGCTGCTGACTCCTCTCCTGAATTATTTACACCATTTCTGAGGTGTTTTAACAGGGCTGGGGAAAGTGATGCCTCAGCTTGGTGATGAGGCGGCGAGTGGCGGCGCGGCTGGGAATGACGGTGGTGCCCTGGCTTTGCTGGGGAGAAACGTGGCTCCTTTCCTTCCCCATTTCTCCTGAGCATCGCTTCGTCCTGGCCCAACTCAAGCCCCTGAGCCACCACCCAGCTCACAAGCCTGCGAGCTGAGAATTTCCCCTTGGGCACGTGGGGATCCCGCAGGTGGTCTGTCACTAGCCCGGGATGCTGCTGCGGTGGCCAAACCCACCAGGCAGCCTTCTCATCCCGCTGCAGGAGCTGGCAGGGAAGAGGCAGGTACTTGCTGCCTGCTCGGGGCTCACCGGAGCGAGCGATTTCGGAGCCGAGGTGCCCTCGAGGGGCTGCTTTCACCCTGCGAGCCCAGGGTCACAGTGCTGGCAACGCGAGGGCAGAGAGATGAAAGGCAAATGTTTTCTTTAATATGAACTCACAGAGGCTCTGAGTAAGTAGGTCACCTCATATTTCTGTAGTGTTTTCGCTGTCCATGTGAAAACTCAGCCTCCTCTTTTCTGTGTGTTTCCTGAAGTTTGTTTTCAGTCTGCAAAGAAAGTTCCTGAGCTCAGAGAACAGCCAGTGGTTTCCAAAGCCGCACGCTGGCTCCTTTTTAACCACAACATGTGGGCAGGGAGATGGGTAGCCTCCTCGCCTTCCTCTTCCCATATTCTTTTCTGGCAGGGTGGCAATTAAACTGTCCTTTTTGGGATGGGCGAAATCCCAAATCTCAATTTACTTGGCAGAAAAACCACGTGAGGGAAACGATCTTAATTGTCCTTGAAATGAGGCGAGCTATACAAAGGTAACAAAACGGCTCCTGCCCTGCATCAGGGTAAGAAACAGGATGTTACACCCTCTTTTTTTGTTCATTATTTTTTTTCTTAATATCTCCCAAAGCAGCAGCCAGCTGAATTTTCTTTCCATGCACTTTTTTGGCCACCCAGAGGGCTGATAAGCCACAGCATTACTGCTTGTTTCCAGCTGGCCAGACTTGTTTGCCTGCCTGTTCAGAGGGTTTTCCCACCCAGGGAAGAGGGATATGGGCAAGCTGAATATTTGGGGCATCAGGGTGCTTGTGTCTGGACACTTGTGAAGATGGTAGCGAAAGGGTTTGTTCCCCCAGGAGCCCTGACGGTGTTTCGGGCTTAGAGGAACACTCCGGATCAGTAACCGAGCAGTGATCCACCAGGACTTCCCAGGGAAGCTGGGAAGCCCCAAGATCAGGGACGCAAAGATGTAAAGGGAGGAAATGTGGATATCTGCAGGGAGGAGGTTTCTGTTAAATTCCCAGCCCACAAATATCACTCCAGGCTCACTCCGTACGCTGGCGGCAGTGACCTTGCAGCGGTCGGTGTGCTCAGTCCCGGACCTGCCCGCGCAGCCTTCCACAGCTTATTCTTGAGATCTCGGGTTTCCCCATCTAGAAAATGAGGCTCTGACTTGCCTTTTTGCGTGGGGGTCCCCAAGGTCCGCGAGAGCTCTGGCAGCAGCTGAGTGCGTGCGTGAGCTTGGGCTTGGAGAAACTGCTAAATCAAGCAGCTGAGCTTGGACGCGGGGAGAAAATCCTTAAGGGCAGTATTGACCGGAAAATAGAGGGAAGGTGCTGACGCTGAATCCTTCTGGGTGTAAGGAAAGGAGAAGGGCTGTGAGGTGTCTTTTATTCGGGTAGGTGGAGGAGGACTTTCACAAATGTGGTGCCTGCAGTAGCAACAGCAAGGATTGGAAGGGGCTTCCTAGGTGGCGGGGGACATGGGAATGGGAATGCACAAGTTGGGGCTTTCTCTCCTGCCACAGAAGTCAGGGGAGTTTCACCCCTTTTGGGGTCTTGTTGGCGCTGGCAGGCATCATCCTGGGTATTTGGTTTGAGGGTAATGTGCAATTTTTCAGGGCCGTGCAGATAATGCAGTAACATCTTCCTTTTGTGGACCCCTTAGAAGTATCCCCAGGGCTCCGAGGGTCGGTGGAAGCAGCAGATGTTTCTGGGTGGATGTGGAAACAGCAATGCTCAACGTGAAGCAGCCGAGTCCTGCAGTCCTTGGGAGATAAAGGCTCGCAGATAACCAGCCCACAGATAACCAATAAAGGCAACTACCCAAAGGAGCTGCTCTTCCTGGGCTGCCCTTTGGATTGACCTCCACTCCTGTTGTTTTCTCCCATCTGTAGGAAGATAAAGCAGGGGAGAGGTTTTTAAAAGCAAATAGTGCTCGAACAAAATCCGATTGGAAAAGGATCGGCTTTGGCTCAGAGTCCGTGAGCTTCGGTGCTCTAATTAGCACAGGGCTGAGGCTGGCGAGCCGGATAGGAGAGCACCCAGGCCTGGAGAAGGAGACCTCCGTTTCCTCTTCAGGTCTATCGGTGGGACTTGGACCTAGCTGCGTCGGTGCTCCTGGGGCTGCCTTGGCTCAGCTCTGTTTGCAGCGCCGAGATTTGCAGTGCGGCACCTCCTTTGTTTGCAAGCTTTGTCGAGGTCTGCGGGAGAGCTGCTGGGCTGCGTGGCCTGGGACCGCTCTGCTCATGGCACCATCTGTGAGCCCCACGCATGGGAAAGGGCCCCTGGATGAGGAGAGGGAGGGAGGAGGAATGCAAGTCTGGAGAGAAGCGGAAAATGCTGCGAGCTAATCAGGGCAGGATTAGCATGTCTTGATAAGCCGAGATGGGCCTGCAAGGCTAAGATCCAGGGAGAGCAATAGCATATGGTTCCTGTGCCGTAGGATTTACTTGTATCTGCTCCCAGCAATCCTCGCTGTTTCCAGTGCTAGCTGCAGCTGGGACTCTTGCCATCCTCTGGCCAGCCACACCTTGGCCCTCCACTGCAATCCACACAGCTTCCCCCACACTGCCCAGCCTTTCTGGAGACCGGAGCTGACCGAGGAGGAGTGTTTTGGGGTGGCCATAGCGTTTGGGGTGTGTGTGCAGGAGCAGGGGTCGGTGAGAAGCTGAAGGGGACGAGCCCACTGCTGTTGATTGTTGCTCTTGCAATCTCTTGCTCTTCTTTGTCTTTCCCTCTCCCACTCTCCAGCTGCAGATGAGACGTTCTCTTTTAAATACAGTCCTGGAAAGCTGAGGGGAAACCAGTACAAGTCAATGATGACCAAAGAAGAACTCGAGGAAGAACAAAGGTAAGTTGAGTTTCCTTTTTCTTTTGCCCAAGGCCATGTGGTTGGCATCCTCTTGACGCAAGATGGGTGTGTTCAGACCTCTGTCTTCCCAAACTACCTTGGTGACCTCAGGCTCAAGGTCTCATTGCACAGTGGTCCAGACCTCCCTCACCCAGGAAGAGACGAGAGCAAATAAGGCCACACTGCTTTAGGAGACGGAGACACTGTGGCCCTGTATACCTTTGGAGCTGCTCAAGCTCCTTGTCTGGATGCTTAGCCCAAGTTTTCCAGCTGATGCAAGCTGGTGTAGTTCCCCTGATCCCATTAGCACCACGTTGATTTACATCAGTTGAGGATCTGATCTCTAGCTACTTCACCTCCCTTTACCCTGTGGATGGCCTCCAAATCAAGGACATGGACATAGCTCAGAAATACTGGAGGAAAGTGAGCGAGTGTGGAGCTTTAGAGTTCGCTGTGATGGGCCTGAGATTGGAAATGCCTGTACCCAGGGCTGGCTCCTCAGCTGTAAGTGGTGGGGATTTGCCATGTAGTGGGCCTGGTAGAGATGAAGAACTGTCCATCTTGCAATTTTTGGTAAAGTTTCCACCTGAGCCTTGCATGAAAACGGGAGGAGCCTGTCCTGTTACCAAAACCAAGCTTTCTAGCTCAAGATTTCCCAGCCTATACAAGGGAAATCTACCCCAGCCTTGCACCTCAAGCTGCAAAGCCCTGTCCAAAGCCAGTCTGTGCTGTCAGTGTGGAGTCTCTGCCCACGTGTGAGGGAGTCCTTCAGCCCACAGGCACGCAGAGCCCACGCTAAACCAGAGATGCCAAACCCCACAGCCGAGGGCTTTGCCCTACAAGCAGGCTCCATGGCAGGCTGCTCCCTAGCGGATGTGTGGCAGCTTGTACCCCTTCCCTCTTGGGCGAGCTGCAAGGAACTGCTTTCCCAGTGGTAGCTCAACAAGCTTGGGAGATGCTGTTCTCTCCATTGCTCTCCCAGGGGCTGTGGGACCCAATTCTCCACCCAGTGGTGTGCACCTCCTAGAATGATTTGGGGGAATTTGTCAGCCCTTGCCTGTGATGCCGTGGTCTAAGCACCGCTACAGCTGGCATGGGGTAAAGGCCTGACACGGAACAAGTAGGAGCTTGAGAGCAGCAGGGATGCAAGGATGGAGGGATCGCACCTCGCCCCTGGGTCAGGCATGCTCCTGCGGCAAGCACTGCCGCCAGGCCCTTGGGCAACCTGTCTGCGTTGCCAGCGGCTGGGCTGGCCAAGGTTTGTCTTCGTGGCATGAGCAGGGCATTGTGGTGGGCAGCGTAAATCCAGAGACCTGCCCAAGGGCTGGCGCTGACACAGGCTCACTCTGGTCCTGGGAAAGACTCGGGTGGTCCATGGGCTCCATGCAGGCTGCCTTCACTAGCCAAGCCTGCAGCCATTCTTTGCACGTCAAACCCAACTTTCCCAACAAGAGATGTCTACCCTTTCTCCCCTGGCTTCTGGGCTCCCAGTTGTGTTCAAATCTTGGGCTTCACCAGCCTTCTAGCACTGCCAGGAGCAAAGATCTGCAAGGGCGGTGTGCTCTGGGGTCAGCAACAGAAACGAGCTCCGGTTTCCTCTGGCACAGGGTTGATTCTGTGTTGGTGGCATCAGGAAAAATGCTTGTTTTCTTCCTTTTGTTATATCTTTATCGTGCCTGAAGCCCCCAACCTGTAAAAAGCTAAGCAGGTCTATTAGCGTCATTGTATTTTTCATTGGGGAGGGTGGTGGTGGAATGAACGGAGCGGATGTGAGAGAAACCCGTGGGGCTCAATGGGAATTGCTTTTCAGGATCCTGCGAAGCACCAATGCAAAAATCTACCTGCAGCAGGCAAATTCCAACCCTTTGCACCAACAGCTCCACCCAAACCAGCTGAGCAATCTCCGCTCAGGTTTTCAGGGCCAGGAGTCCTGTAGGGCCTTGGGCTGGCTCCTCTGTGGCAGCAAATGGCTCTTCTGTCACCTGGGGACACTGAGGGGACGTTGCCTACGGACAGCAGTGGGATGGGGGTTTTGTACTCAGGACTGTAGAACAGGCTCCAGGGGGTGACGGACCTTTCCTGGGCATGTGGGATCTCCCGGCATCGCTGCTCACGTCCATCTGGAGCGGTCCCAGGGCAGGACGGTACACCTAGAACTGATGGACAGGGCCTGGGCATCGCGTCCCTTGGAGGCTCTCAGCAGCCTGACACAGTGAGGGCCATCGGTAGATGTGTTTTTTCCTACTGCTCCTTTATTTTCTTCTCTTCCATATTTGTGTTGTGCATTTCCTTAAGGCAGCTTTGTGANTTTTTTGTGTCTCGCTTTGTTGCTGGCTTACTTTCCCCCCGCCCAAAATCTTCACTGCGGCATCAGCAGCTTTTCATTTCAGGCCTCGCAGGTGGTGAAAGGGGGCAGGGCTGCTGCCAGGTAAGCTCCCGGCCGAGCTGAGCGCAGCGGCTCAGCCCAGTCCTGCATCCTTCTCCCTCGACGGTCCCATCCCTCTCCCCGACTCCACGCACCCCGACCATGCCGCTGATCTGCTGTGACCCAGGTGTGCCACCTTTATGTTGCAGGATTGAGCTGACCTCTGATCTCACATCTCTGTAGCAAGTACCTTAGGTCCTCGGCCACAAACATTCTTGCAAATCTTTTTGGTAAGGACACGCTGTTTCTTAGAAGTAGTGGTACCACTGATAACATCTGCTAATGTGTTCGGATTTTTTTTTTTTTTGCTTTTGGGTCTCATTTTCTGGGGGAGAGTTTGTTTCTGACCCACAGCTGACTGCCTGTCCCACCTCCCTCACCACCACCCTCCCCTCTCCCTCCTCATAACAGATTAATGAGTCTGCTCCCCTCTGCCTCCATCTCGCTTCCCACGAGCGCTCCAGGGAATATGGGGGCTCTCACGTTTGGATGCGTACCTCTTCCGTCTTGGATGCTTGAAGCTGGACATTCCATGACCAATGCTCTTTACTGGTTTGGACAATTAGGGCCGCTGCATGAGCGGGTAGTTATCCCTAAGGTGTGCTGCCAAAGCTGAGACAGGCTTAGCCTTTGCTTTTTGTCCTACCAGCCCTCCGGTTTTCACAGGGACCAACAGGTTCCTACGTGAAGCAGCTTGGAAGCAACATCCCAAAAATGCAAGTGGGTCCTTCAGACCCCCTTGAGGCTACTTGTGTTGATCAGTAGTCCACGAGTCTTAATTTAGGGACCCCTAATTTTGGAGGTGCCATTGAAAGAATTACTTGCCTTTTGCAGGAAGAGCTATAAGACTTCAGACAGGAGAGTAGAGGCACGCAGTGGATCGGGTTATTTAACCAAAAACCCACTTCTGCTGTAACCTGCATCACTCCAGAAGTTGTGGTTGTCTTGCCTGGTATTCGCTTGAGTCTTGTGGCTTCAAACTGGTGCTAAATCTGGACTAGAAGGGGAAGGAATGTGACCTTTGCTGAGTGATGCAACTTCCCACTTCTGGTTACTTCCGTCTTAAAAAAACAGAGGGACTGCTCAGTGAGGGAAGACAACAGTAGATCTAGTTGGCAAACGCATCTGCTCTGGTGGTAGCCGTACTTGATCGCACCTGGCAGCTCACACCTGGTGCTTCTAGAACAGAAGCACGTAGTGTTTGCTCCCCTGGGGGAGAAAAATAGTCTGGGCAGGAAGGGGAAGAGTGCCGGGGAAGGATGCAGCCCTTAGTCAAGCCGGCACAGCGTATTTCCCAAATCCTTCTCTTCTGCACCTGAGGCTTTTGGCCGTCTATCGCCAGCTGTGGCTGCCATGGTGTGACACACTAGGTCAGAAATGTGGCTGGTAGCGGCAGCTTGTCCCGCTCAGATGGGGCTGAGTCATGCAGGCATGAGATGCAGCTCACAGGGGCGACTGTTAAATGTTGCTGTCCTGGCTGGGCACCTTGTGCAGATGAGGGAGGAAGAGGAGAAGGAGGAGGATGAGGGGCTGCTCAATGTGCCTTCAGGGCCTGGCTTGCATGGATGGATTGAAGTGGTCTCTGCCAGCTGCTTTTCAAACCTCCCTTGAGGTTGGAAGAGGTTAGTGTGTGGGGGGGTTGTAGTTAGAAAGGAGTATGATCAGGACTCGGCGTTGACAGCTGCAACAAGGATCCACTCATTGTGAAAGAGAAAACTATCAGGAGAAATGACTCCTTTGGGTCTCTGCTCTCAGTTTTCTTTCTCCACAGGGCAGAGCAGGTCCCAGGCAAGGCTTGGCTGGCCTCGGTGATGCCGAGGGGTTGAGCTGTCTGTGCTCTGCCCTTGCCACTCTTCGCTAGGTGTGCTGGCTGAAGAAAGGAGAGGAGATCCCATCTGATGGTCGGTGGAAAGGTGTCTCCTCTCTGTCCTCTCTCTTGTTTCTGGGGTTTAGGCAGAGGTGGGGGTAGGGAGCCAGAAGCTGCCCCATGGGGCCTCAGTTGAGGCGCTTCAGCAGACCCCTTGAGCAGGGTCCAAGTGAACGGCACCAAACTGCTCAGACACACTGTGCTGTTTGCAGGTGCTCTCGTGGATGGAGCAGGTGGTCCCCCAGACCACAGTCCAGTCTTTGTAAGACTGAGGAGAAGGTAGGGATGGTTACCCAGTTTCCTTGGCTAATGGGCTCAGTTCCTGCAGCCAGGTGACCCATTCTAGGAACAAATTCTCCTCCTGCCACTCAATCCTCTAATCTCCTGGCCAGACATGGATGGGCTGAGGAGACACCACTTGAATCTAGGCTAGATTTAAGCCTAGGACTCAGCTGCAAGTTGGAATTCATGCACGGGGAATTGGATGGCTGTAAATGTCATGCTCAATCCTTTTCTTGGTGGTGATTTAACAATGGGAACCTGTCTCCTCCCCAGCTGGGTTCAGAGTGCCTTTTGTTAGGAGGCAGTGAATAAAACTGGGCTTGGACCCTAAAGTTTCAGCAAGGCAGGGTGCCCTGGACAGACCCCGCTCTAGGGAATGGCAGAGAGGAGAGACCTTCCCCTGCTCTGCCAGACATCCCAGATCAAAGTGAGGATGCAGCTGTGGCTTGAGGGAGAACCGTGCTGAAGGAGATAGTGCCTGTGATGACAACTCTGGAGCGCACAAGGGCAGGAAGCAGCTGCAGGGGTTTAATGACTGTGTTGACAGACCTTGACCTATTTCAAACATCTCCACTACACTGGCCCTCCAAAAATAAGTGGATGGAGTGGGCTGGGGGAGGTTGCATTTTGGGAGAGCTCTCCATCGGCATCTGTCCCTATCTACCCCCCACATTGTCATCACATAGCCCTGGCTCGCTTGCTTGCTCCCCACTCTGTTACAGCATGGGATCTGGCCCTCTTTCTCCTCCCTTGTCTTTTGCAAACCTTCACACCCAACCTAGCAGCTTTGCTGTCCTGTCCTGTCCAGCATGGTGCTTCTTTTGGATGAGGGAAGCTGGTAAGTTTGGGCTTTCTTTGGGGTTTTATTATTTGTTTGCTTTTCATCTTCTGCAGCACGATAGTCATCCTGGGTGGAGGGAGGAGGAGTAGCAGCAAGGAACTGCAAAGCTTGGGGCCATGGGACTCTTCAGGTCAGGCTGGCCACTGCTTCACCGTGGTCACCAGCCATGGGGATGGCACCGACTGTGGGCAAGGCTGCTTTCGGCTGCAAAACACCCACCGCATGAGGCATGTTTCCTTCCCGCCTGCCTCTTGCTAGGAAAGGGGCACTGTGTTTTTGGGGGTCCCTGATGAGCTGCCCCTGCTCTGATGCTCCCTCCGTAGGCACCAGACTCCACCGTTAGGAAGGATTCTCCTGGTGGCCCAGTGCTGATCCCTGCCTCCACCACATCCCCAGGGAAAATGTCTTCTGACCTACAAGATGTCAGTGGACTTGAGCTCTGGCCCTATTTATAGAGCATCTGATTTGAGTCGCGAGTCCCCAGCAGCTTTAAAAACTGAGCAACTTGGGATGCCTCGCTCAGAAAACCAGGGAAGGGGAGGCCAGGAAGCCCCTTCCCCGTCTCCTCCTTTTTGCAAGCTTCCCCATAGCCTTTGCAGGGTGTGAGTCTCTGACCCTGCCCTGGCATGAGATTTCAGACCAGACAGCAATTCTGCTTGAGCAGGCTTTTTCTGTTGGCTGAGGTCCTGAATTGTCCTAGCTTGTGGCTGCTTCTCTGTGTCTCCCTCACCCAACGCTCACAATTTGTCTTCATCTGCTTCTGCTTAATCCCGCGCGGCGTGGGCAGCTTGCCGTTCTCTATCTGCTCACTTTCTGGGAGCCCGGCTCCACCTCTCCCGCGGCTCCCCCATGGCCGGGGGGAGACCAAGGGCTGCGGGAAACCGGGGTGTCACACCAGGCTGGGTGCAAACTGGTAGGCAGCGAGCTGGAGCACAAACACTGCGCGATGGAGGAAAGCGCAGGCTGGCCCATCCACGGCTTTCCCTACTGCTGCAGCGTTGGCTGGGGGGGTCAGGAGCGTTTCAAGGGGATGGGCAGATGACTGAAGGAGGTGGTTGTGGCCACCCAGCTGAGCCGGCCGGGAGCTTGAGCCACTGCCCTGGCTGTGCTCTGGCCTTTTTGGCTGTTGCATCTGTGGCTGGGAAACGTGGGAGGCTTCTGCCTTGAAACAGCGGTGGGGAAACTCCACTCGAGGGTCCCTGACCCCACCAACTCCTTGCCAGCTCCTGTCCTAAAGGCAATGGGACTTGTGCTCCCTGGTCACACAGGCTCCGGCAGCCTCGACTCCTGGTGTTCCTGAGGAGCAGTAGGAATTTCCTGAGGTCGTGTGCACCTTTCAACCTTTCTGTCCCACTGGAGGAATTTCGGATTCCTTTGGTACCTCTCACTGTCCCGCTCTTCTCTTTTCTAAGCACTGTCTCTCCCTGTTCTGTATTTAAGTCCTCTCTCTGTGTGTCTTACCTATTAGCTGAAGCAACTGGCCCACACTTTCAGGACCACAGGGAAAGCTTAGACTTCATATGTCATTCCTCGTATTCTTCCTGCAATATCCCAATCCTGGACAAGACTGGGTTATGGTCACTACCAGAAGTGAGGCAGTAGCTGTCCCCATGGTAGAGAAATGGGAAGCAGTGAGGATGAGGACCATCCCCAGCAGTGAGATGGGAGGGAACTGCCTGGGGAGAGCTTGACCACCCATTGCCAGGTCTGCCCAGGGCCTTTCTTCACTGCTCTTGATCCTCAAGGGTCCATCCTAGCCTGTCTGGATTGAAAAAAGTCTGGAGCCAGATTGCTGTCTGCCCTCTTGCCAGGATTTCAGACCAGAGGACTCATGTTCCCAAGAAGCCAAACAGGGGAAGGAGCTGGGAATGCTTCAGAAAATCAGCTTTCTGAGTGAAACTATTCCTGAAAAGGGCACAAGTGATTGCCAGAGATGATTACAGCAAGATGCCTCGGGATCTCCTTGGAATGGGTCAGGACTCCTTTGGAAAGCTATAGTCTATGGATAGGCTATGGGATTTCCTGACCTTCTGATGTGGATTTTGCACGCATGAGGGATAAACACATATGGGAATGCCACCAGCCATTTGTCAGTGCCGGGATGCTCTCTGCTCTCAAAGGCAAGAAGCCCCTACCCTTGTGCTGATGCCATGGCTGAGCTGGAGTGAGGGGAAATGCTTCTGAGGCCACCAGAAGGACAACCAGTTTCCATGCTTCAGGAGAGGCATGTTCTTTTGAGACCTTCAGTACCTGAGCCTCCCTCATATGCCAGGACCTGGCCTTGACTGAGCTCCTTGTTCTCCAGCTGCTCTTTGCGCAGAACCACGTCCAGCTGACAAATCGCGTGATTTACTGACTTGGCCTTCAGCCGGGGCGAGAGCAGACATATTTGGATAACTTTTATCTGAAGAGAGGATACGGGCTTCCAGCAAAAGACAACTCAAACCTGGTTTGATTGGTGTGCTGCTAGGGAAAAGCATCCCAGTCAGGCTGATCTCATCATCCAAGGCGAATGGAAAGGAGGGAAGAGCCAAGGATAAACACTGGCTCAAAGCTCTCGGCCTCCGTCCCAAACTAATTAAGTCTCTCAGGCTCCGTGGCAGCAATGTCAGAGTTTCTCAGCCTGGGGGGGTTATATGGCCCTAAAGTCCCCAGTGACAAACTGCCTCATGCTCTTTAGCCTAATCCCCCTCACAGCTTGCTCCAAGAGCAGTAAGGGGAATCTCTGTTGTGCTGATGGGGAATTCATGGGTCTGATGGACCTCCATTAAGTTCATGCCTGGTTTAAGATCTTCTCGCCCCAGCTGTTGACCGGTCCCTGTCCTGGAGGTGAGTATCCCTATGAGAGGCTGCAGCCAAGCCCCATCCACCCTCCCTGACATCCTGCATCCCTCACCATTCCAACTGTGGCATGCTGGAGGGGACCTCTCCTTCTGGGCCCCCGTGGCAACAAGCTTATGCCCTCACACGTGAAATCTGATTATGCTTGCGTGACTTGAGCGGGATGATCCCATCCTCAGCGCTGCGAATCTCGCAGAGCGATTATCCACTCCAGAGAATTTCCTTTCTTTGTCCTAATGGGCCGGCTACTGAGCCTCCGCAACATTGCTTGAGTAACGCCAGTTCCACGTGATGCTTCAGCCCATATCTCCCATCCGGGATCCAGGTCGCCGGCTGGGCTCGCGAAGCTGCTGGAGAAAGCAACCTTTTGCAGAGGACTGAAGAAGAGATGAGGCTGTAACCTGCCTTCACGCTGTGGCTGTCAGGAGCGGGGGACTTTTGAATGATGCTCAGTGTTACGGGTAGTGAATCCTACTGAATTCAGGAGGAATTAGGCTGGGGTGCATTTTTGTGTGTATGTAAGTGTCCAGGTAAGGCATGTTGCAGCTTCTCTCTACCTTAGTGCAGGTCTCTGTGTCCGTGGGCAGCCGCCCAGCCTGCTATCCGGTGCTTCCCGTTGTGGACGGTTGGGCCGTGAGAGATGCTGGGGCGCTAAGGGTGCAGTGTCTGAAAGGTTCAAGCTGGGAACAAGGGACCACATTTTTTAGCCCTGGCTCTGCTAGCAACCTGCTGCAAGACCTCAGGGAGTGCCTGGATGTGCCCACCCACACACCTAAAACCACATCTAACCATCTCACCCTCCGTCCCTGGGATGTGGGGAGAGCTTCCCATCAAAAGGAAGCCTCGTGACCTGCAGAGAGTCCAGGGGTTTTTTTTGCCTCCTTCCCTTGAACAGACACATCTGTAGGAAGACTGAGAAAGGTCGACCTGTTGAGGCACACAGCCCTGTGAAACCCGTACTCATTCCCGGCTCATCTGGCTGCCGGTGGGAAGAGGAATCTGGGCTGGACAAAGGTGCCAGCAGCCCAGGGAGGCTCTGCACAGGACAGTGAGGCGGTGACCCCTGGAGCTAACGGAGGCTTCCAATTAACTGCGCTTCTCCAGCTCTCATCAGTAGGTCAGAAGGGTTGTAACTTAGACTGGTGCCAGACGAGAGGATTTGCACTTCTCTTTGGGTTTCAACTATCCTGCTGCAGTTGATGAAGCAAAGTGCCTCCTTCTTAAGAGGTGTGAGGTTTGCAACAGTGGCTTGTCCTGCCCTGAGGTGGGAAGTTGCCTTCCCTCCCCCCCTGCCACACACACTGAGTTTCCCCCCTGCTCGTTTATGTGAATAATAATGAACAAACCTGAGGGGTGAAATGACTGAAATGATTTCTCTTCTCTCCCTGTTTCTCTTTGCAGAACTGAAGACTATATGAAGTTGTCCCTAGCCTCCTCCTAAAGGCATCCCTTGGCATCTTTAAAGGCTTGAGAGAAATACCAAAACCAACCAAACACACCCATAAGAGAAATCCATAAACCCTCAAAACTTGGGATCCCCCCTTGGTCTGAAGTTGAGTTCTTCAAAAACTCCTGTGGTGTCAAGTTTGAGGAGATCCTGTTGTGTGGCTCCGTGGAGCGGGGCAGGGCCAAAGCAGCGTCGTCAGTTGTGTTTGGGGGGCTGGGATGAGCCTTCCTCCCTCTCCCCCAAACAGAACCCAGATTGGACGCTAAATATACAGCAAGTCTATTAGTTGTGTTCATTACCATGTACCAGGCCTGCCACGAAATCTGTGTTGTTCCTTTATTGGGGTGGGCAAACCATAGCTGTTATCCCAGACCAACCCGCATCATGTACCAGACTACCAAGTTGTTTCTTCCTGGGGCCAAACTCCTCTTTGTTGCTGGGGGGTGGGAACTGCCTATGATTTCAAATGTTGTGCGACACTGCTTTACCCTGAGAGGTGGGGGGACGAAGTGGGGTCCAGGTGCGGGATGGCAGATGGTAGCTGGACTGGCTCAAATCTTGCTTCTGTAGTTGTTTTAGCGGAGAGCTGATTCTGTAGGTAGACAGAAGACTCGAGAAGTGACGAAGACGGATAGTTTAGCTGTTCTGCTTGTGGTGGCGGTTTAGGAGACCACACTTTGGCTGCTGTTAATACCTGGACTCTCACTTTTCCCTACTCCAGTTCCCAAGAGGAGAGACCGAAGGAGGTAGCTATGGCATCAGGGGCTCCCTCTGGCTCAGGATGAGATAGTGGGGGTCCTGGAAGAGACATCCTCCCCATTCCTCTACCGGCTTGCTGTTCCAGTGCCCTCCTCTCTCGCTAGCCCCGTGGCTTGTCCGCTGGAGCCAGAGCTCAGCATTGCTCCTCAGCTGCCGCCTATAGAAGATGAATTCGGCTGGGCGGGTGCACCCGCTTCAGACATAGCAGGTTTTCAAATCAAAACCAGCTGGTTTGTGAGAGCGAGAGGAGGGTGCGAGTCCTCTAGTGATGTTGTAGAAACACCAGGCTGGGTGGGAATGTGTCCTTCAAAGTTTCTCTTTCACTGCCGGACAACTGCTGCAAACATATCGGAAACCCAACAGGCTGTTTAGGTTGTTTTTTGGGGTTTTTTTGGTTGTTTTTTTTTTTCCTTTTTATTTCCTATGCAGACAATACTTGAAACCTTGTACACAGTTGTCCTTTCCAGCGCCTGGGGTTGGCAAATTCTTAATAAAAGGGCTCATTTAAAGAACAGCAGGAGGCTTCAGCTTTAGAAGAGGCTGGGCTGCCCCTTCCCAGCTGACAACTGCAAGCGTGTTCAGTGGTTTGCATATGAATTTAGGCACATCTGGACCCTCTGCTTCAACATCCTGCTGGTACAGCCGCTGTCTCCCCTCGGTGCTGGCTGGCTGACTCTGTGTCCCGAGCACCCAACTATGCAAAGAATGCCTTATATACGTTGTGTTTAAGTTACATGGCAATATGTACATCGAGCAAAGTCTATAGTTGAGTCCAGATTTTTGCTTGTGGCAGCAAGTCAAACTATTTCTTCAACTCAAATGGCTGTCTGGGTATTTTTTACTTTTGTTTGTTTTGTTTGTTTGTTTTATATCCGATGGTGGCTCTTACACAAAGGACTGTAATTCTAGTGGCTTGAATCTGTAAAAATTGCCTTTGTTTGGTCCAATAAACCTTTGAATAGTTTATTTGGTTTGTACTTGTTCTCCCGGCTTCTAGCAGCTTGTAACTTCTTTCTCAACAGATTTGTGTTGAAAATCTGGATTTTAGGTTAGAGGTACACTCTGCCCTCCTATGCCTTTTACCCCATAAATGATTCCATTGGCTTCCTTAACCATAGTCAGACCAGTGGCAAAAGTCAGTCATTTTCCCTTATTTCTGCTGGAGCAACACAGTGTTGCGGCAGGATGCTGATCTCGTTTGGCTGCAGAGCAATTAGCAAGATTGAGCCCAATACAGGGCTCTGCCCAGGATTTCAGCTGCCGTGAACACAGGTGCCTAGCTGTTCCGGCAATGGAGATCTCCTTTAACATACCTATGGCTCACTGCCCCAAACCTCCAGTTAATTGTAAAACTCTTGGACTGAAATGTCTAAAAAGAGCCTAAGGGAGTTAAGGATGCAAATTCAATTGCCTATCAAGAAGAATTAGGCTGCTTTGAAAAGCCTTAATTAATCTATTTTGTCAGCAATAAGCAAAATCCTGTTTGACCTCCTGAATCCAAGTAGTTTTGAGGACGGCACTTATGGGAAGAGAGAATGATTTTACTTGTGGATGGGGTAGGTTTGATCTGAAATAATAAAAAAAAACCCCAACCTGGAGCACTACAAAGTTGTTTTGCAAGGTCGCGTTTGATAGAAGATCGTTTTTGAAATCAGTTTCATGTTTTTGATGCCTTACACTTCCTTCCCAGGCTCTTTTCTCTCTTTATCTTTGTTTTGCTCTCCCTTTGTTGTAGATTATGTAGCGCAGAGAAGTAACAGCAGTAACAGCTCCTTTTTATTTCTGTTTTTCAAGTGCACAGTCATCATACTTGAGGGGAAAGCCAAAATGCATTGATGCTGCACTTAAAAAAAAAAATAGAGCGAATATTGTCTGTGATCTTGATTTTGGAGGTTTGGAGAC
Source organism: Chionis minor (assembly GCA_013398295.1). Classification (NCBI taxonomy): domain Eukaryota; kingdom Metazoa; phylum Chordata; class Aves; order Charadriiformes; family Chionidae; genus Chionis; species Chionis minor. The sequence continues at coordinate 94,767 of VZSF01009821.1, read as the reverse complement.
AAGGAAATGGGCCTTTGGGGAGGTTTCAGCAGTGTTAATGTCTGTGAAATAACGAGCGAGGGATGCGGACCTGCGCGGAGCACTCCTGGCTGGCATGCATTTCAGACACGTGAGGCAAGGCTGTGTATTGAATTTCTCCACACCAGACTGGAAATGTGCCCTCTGGTGCCCAGCGGTGATCTAAAATAAAATATTGATCACCAACGACTGTGCTTCCCTTCCTCTTGTCTGAAAAGGGCAGTTGGATGCTAGTCATGGGAGCACAAAAAAATTACAGAAGAGACAGATGAATCCAGGCGCTTGACAGCCTGTGGCCAGAGCTTTCGTAACCAAGAGATCCCACATCATTATCAGGGTATGTCTGGCCTTAGGACAACTACAGTTCAATTGCAATAGAAAAGAATTGGCAAATGAGTCTTCTTTTGCCGGGATCTGGGGGTTTTTTTCCTGCCCTGCCCGCTGCAATGGTGCTGGTGCTATGTTTGGCCTTAGGACAACTACAGTTTAATTGCAATAGAAAAGCATTGGCAAATGAGCTTTCTTTAGCCGGGATCTGCTTTTTTTTTCCTGCCCTGCCCGCTGCTGGGCTTAGCCCAGAAGAGGGGGAAATGCAGAGCTCCACTCAGCACGCGAAGGCTCCTCTGCTTGTCCCTGACTGTCTCCTATTGATCTTGTCTGTGGCGTGGTTGCTTCTGATGTGTTGCTCTTCTTTTGAGCAAAGATTGTGTCCTGGTTTTGCCTGTCAGCAGGTATTTCTACCCCTCCTGTTACTGGAACAGCTAATAGCTTGCCCGCACAGGACTTGCAGGAAGACTACCCCAGGTTAACTAATGGCGCACGTTTAAATGGCTTAATTACACTGTATTGAAGTCCCATGTGGAAAGCTGGCTGTGACGGGGACAGAGGACTCTTGAGAGGGTGACCATGTGGAATTAAAAGCCAGAGTCTGTCTTTCTCACCCAGGGGAGGTCTAAAGCTGCTAAACAAGCAGGAGGAGCTGGGATTGCAGCAGATGTGTGCTCTGAGCCGTCCAGCTATCGCTGAATTCTGTCCCCACAGTCACCTAAAGGCAAAATGAGCCTTGATGTAATAGAAACTTCTTCTCCCTTGTTACAGCCGTAAAGCATGACAACCTCATTAGTTCTTTTAATCTCACGCAGGACAGTTGGGTATGAGGAGTATTGGGCAATACCGCAATCTGAGCCCAATCAGGTCGGGGTCTGGCAATGAGAACGAACCAGCCTACGGCCAGCCCTGAGTGGAGACAAGGCGCGCATTCATTTTGCCCTAAAAGAGGATTTTGTAGATACCGAAATCAGTTGCATCAGTTCATGAGCTACTTGTTAGCAAATGACACTCCTGTGCTGCCCACCCTGCTGCATCCCTGAGTGATGGTCAGTAGGTGTATGATTAATACAAGCCCTCCTATAAAGCTTCCTCAAATCTGTCCTGTGACCGATAAAAATCTTAGTGCTGCAGGACACACAACAATGGTTAAGTGCTTCAGGTTAGGGAAAAATCAGGATATCAGCTGTTACGAGGAGAAGGGAGTTAACCATCTACTAGGGGACCTTCTAGGGATGGAAATGTGAGCTAGATGGTCCACTGGTCACCCTCTGCCTGCACAGGGATCCCCTCGTTGCTGGACTGGCTACGTGAGTCCATCTCACCATTTGACGTTGGCAGACGAACTCTCAAATCAAAGCAAATTTCTATCTGTGCTCTTAGCTTCCGGTGGCTGATTAAAGTTGTGTCCACACTGGGAGGTAGCCTGGTCTCTAGTTTTAAGGTAGGGTATGCATTTAAAATTTAATAGCTATTCCTGAATTACTCTGTATCTACATACTCTCGTTACGGAATGAAAGGACACCGTCCTGATGAAGCTTAATCCAGTTTCACTATGACGTCTGCTAAATTGGGACATGCCAGTCTTATGAAATTCCACATGTTGAGTTATCTTGAAACTTTTGAGCATAGATAAGCCCTAAGGAACTCCGAAGCTAGTGTTAAAGCAGCCTGTTTTATCTCCATATTTAAAGAACTGCAGAGAGATATGCAGGATGATTGGAGAGATGGGAAGGCGGAGGAAGGAGAATCAGAGGCTCTGTCTTTCTTATCTCTCATGGGCAGGTTTCCTGCAGCCAGTAAGGCTTGTAAAATGACCTGCGTTTGGCTTCGTGCTTCATTTGACCGTGGTGTTCTTGCCTAAACTGCCTTCTGGGGACTGGCTATTCCTACTTCTCCTTTTCTTCTTCTGACAGGGTTCAGAGAGAGCAGCTGGCTGCCATCTTCAGGCTCATGAAGGAAAAAAGTGACACATTTGGAGAGATGTCTGAAGGAGACATGAAGGAGCAGCTTAGACTGTACGATATATAACCTTGCAGCCAGTGGAGACTGTGCCCAAAAGTCATCTTGGCCCTTATTATGCAGGACACTGGGGGATGTAGTGCTATAAACATGTTTTGGTAGTTATTTTGCAGTTCCAGCCTGTTTTGCAAACACATATAGGCATGTGATATGTATTTCAAAAGACTTGAAATTTCTCACCCTTTTTATGGTTTTTCCTTGAAGAGCTATCGTGATATTTTCATCTCATATAGAGATTTTTACCTCTTTCTGGCTGGATCATATCTCTCAGTCACACAAAGCAGTTACACTCTCAACTTTTTTCTGGCCATGCTTTATAAAAATGAACTTTCAAACCTAGTCTTTATCGGTTTGATATCTGAAGAAAGCCAAAGATGACAGATGTAAAATGAATGAAAATAACAGAATCATAGAATAACTCGGGTTGGAAGGGACCTAAGGAGGTCTGTAGTCAAACCTCCTGCTCAAAGCAGCATCAGCTCTGAGGCGAAGCCAGGTTACTCAGGGCTTTATCCTGTTGGGTCTTGAAAACCTCCAAAGATGGAGCCTGCACAAGCTCTCTCGGCAGAGAGACTTCCAGTCCTACAGTTAGAAAAGGAATAGCCAAAGGCAAGGCAGTAGTGCTCTGATTAGAGGTGAGATGCCATTCTCATCTCCTTGGAAGGAACACTTCATCCTCCTTCACGCTGGCTTTTTGAAACAAATCCAAGTCGGTTCCGGCTGACCTCGTTGAGCTCATCTTCACGCCTGAGAAAACAGCAGCTAACTTCAACCTGGAAACACAAACGTCTCTTCGCCTCTTGACGCTGGTAAAAGTGGTACAGAAAGGTGGCTGGCTTTTTTAAAAGGATGATTGAACTCAGATCCTGTTCTCCTGATATAAAAATGATGTGGGAAGCTAGATGCTTAGGAGATCTCTGTGAATTTATCAAGTATTTTGAACAGCCTTGACCAGCCCTTGGTGGTTTGGATAGAGTAAATCAATGAGCATTCCTAATGTTAACTGAATGTCTTCTGGTGTACTTATGTCTCCTATGAAATCCTGTTAAATCCTTTATTATCAGGAAGGATTTTCTCAGTTTTAATAACTGCTGACAAAGGGAGGCAACATTTTCTGACCCAGTTTTAGGGAATGATCTCTTAAATGATTAGGTTTACTTTATTGTGTGTAATCCTTTTGAGTCTAGGAAACCAAATATCTCATTATCTGGTCACTGTTTCCCAATACAGTATATTCTATAACACTGTACTATTTGACTTTTAAGTATCACTTTATTTTCTAAGTGTTTTCATTTAGGTGAAGGCATATTTATTATGAGATCAAGCTGTTTTTACTACCAGTCATGACTTAATCTAAATTTAATGTCTGAAAATTACCTCTTCTTATTCAACATGAAAGAATTAAGTGGAAAAAGGAGTGTCATGATGTGAAACATCATGCTAGCTTGCTGCATCCCTAGGCCACAATTTCCTTTGGCAATCTGTGCAAAGGGAGAAATGTAGAAAATGTGTATATGGAACTTCTCCCTAGTTCAGAACAGAAAGCAGGATCTTTTCCAAGGTTCTTCTTGAAAGCAAGCAAAGGAGTCTTAAGGCTTAGTTGATTTTTAGTGTTTGTCTCGTAGACTTTAAAATTTATTTCCAAAATATTTTTTGGTTTCTTCTTTTACATTTGGGCCTTCTCTGAATAGGAATGTTTCTGGAAAAAGAATAAAAAATCCTCAAATTCCTCAGCTTCACATTATGGCAGCAATGATAACGCTGAATAAGGCAGAGCAGCTGGCATTAAACACATCCTGCCCATACCGACTCCGAGCAGTGTCACCAAAACATTAAGATGTTGCTGATCACAGGACGGTGGTAAAAGATCTGTCATTTACTAGGCCCAAATATACGAAATAAATGAAGCTAAGCAAAGAAGCCTCTGCCCAAGGCATGAAGCAAAGGGATGCCTAGATGTAAAACCCATGGGTTTGAAAAGGTGTGTTTTCGCCATGTGCGGTTGGAAGGCTGTAATAAAGCGGAGCCGCTGGACACGTCCGTGGCCGGCAATGGGGAGGTGGCGTTCAGGGGCTGTTTTCGGGGCCACCGGCACCTGCGGCGACGAGGCATGTCCCGACTTGGCTGGCCGGCTTCTAATTTCCTTTTCCCGCTGGGGCTCATCAATATTTATACAGGAAATTTCACCAGTTGCTACGGCAGCATCTCCCCTTCTGGCTATCGTCCTTTAAACAACGCCGGCTGCGTTTCCTTGGCCTCGTGCAGGGCTGCAGACAGGGGCGATGGCTCCTGCCGCCGACGCTTCGGGAATGCGCCCGGGGGATGAGGGGACTACTTGTTGATAAGTAGGATATTCCTGTCAGGAGAGTGATGAACTGTAGGCCTGGTCAGCAAAGCCAGAAAACCTCCTGGAACTGCCAAGATTAGAGGAAAAGTGGGTAAAAGGTAATTTCGGCTGGGTGGGATGGCGGCCACCCACTCATTCCCACCTCCCCAAACGATAGCGCCTCCTCCAAGGAGAGCAATGGGAGAAGGCGGCATAGTCTGCACGCTGATCAACATGGGGAGCGAAGAAATCCTCACCAGTCATTAAAGAGAATAACAATGGGTACGCATTAACTGTTTGAATGTGTAATAATCAGCGTATAAAAGCAGAGACTTTTGAAACTGAGGTGTGCTCCCATTTTGGGGCGCGCACCCCATTTCTATGCATTAACGGAAGAAACGTGGAACAAGCTTTGGGCCGCATCAGGAATAGCGTGGGCAGCAGGAGCAGGGCAGTGATGGCGCCCCTGTGCTTGGCACCGGTGAGGCTGCAGCTCGGGTGCCGTGTTCAGTTTTGGGTGCCATAGTGTAGGAGGGACATGGAGGGGCTGGAGCGTGTCCGGAGCAGGGCAACGGAGCTGGGGAGGGGTCTGGAAAACACGTCTTATGAGGAGCAGCTGAGGGAGTTGGGATGGTTCATCCTGGAGGAGGCTGAGGGGAGACCTTCTCGCTCTCTACAACTGCCTGAGAGGAGGGGGTAGCCAGGGGATCGGGCTTTTCTCCCAAGGAAAAGGCGACAGGAGAAGACGAGACAGCCTTAAGTTGCGCCAGGGGAGGTTTAGGATGGATATTAGGAAAAAATTCTTTATTGAAAGGGTTGTCAAGCATTGGAACAGGCTGCCCAGGGCAGTGGTGGAGTCGCCATCCCTGGAGGTGTTCACCAGCCGGGCAGCCGCGGTGCTGAGGGCCGCGGGTCAGGGGTGGGCTGGGCAGTGCTGGGGGGATGGTTGGACTGGGTGACTGTACAGGTCCCTTCCAACCCAGAGCACCCCGCGATCCCCTGAAACACCTCTGCCCTGCGTGCTATCGGCTGGCGCAGCGGGTTCGGAACCCAGGATTTGGGACAGCTGTTGGGACTCGCGTCTCCCCTGGGGGCCCCCGAAGCGCAACGCCAAGCGGAGCTGGCGCGTCCCTCGCCGGCCGCCGTACCCCGCCGCGGAGAGCCGCCACCGCGTACTGCGCCTGCGCGTGACGTCACGCCGCCGCCTGCCTGCCTGCCTGCGGGGGGGGCGCTCCCTGCGTCTCGCAGTTACGATGGCGGCGGCCAGGCTGGGCCGGGCCCGGCTGAGGGGCTGCTGCCGCGGCGGCGTGGAGGCTTCTCCGTCAGCGCCTGGGCAGGCAGTATGCGGCAGCGCCCCTGCCCGCTCGGAGGGGGCCGTTTCGGTGCCTGTGGGGTGGGCGGCCGCCGGCTGGGTGGTGCAGGCAGGCAGGGAGGGTTAGGCCTTACCTGCCACCCCTTCGCCCGGCGGCCCGCCCGGTTCTGGCATCGTGAGGCGTCCAGGATAACCCGCCTGTGCACTGACGGCTTTCACCGGGTGTTTGGCCCGACTCGGAGCCTGTGGAAGTTGTCGGGACTTTCGTTTCAGTGGGTTTGGAGTAGGAGCGCAGTGAGCCAGGTCGAGGTGACCGTGGTTTAGGATGTTCTTTAGTAAGTCCATGCTCAGTGCTGGTTTTGGGGTCTTCCTGCGCTGGCACCTTGGGAAGTGAATCTTCTATCCGTCTAAAACTGCCCAAAGCAACGTGAAGTGTGTGCTGCTGCCCCCGGTGGCATGCTGGGCAAGAGCGGTCCACCCTAGATCTTTGCCAAGGTGTTCTGTAGCCACGTTTTTTATGATGCTCTTCTGCGTATTCCTGACATCCCACTGAGCGTGCTTTAGTGTAATCTAGTGTTTTGACCTGCAGATGAGGAATAGGTTGCGTTGTCTTGATCTAATCTTGGGGAGATCAGAGAATCGGAGTGTTTTGTTCCACATCCCTGGTGTTAGTGGACATGTTTAATTTCTCATTCCAGCTTAGGCAGTCTTTGAGAACCAAGCAGCGATACAGGTTTAAAAAATGTCTGGAGTGATTTAGTTTAGGAGCATTAGTAGGTGAGGCAGATTAAGGCAAAGGAAAGAGTAAGCAGAATTCCCCTGCTCTGGCTGTGTAGGTAGCTTTGATAGGGATTTCAGGTTTGAAGGCTTTCTCTACAGATCTTTTTAAATGAGCCTTTGCATAGGTTGCCTCTGGAATTGCTAAACCTTATGCTCTGTGATGTGATAGCGTCTGCTTTGCACTTTAGAGCTGGAGGTTACGTAAATTGGGCTTAGCTCAGTGCTTCGGCAGCATGAACAAAGCGGATGGCTGTGCCAGCAGTATGAGGAATCGTGCCAGTGAAGTTGTCAAGTGTATCTGGTAGAGAAGAGGTGGGTTTCCACTGTCCTGTCTTTTGAAGGAGATGGGAATAGTTATAGATGGCAAAGAGTGTGGCCCCATACCCACCATAAACCTGTTGGTTTTTGCATCTACAGGGTTATTTTCCATCTTATGTTGCCATCTGTGCTGTTAAGGGGAGTTATAGGATTTTTGCAAACTATGTCAAATATTTTGAATAAATGCCTCTGGGGCATTTCTCGGAATGAATCAAAGGCAAAGGTCCTTGTTAATGTCCACCAGAGGAGAACAAGTAGGAGTTTCCAGACCAGCTTTGGAGTTACCATAACACTAAAAAAACCCCACTCCTTCCCACCCCTGTCCCTCATGTCTCTTAATCACTGTATCTAGGCTAGATGCATTTGACAGGGAATTAAATCCATGGTATCTGAATTTATAATAGACTGGCTTCATTCCCATAAGAATGGTGGGAATAAAGTTCAAAAATCATGTTATAGATAACAGTCCATTTTAGAGAATTTAATTTCTTCTGAAGAGTGAAATAAACACTTCTGAAATTTGCAGTAACTGGTGGGTCTAAGGAATTTACGTAGTAACCGAGCAGCAAATGTGCGATGTAAATTTCTCCTGTTTTAAGAAGGCAGGTTCACCTTCGTTATCAGCCACACTTTTGTTGGTGAATCCCAGTTTGATATAAGGACTATATAAAAAGGGGTCAAAGAGACAAATCTCTCTAAACCCCTTAATATAGTGGCCTTTTCCACCTGCATTTCTCTGGAAGTTGTCTGACCACCATAACCTCAGAGGTGGTGGAAAATGTACAGCGGTGTTTGCTACCCTGTTTATGGCCAGTGAATGGTATTTTGTTTTAGTTTCCTTTCTCCGTGACTAAAGTTTTTCTCACAAAGGTGAGTTTTTACAGGGATATTGACGCGTTCCAGGAATGATCTTTCTTGTGAGTCCTTTCTAAATGTCAAGTGAAGTAGCAGGATAGATGAGAAAGCAGCACTAGATGGTAGGAATTCCTAAAGATAGGCTCAGGAGATGAAGATGGAGTGCTAGTACCATGGATATGGTCCTGGCTTTCTGCTGGGACCGGGAACAGAGCAAAACATGGATGTCTCTTGCGCATCAAGCATCTGATCGCTGGATCCCAGCCAGCAACTCTGAAATAACTGTGGGACACTCCTTTTTCTGGAGGGGAAAACCTCTTGTCTGAAAATGATTTCTTAATTCCCAAAGTAGGTCAGGAATGCAGTCATGGACAGACGTATGTGTAGTGAGTGAGTCACGGTGTAATCAGCTGTTGGGAATGCTGTGTACTGCTTGCATTTGTTAACTGCTGAATTGCGTTGGGAGCAATAAACTCATGAAGAGGAGATATTGCATTGTTTCATTTGTCTCAAAGAAAGGGGATAATTGATCTTGGTTTCTGTGAAAGGATAATGTCATACCTACTGTGGGGTTTGCAACTATTTTCACACATTAAACCAAATTGTTAGGGATGCCGCTATAGAGCGGGATGAAACGACGTTGTCCTGGGGAATCCTAAGGAGTTGCAACACATCTCCAAAATCAGCAGCGCAAACTGGGCCAAACGGGGCAGGGGAGGTTGGGTGCCTTCTCCCTGTGGTCACCCGTGGCCTCACTGCAGCACGTCTGACTGGGAGGTTGTTCCCAGTGGTAAAATCTGAGGGCGAGGGATGAGGAGTCCTCGCCTCTATTGGGGTTAATTTTTCCACCTGGGCAGCCCTGGTGCAGGGAAAGGTAACGCGTGGGGAGATGCTGCTGCTAACAGTGCTGCCTGGTAGTAGAAAGTATGGGTTTTTTTGGAGCTATTTTTTTACCCCAATCCTGAAATGTCTCACCTTTTCTAACCCAAGGCTAAAGGTAAATGAAACCCGAAAGCGGTCGGAATGGGAAGAAAGTTTATATACTGCGTTTTCTGGAGAGAAACGTAGGTAAGTGTGGGGTGGTGGGAGAGGAAAAGCGAGTAGTGTTTCTCCACTGGATGGTGCTGTTGTTTTAGACAAGCAGCAGAGAGGTCCTGCACTGTCCCCACTGAACGCTTCAGGTGGTCTTCTGCTTCGGAGAGAATGAGGAAGGATGTGCACAGTCCTTTTCTCCTTAGCAAATCTTTCACAAATCCTGTATGTTGTGATCCGCCTGTTACCCAGCATTCCTGAGACTGGCTAAACTGAGCTACTGACTACAGATGGGAAAACTCCTATTTTCTGAGCAATTCCTCCTGATCAGGATGAGAATTTTTCTTAAAAATCGCATGTAAAACCTCCCTCAGTCCCCAAGAGTTAAGTTTTGTTTCACCTGTGGGATGAGGATTTGTTGGCTGAGCCAAGTGCAGTGTTTAGGTCGGAGTCGCTGGAGGAAAAGCTTGTTTTTAGAGCCTGGGGTTGTACTTCATTGTGGGGAAAAGACGCCATTCCTCTGATGAAACCACCTTTCCAGTGGCCAAAACTTGACTTTTAATTTTGTTTGCCTACCGTAGCTCGCATAGTGTGAGATAAAATCTGAAGTAGGTATTTACAACTTATTTGACATTGTTCTAATGTCCTTTTAGCTTTTTATTGTTTTGTTTTATAACTCTCTCTTAAAGATACAACCGCAATCCTTAGGAAGGAGAGGACTTTGTGGATCATTGCCTCTGTAATTTGTCTTCCTTGTCAACACTGTTACAGCCTTTTATTGGAATGGAAACAAAGAACAGTAGCCTGTGTCGTGTGAGAAACTATTTTGCAAGCTCTGCCTGTGAGTCAGTTGTTGGCGTTCTGCTACGGATAATTGATGGAAGTAGAAATTAACTCAAGATGCTTGGTTTTAAGGAAATGGGAGGGTGGGAAAGGAAGGGGTGAAAGTGTTTAGCTTGTAGTAAGTGGAGATGACCACGTTGGTTCAGTAAATCTTCTGAAAGGTGATATTTTGAATTTTTGTGTCTTCCAGCTAAATGGCTGTCAGCTTCTTTCAGCTTTCAGCCGCCCCAAATTCTGGTAGCAGAGGAGAACTTTGCAGAGAAAGCGGCAGTCTGCTGGCCGTAGATGTTTCTGCTAGTCTGGGGAGTACAGGTAGAGAACCCCTGTGTGGTGGCGCTGGTTCAGGGCAGAGCATTATGTTCTGTGTCACTGGCAAGGCATCGGGACCGTGCTCCTGCAGCGCCCGTGCCCGCACTAACGGAGAGCTGATCTGGTGGGACGCGTTCATGGATGTGACTAACCAGGGTCTAGAGACTGGCTGCTCCAAATGTGGGCCGGAGGCAGAGGTCAGAAGAGGTAGTATCTTTCTTTGAGGCTGCCAGTAGTCCACGCGTGAAGCAAGTCCTGACTTCAGGTGAATAACAGCGTCGGATTCATGCCTTAGTTTCTCATCTTGCTGTAAGCTGGTTTGGAATCAGGGTAGTGGTTCCCTGTTGAAGCACAGGATCTTTCTAATCCCTCCAGTCACCCTGAATTCGCTTTAGCTGTCACTCCATTTTTGTGGAGTGTGTCCTTCCGTGTCAGCAAGTACCATTTAAAAATCCAGATGTTTTGTTTTGGAGGAGAAACGTTATATCCCGACAGCTAACGGAGGTGACCATGACCTTTTGAGGGAAGAGGGACTTAGTGAAAATGTGACTGGGGGGTTAAACCAGGACTGCCTGGGGAAGCAGATTTGCAGGGAGGTGGAATGACTGACTGCCTGGGCTTGTCCCAGCATCTGACGTTTGTCCTGAAAGTCAGAGATAAGTTTTTTTGCAAAATGGAGGAGTTATAGTTTCTGGATACTTCCCAGGTGCAGTCTATGTGTGGTCGGATTGGCTGGGAGGGAGACTGTCACCGGTGATCTTTGAACTTTCTGTTTGTTTTGGCTTTTTGTTAAATTATCTCCTCTGTGTGTGTTCATGCACTTCAGTTTTGATCGCCCTGGGTAGATATTGTCTGTTCCTCTTCACGCTCTTTCTTTTGTTTGTTTTTCCACTGTGATGTGTAGCTATTGGATGAGTTACGTAGGGTGTTACCTGCATATTAGCAGTGAAAAACCAGTGGAAACTGGATGGAGAAAATAGAAACCCCAGGTTTCCTCTGTACAGACTACGCTGAAATTTTCACACCCACACACTTAAATTAGCTTTTTAGTGGTGAAGTTTGACTTTTGGCATGAGCAAGAAGACTTTATTTCAGGCGGTACCGCATGAAAATTGTAGGTTGGATATTGCCGATTCTTTCTCCTGTGTGGGCTGAGTTTCTTTGTCCTGCAATAAAGGATTTCTGCAGCTCATCTGCTGTCCTTGTGACAGGATAGAGCTGTGTGACATTAGGGAGGAAGGGGAGTACCACCGTGTATGAACCCACTGACCCTGGGATAGGAGCAGAGTCATTCTGAAAACTTGTTTTTGGGGTGGGAATTTTATCTTCCAGCTATTTTCAGGCTGCCCATTGAAGACCCAAGAGTGTTGGGCCTCAGTCCTTTACTCTCATTTTGTTTGTAGACTGTGACAGTTTCAACAGCCCAACAATTGCACTGTTAAATTGGCAGTGCTGCGACTGGGTTGGTGAGATGGATCCCTAAAACATCCCGAGGAAATCACACACTGTCCTACATACCTCTTTTGGTTGTCTTTTTTTTGGTTGGTTGGCTTGTTTGTTTTTTTTTTTAAACTCCAGTCAGCACCATTGAGGTGGGAAATTTTCTGTTTGGCTGTTGGATTTAACGCACCGTTCAGGCAACTGGAAGATCCAGCAGCCAGTCCTTTATGCTGCCCCTGAGATCTGCAAGAGTCTCTGCTCCCAAGCTTCCCCTTCTCCCCAAAATCTGTTCCCACAGCTGAACGTCCACATCAGAGTGCAAAACCAGGGGAGAAAATCTGATGCTAATGTAACTGAGAATATAACTTATTGCAGCAGAGAGGAAATCCTGTGTGATACAAAGTCGTAAAAAGAAAACCCTGCAGGGGTGGCTCTTAGAGCTGTTCGTTGACCTTGAGGAAATGCCTCCTGGGAAGCTATCACCGCTGTAATGTTCTGCCTGGGACACAGTACAGTCTCGGCTGTGAAGATTCTGCCAACTGTGGTGTTAGCAGGTGGTTTCCTGTTCTGAGGGCTGAGAACTTGAGCAGACAAAATTTGGGATGGTCCCTCTCCTTTCGCGCTTTGCAGTTTCACCTGCAGCTCCGCAATCGTCTTGGCAGAGATGCTGCAGGTTTATGAGAAGCCCCTTAATCCACGCTAGGCTGCTAGTGGAGCTGCTTCACTGCTGGTACTGGTGGGGAGCGGCATCTTTTTCCTTGCAAAACGTTGGGTGCTCAGGGAGAGAAGATGATGGACCTGCAGCCGGTAGCCTCATACTGGTTTCCAGCAGAAGGGCTGTCATGGGAGGCCCCTCTGTTCCCAGGGTCCTTCATGATAGAGGTCTGTCTTTGCAGCTGAGCGACACTGCCTGTCTGGGTGGCATCGCGTGCAGCTGCCGGAGCACCACCTGCTCCCTCTGACTCCCACCATCCTTTTTGCCAGCTCTTCCTATAGACTTTTGTGGCAAACAGTTTCTTAGTTATGGGTTATCCTTGTTTGTACATGGATATTCTATACGCAGGAATGGTCTGCATTGTCCGTGACAGTTTGGTAATAATTACGCTGACGAGCCCGTGATGGTGGTGGTGATGTCCCTGCTGGCCTTTCTGCAGCAAGAGATGAGGCAGACACCTCCTTGCTAACTGTATCAAAATATGGTGGGCTTTATCCTGCCCTCTGCAGTCATAGCGGCTGACTCAGCTGAGAAAAAGTGATTGTTTCAATGTCTGTGGGGGACAAACACGTGCAGACACTTGGGGGTAGGTTTTGGGACCCCAAGAATGACCCACCACGTTGCCCTAAGGTGGGAGAGCACGTGGTGATGGTAATGGCAGGGTTCATTCCCCTCAGCCTAGGGGGGTCATCAGCACGTGGTGGGATAGCGGAGCTGTGATCCAAGACCCCCTCGCTCAAACCTCCTTCCTCTCTAAACAAATCTACCAGAGGACAGGACAGTCTTTCCTTCTTTGTGAGCACAAAATATCACAAAATAGTCATGTGTACAGCTAGTTTTGGAGAAAGAGGTGGCTGGGGCACTGAGGGTGTGCTCCTCAGGTCATGTAGCTGGTGGTATTGACAGGTATGTTGTTTAAAGTCGTATTTCGGTGCATGTAGGAAGGGATGGTGTAAGGATGGTCTGTTGTTTGCCCGTTCTGCTCACCTCTCCTCTGTGCCTGAATTCCACTTGCTAATTGCAGTGTTGAAACAAAATTTGATCACCTGGACCCTGTTCTGGTCAAACCAGGTTAATAAAGTTGGTGACCAAGGGTTTGTAGGTGTGAGTTGACTCAATTTGACCTGCAGGAAAACCCAGGTAATGTTGGTGGCCACCAAGCCTGTCTTAATTTTGGTATTTCGGGTGCAGTTCGCAGAGCGGGCAGGTAGAACAGGTGTCTATGACTGAGCATATCTAACCCAGAGTCCCTGGCGCAAGATCAGGCAGCCTTAAGACACCATTTTTGTTGACTTTCCGGACCAGTGGTGCGCTTCAGAGTTTGTAGCGGATAAACTTGTGCCCGGGGTATGTGCAGTGAATGGCCTTTTTAGTGAAGCATGCACTATTTATGCATAAATGGAACCGCAGTCTTCTGGTTTACTTGAAGTTGTAAGGCCAGAGCTTGTCAGATGCTGATACTAAGAGAAGTGAGAGGCTGGCTGAATACAGCGTTCTACAGGGAACAGTAAACAACTGAAGGAAGTGGCCTTCTAGAAAAACTGGCTTGCAATTCAGCTGCAAGCCCTAGGCAACAAATTGTTTTACAGGATAACAGAGAACCCAAAGACTAACCACATGACAAGATGGGATATTTTTTTTTCCTGGATAGATTAGAGAGCAAACCGTGTGAAATTCCACAAGTAAAACGCCACCTATTTATCTTGAAAGAGAAAAAGACAATGTGTCTTTTGTAGATGCGAGTTACAAGTGAGATAAATCTGATTCTTGAATCTAATTGTATTTTAGGGAGGACCTGAACTTCCATCCATGAAACGGTGTCGTTATTTGAATGTGTTTGTGGGGCACTTGACATATCCAAATGTTTTTAAAAGATTGACCTCCTGAACAACAGCAAAATACGTTGGCAGTGGCAAAACAAATAGGCCGCCTTGGACTTGTGGGGTTCCAAGAACATCGTGGTGGAGCCACCAGTGTCTAGATAAAGCTGAAAACAGAAAGATATCCATGTGGCTCTGGGCAAAAGCAGGACTGTTGGCACCATCCCACTTAAATCATGTGATTAACTGCCTTTTACCGCTCTGTCTCCATTCTGTTTATTTCAGAGACCTTCTGTCTGGAAAAGCGTGCGGTGCTGTGGCGTGGCGCGTCCTATTCCTCTCAGCAGTCACTGCCTTTCAGTATCAACTGAAGGAAACACAGTAAGGTAATTTGCAAGTGCTTGAGGGTAAGTTACATAAAGTTTATAAACCCGAGGGCTTGTTATTTGCTCTTGGATTCTCAGAGCACTTTATGGTTTCACAGAATAGCACACATAGTTAAGCAGTCAGAAGAGTCATTTTCCACAGTCCTTATTTTTCTACAGAAGTCTTAGTATCCTCTTGCTCTTGATTTTTTTTTTTGTGTGTGCATTTACCCTGAAGATGTTAATTATTTTAATTAACTGGGGTTGTGTTTACTTACAGTTACAATATTAAGGGCTCAATATGAATTTAAACACTGACCAAGCTGAACGGTGGGGTGGACAAAAGGGGTGCGTGCCCTAGAGAGTGGGCGGTGGAATATGATGCAGAGATGCAGATTGCTTAGAGGGAGGGAGGGAAACCTCAAGCGTGAAAGATAGAGGAGCCCCAACCGACATCTGCTTGGAGTCCCAGGGTTGGTTTTGGTATCACTGAAGCTTGGAGCTGGGTGAGATGACCTTTCAAGCTGTCTCTTCCAGCCTTTGTTGCTGTGGCCCTGCAGTGTAACTCATTCTAGATGAATGGGTAGTGTCTCAGTGAGTGCAAAATGCCTGATACGGAGAGAGGAGAGACCTGAAAGGAGGGTGTAGCGAGGTGGGGGTCAGTCTCTTCTTCCAAGTAACAAGCAATAGGAGAAGAGGAAACGGCCTCAGGTTACACCAGGAGAGGTTTAGACTGGATATTAGGAAAAATTTCTTCATCAAAAGGGTTGTCAAGCATTGGAACAGGCTGCCCCGGGCAGTGGTGGAATCGCCATCCCTGGAGGTATTTAAAAGATAGGTAAATGTGGTGCTGAGGGACATAGTTTAGGGGTGGTTTTTGGCAGTGTAGGTTTATGGTTGGACTCAGTGATCTTAAAGGTCTCTTCCAACCCAGGTGATTCTGTGATTCTGTAAGGGCAGGCTGGCAGGGATTAGCACAAGGGCTGGATACCACCTGAATTTGACATAATCACGTTAACAGCACAGCTTAAACTGTTCCTCTTGTAGACCTGACCATTCTCATTTGATAGCTAAAAGTGGGGACACAAGGCTTGGGATGCAAGCTGCAGAGCTGGGGACAAACACACTCAGTCCTGCCTGACTTCTCCGTGCCACACTTTTTGCTTTTTCACTTCTTTGGGAAGTGTAGCTCATGGGAGGAGACGAATAATGTCATTGCGCAGTGTTATTAGAAACAGACGGGCTGATCCTCTCAGCCCTGGCTGAGCCTGTACAACAGGAGTCTCCTTCCTGGAGATCTAAGGCCTGTGAGACAAGCCCTGATTGAAGAGATGCTAAGCAGCTCCCAGGGAGCCGGGAGAGAATGACATGCCCTTCCTGAGCTCAGGGAATCTCATATTTTCACTACAATAGCACAGTGTGCTGCTCTCCTGCCCAGCAATTACTTTGCCTGGGGTTTTCCCAGTATGAGGCCGATAGGTGTTGTGCAACTGGGGTGGCAAAGAATTACCTTCTCTCCACGGCTGGCAAAAGCCTCCGTCAAGTCAATCAGAGGAGGACGGAGATAAGTAGCAGAGGACCCTCTAGGTATCTAAATAAGGCAGAAGAACTGTTAAGTAGAAGACAATAGACAAAAGAGAGAGAAGGGAGGAGAAGCATGTGATTTCCAGCAGTAAATCCATCTTGCTTCTCACAGGACCCTGCGACTGTGCTACTTTTGCAGCTAAAAATGTCACAGCTCTTCTCCAACGCATCTGTCAGTCAGGAACAGAGAGGAAGGCACCACGAGGCCACATCTTTCCAAGCGTAAGTCGGGGACACAAAGATTTATACCACTCCAGAAGCAGGTTACATCTTGCATTCCCATAGCACTTTTCACCCCAAAGGATGCCAAATGGCACATTTGTCCTGCCAGATGTCAAGAGGGACGGTTTCTGATGTCAAGTCAGTGGGAAGAGTATGGGAAAGACCTTTGGCAAGAAATATTTCACTTCCAGCTCTAAAATTAGTAGACCCACACACAGACGTGATTCTGTAATTCATATCTCTGCAGGGCCTGATTTTTGCAGCCAGATGTGAAGTGTTGAGATAATACCCCTGCATTTTTTGCCAGGGGTACAGAAAGAGATTTGGGCTTTATTATTCTTATGTTTCTCTCTCTATAGGAGGATCCTGGAACTCTCCTGCTCCTGGAGCTGGAGAGGCTGCTTTTCTGATGGGGGGGCAGCTAGTTTAATAAATTACTTCCTCACCTGTCTGCAGCACTGCCCCGCTCCTTGGGGGAACAGCTGTCTGACAGATTCCTAGTCAAGGATCAGAATATTTTCTTCCTTTCCATCAAATAGCTTTTTAGAGGGGAAAAAAAAGCCCACAACCCAAATCAGCGCTGAAGCGGTGTCAGTTTTGTCTCTCTGTCTGTCAGCTCTTGGGTGATATGCTAGGCTTCCTGCTGGGATGGCACAGACAAAAGGCTGTAGAGGGAGGCATTTGGATAAAGGAGCCCTGGTTCTTTCCAGCCTGTGTAACTCCAGCTGATGTTTCCAGCCATTGTTGCTGGGAGTGTGTTTTTATGTTGTGGGTTTTGGTTTGGTTTTTTTTAATTCTTTCAAATGAAGTGGCTCATCAGTCTTCTCGGCTTTGTGTATCTTAGAAAGGAATGCCGGGACCAGAGCCATTTCAGTGTGGCATCTTAAGCGGGATGGGGTGAAAGGTGAAGAGCTCAAAAAAGCAGAGAAGCAGTGGGATGGGAGACTTGGTGTGCTTCATTCGATACAGCGAGGTTAACACCTATAGCTGTGGTTGTAGAGAATGTGCTTAATAGCTGAGTAGTCATGCTTGCAGAAAGAACTAAAACAAGCTCCAGTGACCAGAGGCTGTAATATGGCCAAATTCAGAGCATTTATACCCCATCTCCCGGCAACTGCTCCAGGCAAGTACTTTCCCTGGTGCCTGGGAGCTGGCTGTGCATTACTGTGTGGGAGAGGGGGGGAAATATTCCAGCTCGGACCCATATCATCTGCTGTTACAACATAGATTCAAGGCAGTTTTTTTACTGGGGCATTAGCTGGATGGGGCTGGATACCAAGCAGACAAAACAGCACTAATAAAAAAACCAACAAATTTTCCATTCTCTGCAGCTCTGCTGCGTGGACACTGAGAAGGCGTTTGTTCACGTTCTTCTGTGAAAGCCACAGTCTCTTTCTCTCCTGGGGCGTTTCAGACCGTGGGGAGCACAGACACGTTGCTTCACTGGGCTGTTCCCCACCTCCTGGCACAGTTCTCTGAGGCTTTGCTCTGTGACAAAACTGTGGGTATTCTTGCAAGCGCAGCAGTAGAAGAGGTGGGGGCTTTGCCCTCGTAAATGCTGTTGTCTCTGGGTGTCTGCTCAGTGTTTTCGAGAGAAGGTTTGGTGCAGAAGGGACAGGACTTGCTGGAAAATGGCCAGTGAGTGTGGAATTAAGGCAAGCATGAGAGCTGTTGGGCTATCAGGTTTTTTTTGGTGAAAGCAAGACAAGTAGCTCTGCAGAGTTTGCTCTTGTAATCTCTTTCCCCTCTGGATTCCTAACCTGAAAGCACGTGCTTCTGAAGATGACTACTGAACTGGGAGGGGAAAACAAGGAACTAACATTTCCAAGCCTTTGCTAGCCCACTGGCACGACCACTGAGCAGTCGCATGCTGCAGGCAATGTCGTTCTTTTTCTCTCCCAGTTATAACTCGCTCAATCCTTGTATCATCTAGTAATACGGTGAACAGGTCCAAACATCCCCGGCTTCACGAGCAGGTCCTTATTCCACAGGCTTCCAGTCAAGTACTGGTTTTGGGATGTTGTGAATGTCACTGAAAGACAAGTTTGCCCTCCAGTGAAGCTTGATCAATTCATAGAACAGCTCTGTCCTTAAAACACATCTTGTGATGCCTTGTTCCCTAGCCCAGAGCCATGGGAAAGTGGAAGACACACGGGGCATGGGCGAATAAGCAAGATGTGATACGCAGCCCACTGGAGAACGTGCACACAGATAAATTGTTCGCATAGTTCGGGCTCTAGCCAACACCCACAACACACAGCATAAGATCTAATGGAGATAATGTTTGTTTATGGGGGGGGGAAAAAAAAGGCAAATTTGCCTGTTATCGCTCCAGGATGTAACTAAGGATGTAATTAAGTGATGTGGAATTAAATGGACTATTAGAGAGGGAAAAGAACTAATAGATAACCATCTTCACTTGATGGTCCCAGGTGGAGTTTGCTTAAAAAAATAAATAAAAGGTCTTGTTTTCAGAGCACCAAAGAGCAGATGTTCTGGAGTGTGCATTGACGTTGGTAGCTGGACATGCTGAACGTGGAGCAGCAGTGCTGTGCTCAGAGTCTCTCCACCATGGGAGAAGCAGCATCGCCTGGGATTGCTGGTAGGACTGCCAGAGGAGCATGCAAAAACTCACATTTGGAAAAGGAGGCTGGTGTCACGTCTGGCCTGTGGCCCTTGAGAGGTTGCCAACCCCTGTGTTAGGTGCAGTCTTCACTTGCTCTCTCCCTGTCTGTGGGCTGGGAGCCCTGTGTATCCCAGGAATCGTACTACTTGCAGAGCTTTACAAGGGAGCAGCTCTGCTCTTGGCCTCAGTTTCCACCAGGCCGTCCCTGAGGAGTTACAATACATCCCAGTTTCCCGATCTGACCTCGTGTTTGAGCTAACCAGCCTGGCTGCCTGAGCTCTGGCAGACTGATTTCAGGAGTGGGGGTGGAGGATGATGAAATGATACTCCAAGGAAGTGAAAAGCAGTATTCTGGTAGGGTTTTTTAGGTTTTCTTTTCTTAAACCAAGAAGGTGAAAAGCTGTGTGTTTTGCATAGCAATCCTGCTTTTGGCTAATGTGCTTGCCAGAGATTTGGATATTCCCCCAAGCACAGTCTTTCCTGAACACGGAGTACTACAGACATGTTCTCCACAATTGCCAGCACAGTTCCTTAAAAGCAAGGAAAGCTGTCTATTTCTGCGTGTAGGAATCTCGCTATCGCTTGTGGCTCTCGGTTTTGCAGTAATGTTAGCTGGAGGAAGTTGCAGGAAAATGTTTTCAGCCTCCAGAATTTCCCGTTGGGATCCTATTAACAAAAAAAGCCTTGTAGTTGCACGCAAGCAGCTTCTTCCAAGCAGTACGCCTGAAGGTGCGTAGGGCTTGAAAGGAGAGGCTAAAATGAAGCCATTGCTATGTACGTCGCATATCAGTGCTTCAGGACTGATCCTTGTTCCTGTAGAAATGTCCTCTTGGAGATCTTGTGGGCACAGAGCTGCTGCTTGCCTGCTGCACACCCAGACCTCTAGCCCACCTCTCCAGAACTTTCTGGAGCTGCCATGGAATATGGCAATACCTTGGCTGATCCCTTTCTCCGGTGCCTCTAATTGTGCAACAGATCTCCTTCGATCCTAGGCTTAGTTTGAGCAAAAATGAAAAGTTTTGGTGTAGATGGAGGCAGGGTTGTACCCTGGACTAACAACCTCCCTTGTGTTTCTTCAAGGGCTTTTCAGACCTGTGTTGTTATTTAATTTTTCTCTCCTAGGTCCGCTGATAACCCATGTCTTGCACTTGAATCCAGACAGGGTAACTCGTCAGGAGGTGTGGAGAATAAAGAAATGCAGCTACTGCTGAGCCTCGTACAGGGAATCCTCACAGCTTTTTGCTGTGATGTGTTGAGGGCGTACAAGGTAGGTGTGAAACCTCTTTGCTGGCTTTCCTGTAACTTAGATCAAACATCTTCCGTTCCGTGCGTATTCAATAACAGTGTGTGCACTAGATTTGGAGATTTGTGATTGTGTCAACAAAAGCTTTTTTATATCTGAGCTTAATTTTTTATGAGCTATGCCAAAGCAGCCTATGTTGTAAGAAGCAATATGGCCATCTCCCCTTGAACTGTCAGGGT
This sequence comes from Chionis minor, assembly GCA_013398295.1. Taxonomy (NCBI): domain Eukaryota; kingdom Metazoa; phylum Chordata; class Aves; order Charadriiformes; family Chionidae; genus Chionis; species Chionis minor. The sequence goes on along the minus strand of VZSF01009821.1, from coordinate 74,371 downwards.
TAATACTTAACAGCTCACCCCGAGTTAAAATAGCTCTTTGCTGTAGCGTGTAAAACTACGTCTCTGGTACAGGTAAGCATTTCTCTGGCTGTGGTGTTCATCTCTGCTAATCTTTCCCTCTGCTGGTGGGGGTATTTTGGACTGCCAAAGATCAGTCTTCAGGCAGACCACTGATTTTCATGAAGAGGAGAGGATGAGATCTGTATTGTGGAACCTGCGATGGGGAGAGAGATTGTTGTGTGCTTTCTATCAGTGAGAAGCAACGTATCCCAGGTCTGACAATGCTCGTGGCTCAAATCAAGTGTATTGCAAACCCCTAGGGGTTCATTACCCTTGGAGCATTTCGTGCGCATGGCGTTACTGAAGCTTAGTTTTAACTGACACTGTTGATGAGCAAAGCCTGGTTGTACTGTACAAACCCCAAATGACCAGGGTCCCACTAAGGGCAGGAGTGCAGAAGGCAATTGTCTGTCTGTCCACCATGGCATGATTTGCCGAGACATGGTGCTGAGGGACATGGTTTAGGGGTGGTTTTGCCATAGATTTATGGTTGGACTTGATGATCTTGAAGGTCTCTTCCAACCCAAGTGATTCTGTGATTCTATGATTCACAGATATGAGAAACGTAAAATATATTTTGGTGTTACATGGAATAAAAATTCAGATATATCAGATGTTCCCTTGAAACCAACTGAATTTCAAGGTGCTGTACTGTGGGGTCACCAGGGTGATCTAGTTCTTCTAAATGCTACGACTAGCCATGGACTCAGCCCCATCCGTGTCCTGTTTTGGTGGTGAACTGACATAGCTGTCATTTCCTGGCTGCTCAGTGACAGAGCAAGAGTTCAAAAGCCAAAAGTAAAAGCCCAGTCCTAGAGTTGGTGCTGGAGGAAGCTCGACTGAGAGCAACAGCAGGGTTGGATGGTGGTGGAGTTGGCACCTTTCAGACAAGTGAAATGAAGAATTGAAGTTTTTCCAGTTGCCCTAAAGGCAGGTCAGCTTTATTAGAGAGGGACAGGACTGTCCGACTCTAAGCCCTGTCTGCTAATGCTTTACCCAAGCACTAACCTGCCTTTAAACCCGGACTCCTCTGTTCTGTGGTGGATTTGCAAGGAGTCTGACTTCTTTGAAAGCAATCACGAGGTAAAATGGATGTGTATCTAGCCAGCAGCTTTGCGGGGCAGGGGATTGCTTCTGGATTGGAGCTGCAAGTACAGCATGAAGAAGAAAATAAATATCTGCTTATGGTTACGTCTAGGATCTTGCCTGAGCCATTGGGCAAGTGGTGATCTGAAAGCTGATTTCTTTGACTGTAACTACGGCTACTTCCATAATTCACACAAATGTTCCCAGTGATGCTTACATCAGATTAGAGTTAAAGAGTTTCCTTCTTACACCGGGCTTACCTCATTAAGAAAAATACAGGGAACTTCCATTGTTTGCAGTAAAAGGGGTTTCTTTTCCCACTCTGTTGTGGTAAGCTTAGGGTGATAGATGGGAACAGTGCAAAGCTTCTGTCTTTTCTGAGAAATTGGATCTGTGTGCAGAGTGTCTGGGAATGTTGGGAGAGAGGGTGTGCACATTCTGGTAGGGAAATCCAGAGAAAAGACCAGCCCACTCATTCAGCACACCTTTGGAAAGCGCTGCCTAGCGAGCTCCCCTGGGCAGCAGCAGCAGAGCCTCTGTCACTCTCTGGTACCTCACCATGTGGTTTTTCAGGAGAAGACTTCCTAAAATTCCCCGAGCCCTCATTTGGCTCATCGTTTTAACAAACTTTTCCGTCTTCATTGCTAATCTCAACTCCTTGTTTGGCTTGTCAAAGACACAGATTTTCAGGTAAGAGACCTGCTTCCTTGTGGTATGTACTGGCTGGATAGAGTGCTTGTGCTCACTTTCTCTCTCTTGCTGTCTTTTTACCTTGAAACATGCACTTCTGATGTGAATTAGGTGACCCTTTTGCTTTGGCAGACCAATCTGTGTGCAATCGGAGCCCAGCCAGGAAAATCCACTGTCAAAAACTTGCCTCTGCTGGATCGCTAGTTTCTCATCTTTCCTTGTGGAGCTGTTTAAGAAAGCAGCTTTTGCTTTATTAGTGCTACCTGTTTTCATACTTTGGCACTACACAGTACTTGCTTTTCCTGGTGGCTCCCAGAAGGACCTCGTTCAGCCCTAGTCCTGATTGAATTGCTGGACGTTGAATTTGGTGGGATACCTTTGAATTTATAGCGAGTTCAGCATCTGATTCCTAATACAAATATGCTGCGTACTGGGAGACCAGTGTGATGCAGACATGATCAAGCTATATATTATTTTTTAATATAAATGGCCGAGTAGGTCCTACAAGAATGGGTGTGGAGGGAGTTGCAGCGTCGACTGCAGTAAAATGTCTTCAGCATCATTGGCAGGAAGCATAAGCACAGCAGATATCTGAGCCCGTCCTGCTGCAAGCTCACTTCTGTGTTGGTGCCCTGTGCTGTGTGTGGGCAGCGCCGTGTCCCAGCTCTCCCCATGAGCTCGTCTGGCTTCTCTCAGTGGGGTTAGTTTTCAGCTGGACCTCTCAGGGCTGGTGCTGTGGGGGCAGGCAAGAGCGGTGAGGGTGGGAACACCTTCTGGAGGTGGGATAAGTTTAACTCAGCTCCACCAACTTGAGACTACTTGACCTTGAGGCCAGCCGCCAACTGGGAGAGATGAGAATCTGCACGAGGGAGGCAGGGAGAAAGAAAAGGTGTAGAGAGGTGAAGTGAGTTGTCCTTGATCCCAGTGCCCATCAGTGGCGGAGCTGGGACAAGAACTGGCTCTCCATGCTCAGCTGCTTGAGGCCATTTCATTCTGCCATAGTTTCAGACAATGGAAATATCCATATTTTTGCAACCTAGGTAAAACACAACTAGGCATGAGCTGTGTGTGGCTATTCGTGTGTCAGTTCTGTTTCCTTACCTTTATATGCAATGTAAAATACATGAAGCAGCATTTTCATGGCTCTGTCCTCTATTTGTCCTAGGGCTTTGTAAATGCAGAGGAAAATGACAGTAAATATCATTGAGCTTCTGCAGTTATTTGCCAGCTGGACTCTAGAGCCTGAAATTTGATGAGATGTTTTGACCAGTTGTCTGGATTTAAAATGCTCGTCAGGAGAGCAGGATCCTGTCTAGGCAGGAGCGCCTGGCCATGGGGGTCTGACTGCAGGGACCAAGCTTTTGGATGTGATTTTTTTATTTCGGTCGATGCATGTTTCGCACAGGATTTGAAATTAAAGTGTAAGAGAGCTGGGGTGGAATCTGTGCCCTGTGAGACAGCAAGTATGGCGAGTCTGGGGTGGGGGCTGGTTTGCTCCTACTGTCCTGTTTCATTTGTCCTCTGCCCTTTAATTTCCAAATTTTAAACATCATCTTAAAAACACAGCAGAAAATCATCCCGATCTGCCTGAGCTCCCTTACCAAATTTTGCCTTACTTTCAGTGTTTATATAAAATCTTTCCTCTTATTAGGCAGCAAACAGTAACACAAGTTTATACATGAAGCTCGATGATAGAAAGCAACTGCCTCATACTTGGCTGAAACTGGCTAATGATTATGAGGGGAGGTAGAGGAAGAGCTGACAGGCCATTTACCGCAACCTCTTTTTCTTAGGAATAGCAATGGAAAGGTTCAAGTATTTATCCAATACAGAATGAATTTTAACAGCTTCCCTAGTTGATAATTTCCTCGTCATTTTAATGAATGCCACACCGCTCTGAAGCTTCAGCAGCAATTGAACTGTTCTCCACAGCCTGCTGTCTGCAGAGGTGCTTTTTTCCCCCATTTATCACCTCGGAAGCAATCCACAGCTCTCTGAAACAAATGCGTCACGCAAAGGGTGAATGCAAGTGTGAAAATAGACCACCACAGCTATGCTGCTTTATGCTGAAAAGCTTTGCTGTACATAAAAGCTCAGCTGCAGAAATTTTTCACCTTCCTTTTTCCTGTTCCGCCCTCCAGCCATGTGCAGATAAGAATGAATGTTTGGGATAAAACCCCACCACTTCTGCCGCCTCTTTTTTTTTTTTTTGTTATTTATTTATCTGGGTTTCAGCCCAGTCTTGTTGCAGGTGGCTCTCCTGCTGTCGGCAGCTGTATCCTCCTGTGATATCCTTGTACCTGCCTGTGCCTCTGAATCTGGCAACAGGGCAGCTGCAGCATTAGAGGCGATTGCTGAAAATGCAGAGACTTTACATTTTTAAGCTTCAGAGTGTATTTTAATAGCTTCAAAGTGCCCATCTTAAGACACGGGTACCTGCCAGGTGCTGTATGATGCTATTGCATTAGCTGGCTAAGGGGAAGGAGGAGAGGAAAAAGTTCCTTGTGGCCCCAAACACTCGAAAAGGGATATATGGTAGAGGAGTGAGTTTCCCTTCTTGTTAGACTTTCTTTACTGAATTCTGGAAGGTCTTCATGCTCTCTCACTGAAGCACTTGGCTGTGCTGGCAAAGAGGAGAGCCAGATGGCTGCCTCCATGGCGTGTGCCATGTCCTGAGCTCAGGATCTTCAAACCAGTCCTGCAGTGCTCTGGGGACATTGCCAGGGGTCCTGCCCAGCGCAAGGCGAAGCTGGTTTGCAGTTTCCGCCAGTGTGTCACGAGCCAAGTGCTGAGGAGGAGCGTGTAGCCTCTGGGACTTGCTTCGTGGGGAGATAAGCAGTATTCAGGCCAGAATGGTGTGGGAAGTTGAATTACACTTTGGTGGTGAAGTTGGAAACAAAGTCGAATTCATCCAGCATCCTGCAGAAGCTCAGCGGCAGTTGCCAAGGCAAGTCCTCTGTGGTGGTGGTGGTGGTGGTGTGCAGCGGTTGCTCTGAAGCACAGAGAGGAGCTCGGAGTCAAAAGCACTAGAAATGGGCTGGAAGGAGTTCAGTGTTAAGTGGAAAGTGTGTGTGATGCGTCTGCTTTTCTCTGATTGCATTCAGGCAACTGAGCATTTTCCAACGCGCCCCAGATGTGCTACAAATGGACACCCGAGAGCAGCAGAGTTTAAACTATTCTGATAATGGGAACTCGAGGAGCTTTTTAAAGGTCACTTTAGGGAGAGACATTACAAGACTCAAACAAGATATTGTTGAGAGGACACCAAGACGGGAAGGAAAGGAGGAACAGAAGAAAATGACAAAACCACTTGCCAGGGTGGAGGAAGCTAAAGAGAACATGACTGTGAAACACCGCCCCAGGTTGGAGGGAATCAAGAAGACAATAGTGAAAACAGCCCCTAGGGTGCAGGGAAACAAGGAGAAGACAACAGTGAGACCAGCCCCAGGGGTGGAAGAAGTACTTCCCAGGGTGGAGGGAGCCAAGGAGAAGGCAGCAGTGAAACCATCCTCTGTGGTGAAGGTAGCTCATGAAAACAACATATCCAAAGACCAGACAAAGTCAAAAGAGCCTCCTGCACCAGACAAAACTGAGAGATCTGTTCCTCAGGCTGCTGCAGTGACAAAAAAGAAGAAACTGAGGGCTGCTGACTTCACGTCGGAGCCACGGTGGGATTTTGAGGACAAGTACCTGCTGGACAACTCATCTCCACCATCGGTAGGTGTGTGATGACCGTGCGTGTTCGCCAAGAATGACGCCTCCCTGTTGACTTTCTTGTCTGCTGTCCCCTGGGCACACGTGCCCTTTGCAGTCAAGAATGATCTCCAAGCCAGTAGGTTAACTCACTGGTATGTGCAGGTGCTGCTGGGACCCAGAGAGAGAAACCTATATGTACAACTCAATTAGCCTGGCCAGTCCTGCCCCATGCTTCAGTACGGGAATTTATGGTAATTGCACGCATTTCCGTGGGTTCCTCTGAAAGTCAGCCTAAGCAGCCCTTTCTGGTGCTCAGGTGCATCAGAAGCTGGAGAAAATCTCTCTCCTTCTAGATGTGCTACAAGGTGGTGCCATTCTTAGGTGCCTTGCTGTATTGCATAGGGGACCTAGCACACAGTGCGGCATATAGGTTCCCTGTAACGTGGCACCCTAAGGTAAGTTGAGTCACATCTAGTCTGGTGATGTCTAAGGGCAGGTATGGGGTGTCTGGCACTGAATGGCAGTCTCCATACAGGTGTCCCATTTCTCCCCCAGTCTCTTGGGTTCCACTTCTATGAAGGTTGAGGTTTTCAATCCCCAGATTTGCCTTGATCTTTGTTTTAAGCAACCCAGCTAAAGAAAACAAGCAGGGTCATGGTGAGGGAACAGGAATGGTGAGGAACACCTGGTGTAGGTGGACCTGCTCTGGCAGGGGGGTTGGACTAGATGATCTCTAGAGGTCCCTTCCAACCCCTAACACTCTGTCATTCTATGAGCAGGAGTGCCTCCATGTGCCTGTTCACCCAAGGACGTACGTACCAAAGTAAGTCAAACGCTTTGGCAGCGGTGGGGGCAGCAGTGACCTATGTGCTGTGCCGGGCTGTGAAGGATGACGCTGGCAGTGATGGTGAGGGTCTCAGTGCACAGGAATAGAGGCTTTGTTGGAGGAGTTGCTCGTATGAAAGTCAAAATAAGGTCAAAGAAAAAGGATTAGATGAGGATTGATAAGCATGTACCTGCCTGCTTTGGAGACAGTAGGGTGGGGACCGTTCCCATCTTTCAGGTTTTCTGTCAATATTGGCGAAAATTCAAGTATGTGTATGTGTGCCCCATTGGAGAAATGATGGTTAAGAAGTAACATTTTTACTGTTCTTGTGGTTTATTATCAACAAGAGGAGAGTCTCCCAGGTGTTGCCAATCCACCTTTTCCACCCTGTATGTACACACTCATAGCAAGCCAGCAGATTGCTGCTCCAAGCTCCATGACGCAGATGGTCCCAGCACGTTGGGTTGCCGTCTGGGATTTTCTTGCTATGCATTGAACCGTCATCCCAGCAGAGCAAATAGTTCATAACAGATCTGGCATTCAACTAGTCTTGCTTTGTTCGTCTTTGTTAAAGAGGAATAACTGCAGGCCTGGTCAGCACAGGTAAAATGTTTTAGTAGAGGTGAAGATGGAATCTCAAATGACACAGTTGTACCTGTCGAGGCAGTAGCACTTGCACAGCTACAGCTTCAGAGTTTTCTTACAGATGCTGTTTGTTGGGAGTGTTGTTCTGTAGGTTAGTTCTCACAGAATCATAGAATGTCATGATCACTTCTGCCTGTGTACGTCATGTTACTGATGTGATCTTCCAAAACATTAAGTCTGGTGGGGACCATCAGGTTGTCTTAACAGCCGTGGAACTGAAAGCCTGTAGTTTTCTTTTCTGTTTTGCACTGAACTCTTGTTCTGACCATATTTTTGACCTTTCCTTTGTAGCTATGAGGGTTTGGAACTACTTTAAAATTAAAATTGAGCATCTCGTAATTACTTGGGTCTGGGAACAGGGCCATTAGGAAAGCTGTAAACCACAGCAAAGTTCATGGCAAGCGGATGGGGCAGGTCGTGGTGCACAATACTGTCTCTGTCCCCCATCTTAGGCTGCTAAGTCTTGGTAAAGCTTAGTTTTCCCTGGCACCCCTGTTGCTGGAAGGCTTGGACAGGTGGGTGACCCTCGCTAGAGTGAGGATGGTCTTTATACCTGGGTGTCAGTGGCCTTTACACACTGCTCATGTGCTCAGGGAGGAGGCAAAGTGTGAGCAGGGGATGGGAGCACCTGTTCTATCTCAGTGATCTTTGATGAACCATTTTCCTATTAAAAGTCTCAGTGCTGCAGTCTTCCACTGTTGCCAAGTGTCATTTTGGGGACTGTAGATGCTGTTCCAGGGGACTGTCAGGGCTGCAGGCACTGTGTTGTTCTGCTCAGACCTCTCCTGGTGGAGCAGGGGCTACTCCTGAAAAAAAATTAATCCCATTCCCCAGCCTCAGAGTGCCCAGGATGCCCTGGGAGACACACAGAGAGCAGAGGTCCCCCAGAGATGAACTGGGCTGATAAAAAAAAAAAAAAAAAATCCTAGAATGAGTTTTACTATTTTGATGTTTTACTTTTGAGTTCTCTCTCAAAAGATGTTGTTCCCTGTTGCCCATTTTGGTAGTGCCAGCCATTCTTTTGCTGATGGGGTCTGCTCTTCAGTGTGGCATTGAGCTGCTTGAGAGGGCAGCTGGCCCCAAATATACCTCTGTTATCCAAAGATCTGTGAGTATTAAACGTGGAACTCAGCTGTTAAATGCTTGAGCTCATGCAGTGGCCCAGCCTGACTGAGTCACAGCAGAAGGGCCTGGCAGATGATCCGGTCTGTGGTGCAGGATGTGCGTCGTTCTTCCTGGGCTCCCCGTGGTCTCGAGGCACCCAGAATACAAATGGGAGTGGGCGAATTACGTGGCTAAGAGTGCGTATGCCCCGTGAGACAGTACCTCACCCCTCCTGCCCAGTGTCACTGCCTCTAGGCACAGTGGGTCACCCAGGATCCTGCTCGTTAACTGCCAGATGCTCCTGTCTTCTCATCCGATGAGCTGCAGAGCACATGGAGCTATCTCGGAAGTGCAGGGCAGGAGCTGGCAGAGAAATGTGGGACAACAGTTCACAGCAGGAAGCTGAAGACATCCTCTGCTGTAAGTGGGGCTGCAGAACAGCTGAGACAGTGGGGAGGACCCTCGGTAGGGAAAAGAGGAGAAAGTGCATGCAGAAGGGTCTTTAGTGAAAACGTGGATGGGTCACACGTTGGGTCTCTCTCTCAAACCTGATCTCTAATTCTGCAGAAAGAGGGAGTGACTAGAAGTGCTCCCACCTCCTTCATTTCCTACGTGGTCAGACCTTTCCCTAGTTCCTCTAGTATTGATCCAGTCTGGCTGTGGAGGCACAAGAAGTACCAAGACTTGGACAGTACAAAGTACAGCTTGAGCAGGAAGGGAATGTCCCCATCTCTGGACGTGAAATGTGCTGCGAGTGAAATGATGCCAACGTGAAGCCCTCCACAGTGTTGTTCCCATTGCACTCCTGTTGTGACAGGCAGAACGAGGGCTGTCTCCTCAGGCTGTGACTGGGTTGTCATCCTCACCTGTAGCAGAGAGCCCAGCTCAGCTGTGGAGTGCACAGTGAGGCTTTGGCGATACAGTCTGGTCATTACTGGGCATACTGGTCCACTGGGTGTCCCATTTTGTCTCTCAGGAGATATTGCAGTAGGTATTTGGGGAAGATGTCTAAGAATGTAAAGCCTAAATTGGCTCCGTGGAAAATCCAGCGTGGTGGAGTTGTTTGCTCTCCATCTGCACACACAGCCTAACTCTTGCCAGCTGCAATGAGACCCTGCTTTTTGGAGAGGATAACCTAGCTTGGATTCTCAGTTGCGCACTTGTCTGTGATACATTTAGGATGTTGAACAAGTTGTTTGCATGCTCTTTCTTATCTTTAAAGGGAGTGATAATGGTGATCTGATCTCACGTGTTTTGTGCATGTGCGGTCTGAGGCCAGGACCTTGTGGGGCACGTTGTCAACAGGGACTGCTGGCCTTATTTGGCACATTTAGGTTAGACCTGTTACAGATATTAACTTGCATCAGTTAATGAGGCCCAAAGCCAGTAAAACATGAGCATTGCAGGGCTATTGTTCTGAAGAAGAAAGTCTTGAAGACCTGCATTCAGCCTAGCTTCCTTGTGGGTGACTTTCCAGCAGCTAGTTGTCGATGTAGTGGTGAAATGATGCCTCATGTACACGGTGATGGGGACACTGAAGGGAACAGAGGATGTACCACTGGAGTTTCTGTGCTTCTTTCTCATACTCTCGTACACAGGCACACAAGCACTGGCACTCAGTTGGGTTTATTGTTTCTCTGCTAATCAGCCCTCATTGTTTTCTTTTTGTTTTGCAAGACTTGCTCTGAGTCAGTGAAGGCCAAAGCTGCCAAGTCTGACTGGCTGCGGGGGCTTTTCCTGCCCAACATCGTGCTCTTCACAGACAAGAGACACTTCAGTGACAGCGAGTGGGACCGCCTGGAGCGTTTTGCACCTCCGTATGGCTTCATGGAGCTAAACTATTCATGTGAGTTCCTCAGGGCATGTCAGGATGGGTCCATCAAACTCCCACCAGGAACCTTTTGTCGAGTAGCTGGAGGTTTGCGTGTCAAAGGCATCAGGCTAGGTGGATCTCATGGTGGAAACTGTGGTGGTTTCACTGTGTCCATCCCAAAGGCCCCTGATTCTAACTCTCCAACCATGTTTGCTTCACAGTAGTGGAGGAGGTCATGTCCCTGCTGCCCCCGAATCCCCACCAGCAGCTGCTCCTGGCCAACAGCAACAGCAGCATACCGACATGTATCAGCTGCGCTGTGGTGGGGAATGGAGGAATACTCAATAACTCTGGGATGGGCCAGGAGATTGACTCCCATGACTATGTCTTCCGGTAAGGCAGGCTTCCTTCTTAGAAGGTACACAACCAACTTATTTTGGCTAGCAGAGAATTATGGCTGAATGGCCTCACGTCTTCAAGTATTGCACTGACTCTCAAGTGCCAAAATAACTGATGGCAGGAGGAGATGAAAAACCAAAAAGGAATTGCAAAGTTCCTAAACAGCCAGGAAGAGCCTGGGTTCACAGATGAGCCGTAAGGAGCTGTCTCCAAAGCAGAGGGAAGTGGCTGTCCTGCAGGTCAAGAGGTGTAGCTCAAATGGGCCTAGCCTTCCCTTCCTCCAGACTAAGGTTGTGTTTTTCCTGTTATAAACATGGATGTGAGGGTTTTCAGTGGTCACCTGCTGACTCTGCTTCTCTGTTTGATTTCCATGGCTAGGGTGAGCGGAGCTGTAATCAAAGGTTACGAAAAAGATGTGGGAACAAAAACCTCCTTTTATGGATTCACAGCCTTCTCCCTGGTGTCCTCTCTCCAGATCTTGGGACACAGAGGATTCGGCAGCATCCCACGGGGAAAAGTAAGTCAGATCCACACGGGATGCGTGCATAGCTTTGACAGGATGCTCTTACTCTGTGGCTTTCAGTTCTGATCTTGCCATGCATGAGGAGCAAAGGGGCTGAGCTAACACTTGAGCACTGCCCTTAGTGAGGGACCTGCCTGGGCTTGGCTCAGGGTCCTGGCAGTGGTCCAACCCCAGCCCTTTGGCAGGTAGAAGCAGCTGCACATTAGGTGTTATGTCCAAGCTGCTTCAGTGGGACAGTTACAAGCTGCAGGCCAAAGACACTCAGTCCGAGAAAGTCACTGAGCCTAGATGCCTGCTTAATATTTTCTTTTTAAAGAATGTGTCTCTTCTGTGCTGTTCATTAATGCTCATTTGTTTTCTTAGCACGTCAGGTACATTCACTTCCTGGAGGGAGCTAGAGACTATGAGTGGCTGAAGGCTCTTCTGCTGAACAAGAACATCAGGAAAGGATTCTTGAACGACTACGGGTAAAACAAACTGGCCCCATCTCTACATCCTTTGGTCTGGAGCTTTCTGCTGTGCCCTCTTTCCTCTGCACAGTGCTCAGCACTGCTGAAGCGCCGGCCAGGGTAAAGGCAGGTTAAACCTCCCTCCCCTTGTGGATTTATCTGGAGAATTAGCTTATTTCCTCCCCAGCTCTGATCACTCCTGTAATGAATACTCCTCCTTCCCAGAAGGACCTGATTTCAGTGACGTGTGGCCAGAGCTTGGAGAAAGCTTTGTGGTCCTCTGGGATGAAGACATGCTGTTGTCTGGTCGGGTGTCTGCGTGTGGCCTGGTTTCACCAATACTTATCTGTCCACACACGTGCTTGTGTTATCCCTGTCTCCTCTTGTTTCCTCTCCCCCCTGATCTCTTCCTCTGCAATGCACACAGGTTATGGAGGCTTTGTTGTAAAGTGGGAAATGTTGCAGAATTGTTTAACAGGATTTGTGGTTCTCCTCTTATCGCTAAGTGCATCGGGGCTGATGCTTTCCACCTGTGATGAAATACAGGCGCTTGTCCTGAGTCTCCCCGTTCCTGTCCGTAGGCAAAGGCCCCGGGAGAGATTCGACGAAGATTTCACGATGGACAAATACCTGGTGGTTCACCCTGATTTCCTCAGATACATGAAGAACAGGTGAGCTGGGGGTTATGTGCTCTAACGGGCTTGGTTTTTTTCTGGCCAGCACCATCCTTGCCTGTCTCCGGGCTCTTTCCTCCCAGCTCACTCCCATGTAACTGCAGTTTATCCCCACCGGCAGCTTGGGGGTATTTCCCTCAGCGTGCAGTCGCTTAAAATTCTCTGCGGTGCTGCAGTGGGATGTTAGTGGTGGGTGGACATCCAGCATCTGCGAGCTGGAGAAGCGACATCCGTTGCACAGTTCAGCTTTCTGCATCCAGAAGAGATCCTAGGCAAATGGCGAATTTAGATGTGGGAAGAGAGTTCCCGCAGTGCCAGGATAGTTGATCTAGTTCAGGACCAACCTTTCACATTCCCTGTTGCTTGGCTCCTTGGAGGAAGGATCTGTAACAGCTCTTCTCTCTCAAAATCCCTTCTTGACTTGGGAGATAGTTTGTGCCCTCAGACACGATAATTGTCACTTCCTCAGTTATCCCATTTGCCCGGGCTGGCTGTTCTTTGCCTCTCTAATCCTTTTCACAAGCCTGCTGGACGCTGTCACTGTGAGATGTGCCAATCGTGGGCCACACGTGACCGAGAGATGTGGGAAGAGCAGCTCCCGTTGTGCCCTGCTTTGGCTGTGTTTACCCTTCGGTCTCCTTGAGAGCCGCGTTACGCCTTCCCAGAGAGAAGGCAAATGTGGTGCCAGATGGCTTGTACCTCCCTGCTTGTTCCGCCATCTCCCCTCCGACTTGGGTCCTTTCCAAGGCCAACAGGGCTAAAATGCTATTTTTTTTCCTGGTGTGGACTCCTACCTTCCGAACAACGGCTGGCATAAAACGCTGCAGCTCCTAGGGAGTTTTGTGACCCTCCTCTGCACCTTTCCTGTGTCTTGTTTCACTCCTAAATGTGGATGGGGGAGCAGGATGTACCAGGGAGCTTCAAAGCCATTTCTGCAGAGTAAGGCAAAGGACAGGTTTAAGAGTGAGCTTTAACGTGCTAGATCCTTTAATCCACCTGCTCTTTGTCCCCACTTCCTCAAGACCTACCACTTCCATAAAGCTGGGGCAGAGCTGGGCGGAGGTTGCCGGGCAGGCGGTGGAGCATTCTGGGCTGGCTTTGTGTGTTGCCGAGTCCGCAGCGGCGCCCACGCGTGTGGCCATACTCGTGGCTTGTCTCAAATGCCTCGTACGGCCACAAACTGCTGCAGGGAAGGAAGAGGTGCAACACAGGCCACGGGGGAACACGAACCACCCCACCCAGCAACTGCTCCGTGCTTTCTTCTCTCCTGCTGCAGGTTTTTAAAATCTGAGACTCTGGAAAAGCCCTACTGGTGGCTGTACAGGCCTGCGACGGGGGCCTTCCTGCTGCTGACTGCCCTCCACCTCTGTGACCGGGTAAGGGCATGACGATCTTGCACACAAGCACGGTCTGGGAGGCATATAGGATGATAGGGCAGAGCCTAACATCTGCCTTGAGGGTATATGGGTTCTTGTCAGCCCCGACAAGCAGAACGAAGACTAGTGAAACAACCCCAAAATAGTTCACGTAGAGGTTGTGAAGCTTGCTGTGTCCTGAGAACCTTCTGGACCCCCATGCAGGGTCACTCGGAGGAGCCCTGACCAGCATTCCTGTCCTGCGCTCCCTCCCTGTTTGGGAATTGTGTCTTGTATTTCACTTTGCTCCTTCTGTCCTTGGTGCCTCCCCCCAGTGAGCCCTCCGTCTTCCCCAGGTGAGTGCCTATGGCTACATCACGGAGGGTTACCAGAATTACTCGGATCATTACTATGACAAGGACTGGAAACGTCTGATTTTCTACACTAACCACGACTTCAACCTGGAGAAGCAGGTGTGGAAAAAGCTTCACGATGAGAATATCATGAAGCTTTACCAGAGATCCTGATTGCGTAGCAAGGGCCATTGCCTGGGAAATCACAACACCACCTCACTGGGAACAGAAGAGGACCACCAGAGCCAAGGTTAGCTCTGGACTTCCAGGCACACTTCATCCCTACAAAGATATTTCCCTCTTTCAGCACCTCTATTCTCTCACAATGTTCCTACAAATGTGCAAGTGCTACAGACCGGGAGAAGAATAGCAGGAGAACATGGCATGACAACGAAGATGTCCCACCTGGCTATCCTGCAAGACTGTTGCTGATGGTTGTAGGCACTGGTATTGGGAGAGAAGAATCCAAGATGGATCTGGATAGCATATGGTCCAGTGTCCTGCATCTTCGTCCAGGTTTTCTCTCTTTGAAAAGAGATGCTTCTCAGGCTGGGGCTACTTCTGTTCCAGATGGATCCTCTCCATTAGTGGTGCCCATCTTGGAGTTGGGTGTCTTGTCTCTGCAGTCAGCGGATGGAGGTGGACATACATATCCTGTCTCAGGTTGGCTTAATTCCTGGAAGTGCTGTTCCACTCTGCTCCCCGCAGAAAAAAAGGATGGACTGGACATTTCCAGGTGACTAATATGAGAGAGGACGAGTCTCACTTCTGCTTCCCAGTGTGGCTTCATCATGACACCTCCAAAAGAGCACTGCCATCAGCTGAAGGGCAGGTAAATGCTCTTCATGGTGCAGCAGGCATGACGGACTTGGTGCCTTTTGCTCTGGGGCTCCCCCGGCTGCAGGACATGTGAATAAATAGATAAAATCAATGGCACTTTGGCACTTTGGCCAAACTGATTTTTTTTTTTTTTTCATTGCAGCCCTGTGGGATGTGGTTATTTGGTGCGTGTCCAAAGCAGTCGTTTAAAGGCTGAGATAGTGGATGATGAAGCCAGGAAAGGGCAGGACTGAATGTTAATGAGAATGCCTCCATCTGCAGGTGCTCTGCAACTTGTGTGGCCATACCTGAGCATCCCCTGCTCGTTCACCTGGCTATCACAGGACAGGGGTCAGAGCTGGCCAACAACCTCCCCGAGGAAGTGGGTAAACACCTGGGGAGTTTGTCCTTGTGCCAGCAACTGCTCTCTGGGCATATCAAATGCTGGAGACAGATCTGTGGAGGGCTGGATGTTTTTCTCATGACACTATGCAGGCGAAAAGCCACTTCCAGTGTCCAGCCCATGTACTGGGGCTTGTCAGGCTCTGGACTGGCACCCAGCTGCACACTGACTGGTCCCAGTGGACCCGCTCTGGCTGCGAGCAGTTTTCCTTTTGTGCAGCATTTCTGTTGGGGCAGCAGTGTCTCCAGGGAACCCCCAGGCTCTGAGGGAGGCATTTCAGCACGGATTGTCAGCAGGGTTTGCCGGGCCCAATTTCCTTTGTCCCTTTTTTCCATGGGCTGCGGAGAAGCCAGGCAGTTTCTCATGTCTCACTCAGCTTGTTTGCAAAGAACAACCCCCCACATTGATAAACTACATGAAGAATTCAGCTTATCTGGGAGAGGGTGTAGCCTGCGTCTGGCTGCTCTGCCCACACAAGCCCCGCAGTGTCCGTGGGAGCAGGGAGTTATCGGAAATGCACTGTGCATTTGTTGGGAATGATGTATGTAGCGCCATGTGAACACCAGACCCGTGGGGAGCCACCGGGGTTGGAGCAGATCAGGAATCCTTCCTGAGCAGCGTGTGGTCTCCCCGTGAAGGGAGAGCCCGATGGAGGCTAGTCACCCTCCAGAGCCGACCGAGGACAAACTCCTGCTCCCAGGAGCTCTGGACCCTGCTGGGTGCCTCAGCCCCTCACGGTGGCTGTGCACAGCTGGTGTCCCCTGTCCCCAGCCCCTGCAGGCTCTTCCTGCCCAGCACTCTCCTGGCTGGGCTCTCGGTGGGCAGCGAGGCAGCTTTGTTTCTTGCCGGTGCGTCGGGCTGTACCGAATTGCTGTGGGTTGCTTAGTGACCAGCTCCGCACGGGCATTCTCCCTGCCTGAATAGGGCTTTTCTCTTCCCGAGAAGTTGGAAGAAGTTTCTCTTAGACCTTTTCCTTCCCCCTCCTCCTCTTTTGTTTTCCTCTCTTCTGGGAAGCGGGATGGGCCCGGGTCCCGCTGAGCGAGAGGAGCGGGGTGGGTGAGGAGGAAGCTTGGGAGATGGGCTGGCAGTCCCCAGCCCACGCTTTCCCCCGGCGCCCACCTCCTCTTTGTGGCTGAGGCTTCCCAGACTCAAGGGAAGGCGGCTTCCCGGGAGGCTTGCTCCAGCGGCATGGGCTGTTCCCTGCAGGCTCTCAGCACAGCTGACATAGTTTGGTGTTACCAGGGATAGTCTTGGCTGGAGAAGGCCCTTTGCTGGGGTCTGGAGTTTCCCAGCAAGCTCTAAACCATGGCCCCAGAAAAGCGTGAGTCCCCCAGCTGGGTGTGTGTCCCAGGGCCAAAGCAGCAATGCTGGGCTGTGCCGGAGTAGCCCCATTCTCCCCAGCACGGCTTCACAGTCAATGCCATAGTGCAGGGCCACCGCATGTGTCCCCATCCAGGTCCTTGTGGCTGGCAAGCCAGCAGCATTGTGCCAGTGCCACAAGGTGGCAGCTCCTGTTAAGGGACCTGTCAGCATCCTGCCATGTCTGGCACATCCAGGTTTGGCACAGGCCGTGTCCGAGTGCCATGCACAGCCCTGCAGTTGCCCATGTTGCACTGGACTGTTGTCCCCCAGCGTCCCTCACTTTGTAACGACCGTCTGCCCATGGGGTTTATGGCCCAGGAGCTCCTGGGAGCGGTGGGATCAGGTCTGGCATCCTGAGACACATCTCAGACACAGCCACTCCTTGTGCATGGACACCATACCCTGTGCCAGCGACCACCAGCGTCCTTCCCTGCTGCCAGCCAGGAGTTCCGGGGTCCGCCAGATTTAACCAGAGATATTTGATTTGAGGAAGAAATCCACGACTGTGCTTCAGCATGCCTGCACGCTGCCGCAGGGTCAGCCCTGCTTTTTAGCGAAGGTGTCGGTGAGTACCGTAAGCCGAGAGTACAGCTGTGCCCGCCTCCTCCTGGCTTCCCCAGGAGTTAACAGCCTCTAAATATTCCCCGCCAGGTTGCGGGAAACACATCCACTTGTCACCCAGGAGCTCTTGTGGTGTCACTTTCCTGGCAGGGCTTCGAAGCTTTTGTTTGGTTTCCACCTCTGCGCCTTTTGCGGTGTGAGTGCTCGCCTGTCTAGCAGCAAGAAGCAGGGACCATGTCCTGCTGCGTGTTCTCAGGCACGTAGCTCCTGCACTGGGGCTGGGACCAAAGCAGGAGGAAGCGGATGGATGGGACTTGCTGGGCTGAGGGACAGGGATACGCCTTGGGGGTGAGCGGGCAGTACAGAGCCCATCTTGTCCCTGCTTCTGGTCAGCCCAGCGCTGCTCTCCAGAGCCTGAAAGGTTGGGCTGTCCAGGATTGGGGAGGAGATGGGTTCTGCACCATGTCCTGGGGCTTGGGGTGCATGCCAGCTCTGGCAGCCATGGCCAAACCAAACCAGATGCTGGAGGGAGCCATGGCATGTGCCATGGTGGCACATCTGGATTGTCACTTCTGTCTCTCTTGTTCCCAGGCAAGAAACTGAAGCACAGAGCGTGCAGAGCTGGACACCAGTTCCTGGCTTCCCAGCATGGAGCAGGGACTTCCTCCAGACGCATCACTCTCAAGCGGCCAGGGTTGACCAGGTGTTGTGGGACTATAGCAGAGGCATGTGCTGGCTCCAGGTCAGCACAAAAACCTTTATGCTGGTGACTAATCAGATGTTATCGACGTTCCCCAAGCGGAGAGAGGTTTGGGGCAGGCCCTCAGTGCACAGGGGTGGGGATGTTCACCCTCCTCACCTCCGCTGGGCTGTGCGGACCTTCTTTCTGTGTTGGGGATGTGGCAGCAGGGAAATCCAGTTGGACCAGAAAAACTATTGATAATAGGGGAGGGAGAGCAAGATAAAGGAGCAGCCCATGGCTTTGTTGTGCAAAAACCACCAGGTGACCTCCTGAGGGCCTCCCCTGCAGCGAGCCCTGATCTCCGGGTGTGGGGCAGAGCCCTGCAGGCAAACAGCTCCCGGGGGTGCAGCAGCTCCTGGTTCCCAAGCCAAAGGGCTGTGGGCGACTGGGCTTCTCTGCCAGGCTGGGTAGCAGGACCCTGGGTGCTGCAGGGCTTTCCCAGCTTGGCTTCACCCAGCCTTCGGGGTGATAAATCCTGGAAAGATGCTGGGAACATCCCAAGGCTCCCTCCATCGGGCAGCCACGCCACATCAGGTGGGAACCATGCAGGCAGACCCTTGTCTGGTACCAGTCCACAGTCGGAGACGGTGTCCCCTCTCCCCAGTTTTGTGCTTATGGGACAGAGTCTGGCCCTGTGGCTTTGAGGCTCCCCTATTTTGGCAGACCTAAGGGATGTCTGTCCTGCTGGGAACAGGGTGGGATCAGTCCACACCTGCCCTGCCCGGTCCAGGGCAACCAAGAGAGAGGAAGGCGGTTGTTTGTGTTTTGTCACCCTAATTTCCCAAAGACCTTTTCCAGCTCTGCACCCCTCCAGGGCACAACCCAGAGCTTCACAGGTTGCCTCGTGACTGGTGGGGAGGGAATGGCCTTCGGACTGTGTGTTCGGCTTATCTTGGCCGCGGTCGATGGTGTCTAGAGCTGACCGAGGGCTCTGCCGCGCGCAGACGGCTCTGCGATAAGGGCTGGGCTGAGCCCCAGCAGCGCCGAGGGGAACCAGGCAACGTAACCCACGTACTGCCACTGTGCGAGGTCCCGACCTGCCACCCCTGCCCACAGCTTGTCCCCACAATCTCTCTTCCACTGAGGAAACACACCCTTTAGTCCCCTCCTGCTCCTTGCAAAAGAGCAGGAGGGGACTACAGGGTGCGTTTTTTCAATGGGCTGCATCCTGCCAGATTGGCACCAAGATGGGGTGCATCAGCTCACTTCTGCAGCGCAGCTGCATCCCTGAGCCCCTTCCTGAACCCGCAGCAGGGGATTGTGCGCCAGGCAGAAAGGCAGAACCTGGCACCCGGAGCTGCAGTTGCCATGGGGTGACGCTGAGCATGGACTTTTTACTAGGGCATGTAGTGATAGGACGAGGGGGAATGGCTTTAAACTGGAAGAGGGGAGGTTTAGATTAAACATTAGGAAGAAATTTGTTACTTTGAGGGTGGTAAGGCACTGGAACAGGTTGCCCAGAGAGGTTGTTGAGGCCCCATCCATCCCTGGAGGTGTTTAAGGCCAGGCTGGATGTGGCCTTGGGCAACCTGGTCTAGTGGGAGGTGTCCCTGCCTATAGCAGGGGGGTTGGAACTCGATCTGCAAGGTCCCTTCCAACCTAAACCATTCTATGATCTCTGGACCCCCAGCTGAGTGCCACCACCGCCGCGCTGTCGTCTCCGTGTCCAAGCATCCTCCGTGTGGCCGCTTCCCCGCTCACCTCCTGACTTCGGTTGCAGCAACACCTGAAAATCTAAGCGAAAGCCACGAGGGAGCATCCACTGCCCTGCCCAGGCAGCGCTAGTGCGGGCGGGCGCTTCGCCTGACCCTGTTTCTGCAGGGGGACCTGGTGAGAGGAGGTTTGGCCGAGACGTGCTCTCGCTGCTCTCCCCGCCCCATTGGGAAGGGGCTGTGCGTCAGCCTCCCCAGACATCTGCTGACGAATTTCTCATTATGCCATGGCCTTGCCTCCGCAGGCAGCCATATGGCCCTGCGTTCTCCAGCGGGGCCGCCACAGCAACGCGTTCCCAGGTCCAGACTTTGCATTTCAGGGGAAATTTCCTACGAGCATATTTTTGGCACTTGCTTAAACGCACCTCTGACCTGTGCTGCGCAAATCGGGGTATATAAATCCTCCAGAAGATTTTTGGAGATCTCTTTCTCCCAGCTGGATGGTTCACCATGGCAAAGACCACAAGACTTTCCTCCACCAACCCGTGGCCAACAGCCAGCTGGTGCAAAATGTGGTTATTTTCCTCTCGTTCTCTCTAGCCATGTGGATGGTTTGGGTTTTGTTTCCAAGAACTAATCACTGGAATAGAAAGCTCAGGCTAAAAATGATACTTGCTGGTTTTCATTGTAATTTCTTTTGTGTTCTTTTCCTAATCTTTATTTGGCAACTATCATCCTAAAAGGTTTTCACACTTATTTAACTTCTAAATTAAGCACCGCTTAATTTTGGGGCATGGGCCAAAAATGCATTATAGCACAAAACAAGTAGAGCAGATGAAGAGCTGTGCGTCTCATTTTCACCCCTTTGAAAAAAACCCCAGCAGTAGAAAACCATATATCATGGAAAGAGAGAGATGAGAGAGCGGTGTGAAGAAACCGGATCCTCCATCCCTCTGGGCAAAAAGCACCACTGCACCGTGTTTGCATAATTGGGATATAAATGTCTCTGAATGGCAAATTCCTGACTTTTTCCAGGCCGCTTGCTCCGGACCATCAGTCGTCCACCTCCAGGGCCAAGCTTTGCTATGTCCCTTGTGACTTACTAGAACAGTTGGTAATAATTAGCTGTGATTAACGAAGGGCCAGAGTCAAGAGCACAGGAGCCAAGGTGCTGGGTCGCAGGGAGCGAATCCATTGGGTCAGAGCGAACGAGGGGCGTCCCTGAGTCATGCTGGGTGGGAACAGGCTCCAGGCTCGTGTGACCTTTGAGCAGGACCCCAGACTCTTGTACCCCAGACTCTTGTACCCCCTCCACTGGCCCTGCGTCTCTCCCAGGCTGTGCCGGTACTCCCGGGGGCTGGGAACAGACTTTGCTGGTGAACGCAGACTCAAAAAGCATCAAATTCTTCCATCAGCGCACCCGCGTTTTCTCTGAGCTGCCTTTTGCTACTAGGGTACGTGTTAACTCCTCCTTTTTACCCTTCTTTTGTAATTCTAGCTCCAGCTGGGATTTAGACCCGATTTCATCCCTGAACGTCCAAGCCGCGATGCTCTGACCTGTCTTTCCTGCTTCTCATCTGCTCTCTCCTTCCCGGAGATGCTCCATGCCCAGCCAAGCCTGCCTGCCGCAGCCCCCCAGCGCCTGCACAACCGCCGGGCTTCCTCCCTCTTGGTTTTCTTTAAAATCACCCTGGCCACCATCCCCTCGTGGTGACCCAGGTCCAGTGTCCGTTCTGCCGGTGGGATGAGGCCAGCGCTGCCACCACTGCCAGCTGCGGATCACCGCCCTGCTCCCGTGCTTGCGCCAGGACATTGTCACCGGTGCAGCACGGGCACTTGGTGGACGCTGGCACGGTGCCCTCCGGGAGCAGCCAAAATCCTTGGAGGACCCGGGCCGGCAACTGGGGGACTTGCAGTAACGCAGGCAAATGGAGACCGAAGCCTCATGTTTTTTCATATGAAATGGTTTTTGCTTTTATCTTCCTCTGAACAAGCAGCGTCATTGGAAACGTGTCTGTGCAGGAGGAATGGCAGTGGGGGGCGGTTGGATCTGGGGGGGATAGGAAGTGTTGGGGAAAACGTAGCCGTGAATACACCAGCCAGGGGGGTGCGCGGGTGGGACCCGGGAGCAGGGATGGGGTTTGGCCCTGGGGGTTTTTGGGTCTGAACGACGACAGCGGGTGTTTGGGGAGGGACTGGAGGTGGGTGACACCCTGGGGTGACCTGTTGTGGGCACTCAGAGAGCAGCGGGTGCAGGGCTGAGGGTTTGGATGCAGCAGGGTTCCCCACGCTGCCGCTCCCTGAGTCTGGTGGCTTCCTAAAAATCCAGCCCCCCCCCCCGCCCCCCAGTCACTGCAGATGAACTGAAAACGCTTGTTTTCCTTGCCGAGTCCCTTCCCCCGCTGTAACAAACATTTTGGTATGCATATCCCTTAGTTCGCAGGGCTGTTTTCTTTGTTTAGGGAAGTTTAACTGAAGTAATCTTGAATACTCATTCAAAAAGAGGAGCTGAAGCACCTCCCTTCCGAAAATATCGAAATACTTCATTCAGTTTTCCCCCAAAACTCCCCAAACCTGTTTCTCCTTTCCCCCAGCCCAAACCATTTGTCGAACTCGACACAAAGCCCTGAACGGTTTCGTTTGGTACAAACCCACGTTGTGGGGGAGTGATCTGACCAGCCAGAGATCCAGCAGGGACCCGGAGGCAGCCCCCCACCTTTTCCCCCTCTCCCTTTTCCCTCTTTTTACACCAAATTTGCTCCTGCGGCAGTGGGTTTGCTTGCGAGCGGCTTGGCGTGGGTACGTGCCGCGGGGCTGCTATCGGGGAACCTCAGGACCGGAGCCCGGCTTCTCTTCGGAGCCTGGAGTTTCTGATAAACTCATAATAAACCGCAGAGACCTCCAGCCACGCTCGGCGGGGGCTGCACCCTTGGGCTCACCGGGTGTTGGCGTGGGCTGTGCGCGCTGCCGGTGGTGAAGCAGCCGGCGGTGAAAACATGTGTTTTGGCTGAACAAGTAAGTTACAGAAAGGGGCAACCTCGGTGCTTTGTGAGCTGTGGGTGGGCGGTGTGAAAAGAAGGCAAAAGGCAAAAAAAAAAAAGGCAAAAAAAAAAAAAAAAAGCGCATTTCCCTGCTGGTCTGAGTAAATGTTTAATCCCCGGCTCAGAGAAAAAGCAGCTCAAAAGTGCTTTTTTTCTCAGCAAGTCTGAACCAGTCAGCCTGGTGCCTCCTCCCTCCGGCTCACACCCTCCCTCCCACCGCTCCGGAGGAATATCCCAGCCTGCTCCAAGGTGCAGCTGGGCACCCAGGGCAGGAGGGAGCCAGGCCGGAGCGGTGTCTGAGCCGGGAGAGCAGAAGGGGTCGGGAAGTTTGCAGGGCCCCTCGCAGGCAGCGGCGGGACGGCAGCGTGCCCGGTGTAGGCAGCGTGGGCTCCCACGCTCCCGCTGGCCCGCGCTACTCCAGGGGTTGGCGTGCCCGGGATGGGGTCCCCGTACTGGAAACGGCTCTGCCTTCTGCTCCTGGCGGGTTTAACATCTTCCCTGCTCCTCTACGGTCACTACTACGCGACGGTGGAGTCTCCCACCAGCCAGAGGATCATCGCCAGGTAAGGGGGGGACGGGGAGCCGGGTGGGAGGCAGGGATGTGCAAATCCAGCACGAGGTACCGTGCATTGGGATGGGGAGGGGGAATTGGGGTGCTGGTGTGGGCCCCTTAGTGCAGTTTTTCCCAGCTGTGCCCCTGGTTGTTGGCTGGTTTGAGAAAGGTGCTTGCAGCAGGCTTTGCCCCCCTCCCCGAGGTGGCCTGGGCACCGGGTCCTGCCCACGGCCACCAGCTGAGCCCAGGGGTGCCCAGAGCGGAATGCCGGGACCGTGGGGGGGCTGCAGGGGTCCCCGTGTGGGTTCAGCCCATCCCAGTGCAAAGCAACCATTGCGGGGTCCAGGGGCGGCTGAGGGTGCTCAGCCCCCGGCAGGATCAAACCCCCTTCAGTGGGCGGCCAGACCCCCCGTGAGCCCCCTGTGTCCCCGCTGGGCTGAGTCAGGATCGGAGCTGGCTGGTTGTCCTGGGGGGAGGTTTGGACCCCCTCACGGAGCTGCACTGATCCCCCTCCACTGCAGAGGCAGGGCATGGCCGCTCGGATCCCCGGGGCTGCTCCCCCACCGCTTGCAAACTCCCAGGGGCTGCAGCATTTCCCAAACTCCAGCAATTTGCATCTCCCCCTTCGCGCTCACGTCTGCCTTCCCTGCAGCCTCCAACATCCCCAAGCCCCTTCCTGAGTCTCCCCAGTGCCAGGCGGGTGAGGGTGGCGGGGTGCCCCCGGGCACCCCAGGAGCGCGGCAGGTTGTGCAGGAGCCCGCACAGCACCAGCCACCCGCCTCGGCTGTGAGCACCAGGTAATGTGCCGGGAGAGCCCTACGGGTGTCCCTTGCCCCCTCGCTGGGTGCTCGTGGGTGCCACCGGTGTGAGAGAGCCTGGCCCCCTGGGTGCTGCCCGGGAGAGGAGGATGCTGTGGGGACTGGAGCTGGTCCAGAGCTGAGGGGAGCCAGATTTGCACTGGGAGTTGCTGGAGATGCAGCTGGCCGGGCTGCCCCGTGCTCCACATGCTCTCTCTTCCCCAGCTGGGAGCCGGGGGCTCTCCTTGCCCGCTCCTGTCCTGCCCAAGGCAGAGATCCCATCTCCTGCCGGGCTTCTAGAGCAGAAGTATCCCCAGCAGCCTGGGCAGGGGTTGTTCCCACCTCATCCGTGCTGCGGGAGCAGCGGTGCCGGCAGCGGCAGCCCGTACTGCACGGTGCTCGGGGCAGGTTGCGGCTGGGGTGTGGATCAGCTCCCAGCAAAGAGCTTGGTGTCCATGAGAGGGGAGACCGAAGCCTACAAGGGCAGCAGGACATGCCCATGGACCACACTGGAGCTGGGGGTGGAAACCAATCATGCTCTGACACAGGGTCCGTGGCCCATCCCGGGAGCAGGGTGCGGAGGAGACCCATGGAATGGGAGCCGGGAGAGGGTTCCCCCCACCACACGGCAGCCTGCAGGTAACTCAGCCACTGCCTAATCCTGGACCTGCCCCAGCTCCCCCCACCACAGAGCCAGCCCGGGCTCCTGCCCCACGATCCATCAGGCTGAGGATCAGCTCGTCCGGCCCCGGAGATGAGCCCAGGGCAAAGTAACAGGGAGCTGACCCGTGCTCCAAAGGTCTCTTCCTCTTGGTTTTAATCCAACGGCTAAAGCGAGACCCAAACCAGAGCGATTCCCGTTCGCTCCCATTCCCTGTGTTTACAAACACGCTGCCCCGTGGTTGCTGCTTGTCCAGCCTGAACCGCGCAGCCGGGGGAATTGCTGCTGCCCGGCTGACGGATGCGGGGCTGAGTCCGGAGGTGAAACCGGGACGGCCGGTGTTCCACGTGGCTGACGCGTGGTCACAGAGCGCACGCTTCCCGCTCTGCCCAACGTCGGGGCAGAAAGGGGGGGTCGGGGCTGCACACGTGTCAGTGCAAGCAGCCACGTTGCGGCGGGGAGGTAAGTGTGAGCGGTGTCTCCATGCAGAGCTACCGAGGGATGAAGAAGGACGGGAGGAAGCTGACCTGCCGCTTCCCGACAGATGCTGGCTCCTGCCAGCACCAAGTCACCCCACAGAGGGCCACATAGAATCGTAGAATCACAGAATGGTTTGGGTGGGAAGGGACCATTAAGGGCCATCTAGTCCAACCCCCTGCCATGGGCAGGGTCATCTTCAACTAGAGCAGGTTGCTCAGAGCCTCGTCCAACCCGGCCTGGAATGTTTCCAGGGATGGGGCATCCACCACCTCTCTGGGCAACCTGGGCCAGTGTTTCACCACCCTTATCACAAAAACTGTCTTGTATCTAGTCTAAATCTACCATCTTTTAGTTTAAAAGCATTACCCCTCATCCTATCACTACCCTCCCTGACGAAGAGTCCCTCCCCTATCAAGAATCCCATCCCCAGCTTTCCTAGAGCCCCTTCAGATACTGGAAGGGGCTCTAAGGTCTTCCCGGAGCCTTCTCCAGGCTGGACACCCCAACTGTCCCAGCCTGTCCTCACAGCAGAGGGGCTCCAGCCCTTGCATCATCTCCATGGCCGCCTCTGGACCCGCTCCAACAGGTCCATGTTCTTCTGCTCTTGGGACCCCCCGAGCTGGAGGCAGCCCTGCAGGAGGGGTCTCACCAGTGCAGAGCAGGGGGGGAGAATCCCCTCCCTCATCCTGCTGGCCACGCTGCTGGGGATGCAAAGACACCCACGGCAATGCTGAGTCCACCTCTGGTTCAGTGCAAAGCTGGTGGCAGTGGTAAGGACCGTATGGAGATGGTGAAATGTCCCCGTCCCTGCAGAGCTGGCCACCCTGCGGTCACTGGGGCTGCAGGGACCTGAATCCCCAGAGCCCCCAGGGTTGGTTGGGCACAGCCCCATCCCGCTCCCTGCCCAGCCACCTCTCTGAAATCCCACCGGTGAGCTGCCGGGAATGCTGGTGGCTTTAGCATTAGGGCAGATGGGATGAGCGGGGAGCTCTGCCCGGCCCCACCGTGCCACTCTGGCTCAGCGCCGGGGGAAGATGCTTTCTGGAGCTCGGCCCTTCACAGTGGGATGGAGCAAACAGCTTCCGAGAGCCTGTTGGCGTTGCTGCTTCGGCTCCTTCAAATGGCTCAGCAGGGCCCTGGGAGTGTTTGCTGAAGATAAGGCCGGAGTGTATGCTCACAACACTCGTAAACGGTGTTATCTTCCGGAAACGGGAGGTGGCCATGGACCAGGGACGTCATATTTGTGAATGCCACGGCAGTGAGAGAGCGTATCCAGGCTTGGCTAGCTCTGCTGCTGTGGCCAGTGCCCGGGCAGCCATGGGCCACTCCTTCCCCAGAGCCCCATTATGCATCGGCCGGTCCCGGGGAGGGTTGTCATTTTCTGAGTCAACCGAGCGTCACGAGGTGCTTCGCCACATCCTGCCGGGTGACGTCAAAGCGTTTGGCTCCCCGACGTGTCACCGAGCTGCTGTCAGGTTGGGGGGGGCCTGGCCGCCCCACACCCTCCCTGGCAGGGTTTGGGCAGCAGCCGCAGCCAGGACAGCCGCCGGGATGCCGGGGAGATGGATCCAGCAGCCATCGCCGGGATGCGAGTGCACTTGACACCAAGTTAACACAAATCCTGCAAGGAGGGATGAGCGAGTGCCACGTGCCCTGTCTGCCCGCAGTGGTACGTGGGTCCCGGCTCCCACCAGACGCCAGCAAGAGCCAACCTGCCGGGCTGCCTGCGCCCACCTCCCTCCGGCCGGCTGGGTCTGAGCCCCTCGCGCTGCCCCCGGTGCTCCCGCAGCATCCCTGGCGGTTCAGAAAGGAGCGCAGCACCTTCCCGCTGCCGGTGCCCGTGTCTTCGCCTTGTCCTGCAGGCACCGGGACAAGCCGGGGATGGGAAAGGGAAGGGTCCCTACTAAGAAACAGGAATGGGAGAGCTGGGAGGGCAGAGATGTGCAGCTGGGGCTCATGAGCCTTGATGAGGAAGGGCTGGGGAGGCAGCGGGGCTGGGAGAGGCTGTTTGAGTGCGGCTCCCGAGCAGCACGAGCCCGGGCACGGTGCGTGAAGGTGACGGCTTTTGGGGTTTGGTGATGGGTTGTGCCTCCGCGGCCAGAAAAAGGGTAGGTGGCCAAACCGGGGGCTTTGGGTGCAGGGGGGTGTGTGTGGTTGCGGTGAGCTCTGTGCTTTGCAGGGGCTCTTCTGGTTCTGGCTCTGGAGCAGGGAGGTTCCTCGAGTCCCTGGTCCATCGTTCAGGTGCTGGTCACGTCAGTGAGCTCCTGCTCGCGAGGCTCGTGGGGCTGGGGATGTCCTGCGTCCTGAGATGGAGGAAGGAAGCAGGGCTGGGGTGGCTCCCATGGTGGTTCGCTGCAGCTAAACTCCGGTAGCAGCTGCAAGACTCTTGCATGGGCAAGCTCTGACTGTCCCTGGCAGAAGATGGGCTGAAAGAGCAGCCTCCAGCATAACCACGGGGTCTTGTACAGCCTTTGGGTGGCCTTTCCCAGCCGGTGCCTCGCCACACACAGAGCCTGCCAGGGCGAGCTCCGCTCCCGGCCACAAGCCAAGGGAAGAGGCAAGTTCGGTCAGGCTGGGCTTATTTAGCTGCTCGCAGCGATAACGCCAGGAAGACCCCGCAGAAAGTTGCAGCCCTGGGACGGCTCAGTCCCACCTTGGTGGACCCTCCCAGGGCTTTGACCTCCCTCTTCTCTGCCAGCTCCCGTGCTGCTGGGCTGAGCCTCGGGGATGAGCTGGTGGATGCAAGGGGAGGTGGGGGCAGCGCCCGACCCCTCTCCCGACCCTGTGGCCAGCCCCGTGTCAGCACTGCAGTACGCAGCACGACGGCTCTTGGCACGTGTTTGGAGGGCAGGATTTGGCCATGGGGCAGGGCAGTGCCTTGTCCTTGTCCCTGGGCTGGAGCAAGAGTATTTTGACTGGTAGGGGCTCTGCAGGGCAACAGCTCTTGGTGGGGAGCTGCTCCTGACTCCCCGTCCACGCCTGGGGAGACGCTCCAGCCCCCAGACAAGGCGCTGGGCTGTCCTGCCGTGTCATGCTGTCCCCCCGGGGTGGCAGGGAGCCGGGTTTGGCTGGCAAATGGGTCTGGATCCGCTCCCGGGCAGGGCTGTGGGTGCTGCTGGTGTCGACAGGGGCTGTGGCAGGGCTGGAAACCCAATGCCCGCTGCGCCAGCAGGGGCCGGGGGGGAGGCAGAGCTGCGCTCCCCACCTGCCTCTACCTGTCCCTGGGCTCCCAAGCGGAGATGCCGTAACAAGGGGGCCCTTGTCTCCTCCACAATACCCCCCTTCTGGCCTGAGCACCTGCCGGCTGGGCTGGAGGCGGTGCCGGGGGGGCTCTGAAGGGCCCTTCTGTGCAGGGATGAATGGGAGCCTGTTCCCCTCCGGTGGGCTCCCACCTCCTGCTCGCCAGGCTGCGACCCTCCCCGGCCCCCAGCCCCACATTCCCCCTTCCCCGGGGAGGCCGGGTCTGCTCTGCCTGGCCCCGCGGGGCTCAGGGGACCCCAAGATGCTCAGGGTGGGAAGTCCTCTGCCTCTGTCCCCCAGAGCTAAATGAAGGATCAGGGCATGCCCCAGCTGGCCCCATGGCAGAGGTGGGGGGGTCCCGTACACCCTGAGAGCCTCCAGATCCCAGTTGCTGATTGCTTCTCCAGTGTCCCGCTGGCCTGCCCAGCTTGTCCCAGCCCTGTCCCCCTCGGGCTCGGGAAGGGTGGGATGGTGGGAAGAGCTGTGGAGATCCCGGCAGGGTCCCCCCAAGGCTGCAGGCTGGGCTGGGTGCGGTTTTTGGTATGTGGGGCTCCTGGAGGTGAGACCTACCAGGAGACAGTGGCTGATTCCTGAATAAACCCAGTATTTTCCAAATCTGTGTCTCTCCGCTTGCAGAAACATGGGCAGAGGGGGGGTGGGGGGCGCAGGCAGCGGTGGAGGGGAGCCACGTGGAGGTGCCGTGGTTCTGCCCCATGGCTCCCACAAGGGCGGGGGGGATGTCAGGCTGCGATGGCTCAGCATCACCTCCCTGGCTAAGCCCCCACTGGCTTCTTCTCCCAGCTTGCTGCAGCCGGAGCCACTGGTCCTGGCTCCGCTGGGAACATCGCGCCGAGCCGGCAGCCGCAGGCGGGCCCTTGAAGGTGGCTTAGAGAGGTAAGGGGGAAGGTGTGCACGGCTGTCCTGGCATGAACTGGGAGCCCCCTGCCCACTGTGGGCTTCCCAGTGCCCAAGTGATGGATTTTTAACTCCGCTTTATATTTCCCCCTTTCCAGTGGGAAGTCCTTCAAGCCTTCCGCTGAGCTGGAGGAGCCCAAGCCCAGCAGAAAGCAGGTAATCATCAGCACAGTGCGGTTAGTGTCCCCCGTTGCCCCTCCTTGCTGGGATTTGCTGGTTGAAGGTGTGTGTGGGGAAGCTGGGGAGGAGCAGCAGCATCTGGAAGGGGTTTTGTGTGTGTGGGTGCAGAGGAGCAACCTCCTCTGTCCATGTGCGTGGGGCTCCCCAGGCCCCCCTGCTGCAGTTGCAGCACCTCCCTGAGCAATTCCCCAACGTGGAGCCGGCATCATCTGCTCCCTCCAACCCCGTGATGGCTGGGCCACCAGCCCAGGCTGGAGACTCGTGAGGATGGACCCAGGCTCTGGGAGGGACTGGGTACTGGGACTGTTCTCGCACAGCAAAGGTCTCCAGTGGGGTGCCTATGCTAGAAGGTGCAGAATCTTTCCAGGGGTTTATGCTCCCGGGTGACTCTGTAAGCCCTGGTCCTCCCAGCCGTGGAGAGCTGGGTGCCAAAGGGTGCTTTGCAGCAGGAAACCGAGGCGTGAGGCAGTGCCCTGCCTGGGTGACCCAGCAGAACGTGTGGTGGACAAGGAGCATTTCTGTCCCTGGGTTTGTCCTCTCCTCGGTGCCTGCTGAGGGGTGGAGATGGCAGACAGAAGGTAGACCCAGGCTGGAGACTGAACCGAGATCCTCCTCCCTCAGGCAAGCACGTGCCTCCGCTCAGTGATGGCCAGGGCAAAGGCAGACCCCAAGTTTGGGGAGATCTTCCGCTTCGACACTCCCGTGCTGATGTGGGACCAGCACTTCACCCCGGAGACCTGGGACAGGCTGAAGACACGACATGTCCCCTACGGCTGGCAGGGCTTGTCCCACACAGGTACGTGGGATGGGGAGGGCAGGAGATGCTGCAAGGGGGTCCATGGGAGGGTGCGGGGCAGCTCGAGGGGCCTGGGGAGCTCAGCAGAAGGGACAGAAGACATGGGGCAGGTGGAGAAACCCTGCAGAGGAGCCAGGGACCTTGGTCTCTTCCCACTTCACCTCCCAGGGCGCGGGGTGGAAGGGACGGCTTTGCAAACGCTGCTTGCTGCATCTTGTGACATTTTCCCCGGATAAAAGCTCCAGTGTGTGCATGATTATTAACTGGGGCCGGAGGAGCTTGGACAACCCGCTCCATTGTTGTGGATGGAGATTGTTTCCCTTCCTGTCCCAAACCCACTCTCTGACAGCCGCTGGCTTCAATCTCTGGGCCGGGAAGTGCTGGGGACGGGGGTGTGGGGGGTGTGTGTGTGTGAACCGGTGGCAGCTGCAAGGAGACATTGTCAGGAGGGGACATGGCCAACACGGGCAGCAGCATCCGCAGGGCTGGGGCTGAAGATGTCCAGATGCGTCCCCGTGTCTTGCGCAGCGTTGGGTGGCGGCTGTTTGGGGCAGGCTTAGGAACACGGCGGGGTGTGAGGAGGTGACACCAATCCTGGGAGAGGAGAGACTGGCTAGTGTCCCCCCCATCCCACCCATAGACCCCTCTCCTGCACGGGGAGGGTGTGAGCTTTCATGTGTGCTGCTCCTGGATGTGCTATTGTGCAAGCTTGTCTGTGAGCACTGTTGTACGCTGAAGCGTGCACGCGCTCGCGCAGGCTGAAGCCCACCTTTTCCCCACTGACTGGCCCCATCCTGCTCCGTTCCAGCGGTGGGCAGCACCCTCCGGCTCCTCAACGCCTCCGCCAACAGGCACCTCTTCGACAGGGACGCCTTCCCCGGGGGCTGCATCCGCTGCGCCGTGGTGGGCAACGGCGGCATCCTCAACGGCTCGCGGCAGGGCAAGGCCATCGACGCGCATGACCTGGTCTTCAGGTGCCGATGGGTCCTGGGCAGGATGGGGCCGTGGGTGCTGGGGAGAGGCCAGACCTGGACATGTGTCCTGTGCTTTTCCGGCAGGCTCAACGGTGCCGTGATCAAAGGCTTTGAGGAGGACGTCGGGACCAAGATCTCCTTCTACGGCTTCACGGTGAACACCATGAAGAACTCCCTCATCTCCTACAAGGAGTACGGCTTCACCCAGATACCCCAGGCTAAGGTGAGACCCTGAGGGCTTGTTGGGCAGGTGACCCCAAATTGTCCCCCAAGGCTGGGCTTGCCCTCCCAAGCCTTCTCCCGTCTCAGGAGCCCTCAGTCCTTGCCCTGCTGGTGTGGGCAGTGCCCCAAAGCCCCTCCAAGTGCCAGGTCTGTGTCCCCGCTGCAGGACCTGAGGTACATCTTCATCCCCTCCGACGTCCGTGACTACATGATGCTGAAGTCGGCCATCCAGGGCAGCCCGGTCCCCGAGGGCTCTGACAAGGGGGACAAGTGAGTAACTCTCCAAGACCCCCCCAGCACCTCTGGTGACTCACTGGAGGGAGCATGACTCGCTTGTCCTCACCCCACACCTGTCCCTGGTGGGATAAACCCCAGGCAGCCCCAAGACTCCCATGACGGGAATTCTGCCCTTCTCCTTGCCCCGCTGTAGGCCACAGAAGTATTTTGGACCAGAGGCGTCTGCAGAGAAGTTCAAGCTGCTGCATCCTGATTTCTTGCAGTACCTGACAGCAAGGTGAGGATGATGAGGACCACGGCTGCCGCCTGGCTCTGCTCCAGGCTGGGCGCAGACCAGCTGCCTCCTGCCAGAGCGCTCTCGGTGGCTGCCCAGTGTCAAAGTGCAGTCCCAGTCCTCCCCAGGCACTGGAACCACCTCTGTCCTGCTGTCTGCAGACAAAGCAGAGGGATTTGTCCCCCGCCATTCCCGTTCACTGCAGCACAGGTCACATCATCTCCTGGCAAGAAGACTCCCACAGCCTCACCGTGCTCACCTGGCCTCCCATCTCCCACAATAAATTAAACGTTGGCCTGGTCTAACAGGAGCAGAGGCAGGGCCCAAAGGGATTGTCCTTTCCTGCCTTTCACCAAAGCGGGTGCCTGGGTTGGGGTGATTTCAAACCGCAGGCAGGTGCCTTTCAGCAACCTGCAGCAAACCAGCTGAACCTTAGTAGCAGCCCTCAGAGAATCCACATGAGCACTGCATTTCTCCCAGTGCTCCTGCCTTGCTGGGCACCACCAGCCTCACCGACGACACGGTGGGGGCTGGATGGTGCTGGGTCTGGCGCTGGGGGTGCCCTGCCAGCCGTGAGCTCCCTCTCCAACCTGCCGTGTCCACCGGCAGGTTCCTGAGGTCGGAGCTGCTGAACACGCAGTACGGCTCGCTCTACATGCCCAGCACCGGTGCCCTCATGCTCCTCACCGCGCTCCACACCTGCGACCAGGTAAGAGGCCATGGGGCCACCTTCCCCATGGGTACCACAGGACCCCCTGCTTTGGCTGCTGGGGGCCTGTGACCAGCGGCTGTAAGGCTCCTGGTGGGGACCAGCGTGTCCTGGTGGCTGTCCTACACCTGCCACCCGCTGTCCCTGGTGGGGGGAACGGGATGGCCGAGGTGAAGCCCTGACCCCACCTGATGTATGTCTGTCCCACCTCCCTCCCTGCAGGTCAGCGCCTACGGGTTCATCACTGCCAACTACGAGCAGTTCTCAGACCATTACTACGAGCTGGAGAAGAAACCGCTGGTGTTTTATGCCAACCACGACATGATGCTGGAGGCGGCGCTGTGGAGGAGCCTGCACCGAGCAGGGATCATGACCCTGTACCAGCGGTGAGGCTGGGCGGTCGCTCACAGGGGCAAGTCCAAGGACTCCTGTGGCTCTTCTCTTTCCCAAAGGCCACCTTCTCCCTCGTGAAGGCTCTCCTCAGCTGGCCAGCCAGCCCAAGGAGCCGGTGGTGGTGCAATGGTAAGGGGCAAGCCAAAGCTGGTAGAGAAACTTTGCATTTCCTCGGGGATCTCTGGCAAAGTTTCGTGGCTCAGCGTGACGGAACGTGGCCTCTGGGGCACCAAGAAGCACCACAGCACATGACTGTGACCACGAGCACGGCCAGGAAGCACAGAAAGGGCGGGGTGATGCTGGAAGAGGATGCTGGAGATGCCTACGTGTCGCAACCTCTGGCTGGAAGAACGCCCTCCACCTTGTCGCCGCACCCCAGCTCAAAGGCTTGTCACCGTGGTGGGACCACAACAGGCGTGAGGAATCCTCGGGCTGGAGACCAGATCATCCAGCCAACAGGAAGGTGGTGTGTTTGGTGAACACCTCCCTCCCGGACTGCAGAAAGCCCCAACTCCAGCCAGGTTGACATGTGCCACTTTCCAGAAGCATGTTTGCCTCCATGATCGGGGGAAAGCCAGCAGCTTGGCTGCCCTCTCCTGTGGCAGACACACAGCACGCCACGCCACTTCCCCCTCCTCTAGGTCATGGCATCTTCAAACGAGGAAGGGTCTTAAAAGCCACCAGCAAAGCGCAGGGATGCTGCAGCTCCGCGGGGACATCAGAAACGCAGCTGGCCCTTGCGCAGCCCAGAGACGAGCTGGCTGACAGCCCACGCGTGTGCCGTGGTGGGGTTGGTGGGGTTTCCCTGCACTGGGACCGTGTGGTGCCCTCAGTGCTTTGAGAAAGCAGCCCCATGCCAGGTGGATCAGGGAACCTGCTGGCTCGTTGGGGCTAAACGAGCGTCACACTCTTTAGTTTTTGGGTTTTTTCCCCTCCCCAAAAACCAGAGGGAGGTGAGGGCCTTGAACCCTTCAGCCATCCCGTGGAAGCCAGTGCTGCTGGGGAGGCTGCTCCAGCCGGTGGTGGTGGCTGGAGGGTTGATAGGGGCCAGCAGTGGGAGCGGTGTCACCTGAGCCGCCTTCCCACTTTGTGTAATTACATAAATGTTCAATGATTTTCTTTGCTGCCTGTTTCTGTTGTTTTGGCGAACGGGGTGGGGGTGAGACACCCCCCCCCACACCTCTAGCAGGCAGCAGAGCCAGCCCCTGGCTGGGGAACAGACCCAGTGGCGGGGTTAAACCGGGGACACCTGGGCTGGTGGGGAAGCCTGGAGTCTAGGGAAGCCTGGAGCCTGCGCTGTGCTCCCATGGGAGCAGCTCTCAGCACAGCTCTTCCACTTGGGATGCCGTTTGGGAGCGACTGACTGCAGAGCTGGCAAGAGATAGCCTGGCCAGGAGCCAGGGAACCTCAAACCCCCCTCACGCTCGCAGCGGGCTGCTCTCAGCCGGTTCAAATGAGCATTATGGCAGCTTAGTCTCTCAGCCCATTTCAGATGCAATCTCTAGCTCGAAGCCTATCTTGTGTTCCCAGGTCTCAAATTAACCTTTGTTTGCATCAGAGCCGCCTTACAATGGTACCAAGGCAGCCTGTTAGGCCTGTTTTTTATTCACAAGCACTCAGCAAAACCGCTTTCCTGACAAGAACGAGCCTGATCCTCGCATCACCTGACCGAAACAGTACTAAAACCTCCTCAAACCAGCTCCGGCCGAGGCTCAGTGCAGCCCATGCAGGTGACTTTGAACACAGCAATCAGCTGCTCCTTGATGCACTGGGGAAAAAGAACAGGTTTTTTTAAAAATGGGTGCCGTCACGGTGCAGCATCCTGCCAGGAATCCCATCCAGCTCATGGGCAGAGCTGTTTGCGCACACGAGGAACTAAGCACACCCTCCTTTCCCCTTTCAAAATGGGAGGTTTTCCAGCCAAGGGTGTAGCCAAGCACTGGAGTTAAACATACTCCATTTTGAAGGGCTTACCAGACAAGGAACCTGATGGCTGTTCTCACTTCTCCCTTAACCTCTGAGCTTCCAAACAGACCGCAAGAACCATTTCTGTCACCAGTCCTGGCTTAGCTGTAAGCAATTTTGTCACGCTGTTACCGTGAATTGCTGTTCTTCAACTTTCAGCGTCTGCAGACTCTGAAGTCTCCGGGTTTCAGGGAGGAGCAGGTTTTGCTAGGTAAGCTCACACCTGCTTGCATTTCAGGAAGCGTTTTTCACCCCAAATCCTCTCTACTTGCTCAAAACCATTTCTGTTACTTGAACAGATAACCTTTACAAAAAAAAAAAAAAACCCCGAACAATAAACAACTTAAAACTCCCAAGTTTTTCCATAACTTATTTTATTCTGGAACAGAAGATAGAAGGGAACCGCTTTTTCCTCCAGCCAGCTGTAGATCAGGTCCTAGTGGAAAAAAACCAAGTGTCAGAGCAAAGTAACTCCCAGCTGAGAAGTTCCTATTTGCACTGTATCATCAAGAGTAAGTACAGGTCTTGGGAGGCAAAAACTTGCTCCCCCCAAGCCAACAGCACAAGTACCCAAATCCTCCTTGGCTTTCCTGGGAACTTACCCACGACGCAGTTGCAGCAACCACTGAGGCGCGAGGGGGAGCCTGCAGTTACACGCAGGTGGCCATTTTACACCGTTCCGAATGACGTCTCAGCGGCCGTCTACGAGACCCGCTGCAGAATGATCTTCCTGCTGTTGCTTCCAGAGCTGGGAGACGCCACAAAGCAACACTGTAACTGCTGTCCTAAACAAGCCTGTCCTGAAACAATTCCTGCCCCTCTCTACTCTCAAAAGCACCGAGCAGCTTTTACTTTTCCTATTTATCACTTCACTTTTATTACCCTTATTCCTTGCAAGCCAAAAGCCCCAAGTGCTCTTCCCAGTAACTGGTCCTACTTGGAAACAGCTGTGTTGACCAAGCGCTCCAACAGATGGTTTGCAGTACCATCCCCTCCCCTTTTGCACACCAACCTTGATTTCTTAAGGAAGTCCGCCGTCGCCAGGTTCGCCGGTTCAGCCTGTCAGTGAATGTTATTGATCTTCTGCAAACACACACAAATTCTGTTAAAT
This sequence comes from Chionis minor, assembly GCA_013398295.1. Lineage (NCBI taxonomy): Eukaryota > Metazoa > Chordata > Aves > Charadriiformes > Chionidae > Chionis > Chionis minor. Next base: position 38,611 of record VZSF01009821.1, on the reverse strand, counting down.
AAAGCGTGAAATTATTTAGCAGAATGCAGCTGTCAGCCACCTGGAGACAAAGTGCTGTTCCAGCGTGTGTATTCAGTGACTGTACATCAGGCAAGATAAAAACGCATTTTCTTATCTGCCCTTTAACCCGCCGCTGTGCCTCATTGTTTGGATACGCAACTTAAAAGCTCTTCACTGATCCAAACTGTGCCATGACAACAGCAGCCGGTGCTTATGCTCCCTGTGCTCAGCCTCGTTGTACCTGCACCGCGTAGGGGACAGCGCGTGTGCTGCGGTGGCACAGGCCAAGGGCAGGAGGACAGGGGAAAGACGCTGCTTCTGCCCTGCTGGTGCCACTCATGTCACCCGAGTCTTTGCAAGGGGTAGGAGACCCGCTCAGAGGAAAAGTTTGCCATCAGCAAGCTTGCTGGTGACACCAAACTGGGAGGGGTGGCCGACACCCCCGAAGGCCGAACTGTCATTCAGCGCAAGCTGGACAGGCAGGGAAAAACCTTATGAAGTTCAACAACAGTAAGTGTAGGGTCCTGCCCCTGGGGGGGAATAACCCCACACACCAGTACAGGGTGGGGGTGACCTGCTGGAAAACAGCTCTGCAGAGAGGGACCTGGGAGTCCTGGTGGACAACAGGATGACCATGAGCCAGCAATGTGCCCTGGTGGCCAAGAAGGCCAATGGCACCCTGAGGTGCATCAAGAGGAGCGTGGCCAGCAGGTGGAGGGAGGTCATCCTCCCCCTCTGCTCTGCCCTGGTGAGACCACAGCTCAAGTCCTGTGTCCAGTGCTGGGCTCCCCAGTTTAAGAGGTGCAGGGAACTGCTGGAGAGGGGACAGCGAAGGGCCATGAAGATGATTAGGGGGCTGAAGCATCTTTCTTATGAGGAAAGGCTGAGGGAGTTGGGTCTCTTTAGCCTAGAGAAGACTGAGGGGGAATCTCATAAACGCCTACAAATACTTAAAGGGAGGGTGCCGGGAGGAGGGGGCCAGTCTTTTTTCAGTGGTGCCCAGTGAGAGGACAAGGGGCAATGGGTACAAACTCAAATATAGGAAGTTCCATCTGAACACGACGAGGAACTTCTTTGAGGGTGGCAGAGCACTGGAAGAGGCTGCCCAGAGAGGTGGTGGAGTCTCCCACTCCAGAGACATTTCCAACCTTCCTGGACGCCATCCTGTGTGACCTGCTGAAGGTGGACCTGCTCTGGTAGAGGGGTTGGACCAGATGATCTCTAGAGGTCCCTTGCCAACCCTTAACATTCTGCGATTCTGTGAAATACGTAAGCCTCAGTGGACAGTTGTTTCTCCCTCACAGCTGAGTTGTCAGACAGGGATAACAGCACATCACAGGCTCAGGCTCTCTCCTGCCCTTGGCTATACAAACTCCTCAAGTTCTGCAGAATCGCAAACAGCAAATATGCCCAGATGCCAACGTGCCAATGACCAGTGTTCTTCCCCATGACTAGTATTTTTCCTGGTAAGCGTTCAAAGACTACGTATTCTGCTCAACAGATGAATCATGCGGCCTACAGTCTGACATCCAATTAATGAATTAAAAACGAGCAGCATGCAATACTGAAGCATTCCCTTACCATCTTGAAGCCCAGCTTAGCAGCTGCCCTCTTGCCAAAGCTGTCTTCGGGCAACAGTACAACCTTAGGATTCTGCAGGACGATTTCCTCCTAAATACAGGTTGTATTGAACACCGTTAGCAACCACATTTCAAATAGTCTGCTCATTTCTTATCCCCCCCTTCTAACAAAAACCAGCACTGGGTCACAGATCAAGAATTAAAGAGAAGTTTTCCATTCAGAGAGAAGCAAGTTTTGTCTCACAAACTTAGCACAGAAGAAAAAGACAAAGGACCACTGAGTTCTCTCACTCAGAAAAAAGAAACTTTGGGAGGTGGATGCTATTTAAATCCCTGCTTAGCAAAAAAACCCCAGCACCTCCAAGACTTTGGCGGTTTAGCCCGTTTCTAGCTGTTTAAAGCAGATATCCTCCTCTTCATCATAAACATCATAAACATCTTAATGCAACTCCCTCCCACAGGAATAATCCATTCATCCACAATATAAATTGGTTTATGTTGAGAAATGCAGTTAAGCAGATGTAAGACAGACACATCCCCTCTGGGAAGGGATTCTTCAGCGCGTGTCCTTTCCAAGATGACCCTTTGGTGTATGTAAAGTGCACCTCCCCCCCTAGCCC
>VZSF01009821.1:0-36361 GCA_013398295.1 Chionis minor | reverse complement strand
CCCCCACCCCAGCAACCTGATGCAAGTTTGAAACTGTCCCAGTGCACCTCCAGGTAGGTAAACAGCACAATTATTCTTTCACTAGGTTTATTTCCGTGACAAGTAACAGTTATGAGATGAGCTGTGTCAAGTGTCTTCATAATGGGCTGTCATCCAATCCCTCCTACTCGTGATCCCATCTACTCTGGCTCATCTTTGACCACGCTGACAAGCAGGTGCTCTACTGGGCACCAACAACTGTAAAATTCCCATTCATTCTGTGCTGCCTTTCAACTCGCGCCCCACAGTAGCAAAGGGCTGTACACTCAGGTGGCAGCTGCAACAAAGCTACAGCCTTGATTGGCTTAATTACATTAATCAAGCCACTGAGCTTTTATATCTCCTCCCAGTAGCCCCAGAGACACAGAAGGGTATCATCTGACATAGCAGAATGAGTCTTACTTCCATAGCCCAGCTAAGAGGAGAAAATTAGACCATGACAAGACAAATGCTGATGTTTCTCACTATTGTGCAGCTGGTGCAGGTTTACTGTCGGTCCAGTGAAGGAATCAGTGACGTGGTTTGGGCCGGATTGGCCACTGAGATGAACTACAGATGCTCTCCTCCATCTCAAACCGGGACGCTCAGCTTCCCAGGCACGTGAGTGTTTTCAGCCTTGCTTGACATCATGCCATGCTCTGAAAGAGGGGAAGGGGACAGAGAGTTAGCTCGCATCAACAGACCATTCATTTACGTTTTTATCTTTACCGCTGAGCCTCAGAATCATGCTTCCACAGAGGAAAGATTTAATTTCAGACAGGGATAACTTTATCATCACTAGCTCAGCTTCCAGAGCAGCCACACCCGGACCGCACAGGGCCATCCCAAAAGCTCAACCCTATTCTGTGACTTTATGGTTAGCCTGTCCCTTACCGGGGCATGACTCGCTCCACCGACCTCCTTCTACGTGGGTCAAGCAGAAGCGACGGGTAACGCCGGCTCGAACGGCCAAACCTCCCTGCTGGCGGGGTCCCCCAAAGGCAGGCGGGGTGCCCCGACGCTGCCCCGTCAGACCGCGCTCAGGCTGAGCTACACCAGCTGCTGGATTAAAGCTCTCCCACAGCTGGGGAAGAATCGGTACAACCATAGTCAAAATCTGCGAGCCCGGGGGCCAGCCCGTGCAGCCAGGAGCCCCCCCCCTGCAGGGAGAAGGCCTGAGCGCCGTCCGGGCGACGAGCAGGAGCCACGGGGCCCAGCGCAGCCCCGTCCTGCCTCCCTCTACCCACCATGGCGGCGGAGCGGGGGGGGGTGCACCATTACACCCCCACAGGCAGCCATCGAGGCCTCGCCGCACCCCTACAAACAGCCTCGGCGGCGCGCAAGAGCGCTGCGCTCCCCCTCCCGTTCTTCCCGCGCCCCTCGAGGCCGCCGTGCTCACGGATGGCGGCCGATACCGTTCGGCCCCACTCACCGCCACCGGCCATGTCGCCCCGAGGCCGCCGCGGGAGCGGGAAAGGGAACGGAAGGGGAGGGGGGGCCCCGCTCCGAGAGCGTCCGCCAAGTCTCGCGAGAGGCGCGGGGGCCGATGGGAAGCGTAGTCGCGCCCCGCCGCGGCCGCCATGGCTGGTCCCGCACTACCCCGCCGCCTCCCCGCACGGCCGGTGGCACCGCGGCCTTGGGGATGGACCCCGGGGTGTGACAGTGGGCGACAGCTCCCCTGGCAGGCGACAGGGTGCCCTTGACAGGTGACAGGGCTCCCCTGGCAGGCGACAGGGTTCCCCTGACAGAAACCACCGGCAGGGCCTGGCTCCTTCGCTCCGTCCCGCGGCTGCTGGGTGGCGACGCCAAATAAGAGGCAAAACCCCAAAGAAATAGGAGCGTGTGGTTCGTGAGCGGAGCGAGGGAGGCCGGACTCGTCCGGTGGCTACGGCCTCGCTGGGGGGCTCAGCAGCCGCTGCCAGGGAGGCAGATGGGGTCGGCCTCCGCCATGGGGGCTGGTGAGGCCCAGGGCTGGGCCCGGGTGCTGCACACGGGGCTTTTGCACCTTTTCGGCCCGTCACGCTGCTCACTAATTGCGGTTTTTCATTCTTCGGGCACCCTGTTTACTAGGGAGACGCGCGTGTTGGTCCTTTGCGCGCTAAACGCTTCGAAAGGCTGAATGAGCATTAGCTCATGTAGGATGGGGCACGCTTCAAAAAGACTAATTAGCTGGAGGTTGGGGATTAGTCGGAGACTAGTTAGTAAATGTATGTGCTGTGCTTTGAATATGCGATGCTATGATGCGTTATGATTGTCCTTCGCTGTTAAAAACTGCCATGAAGTCTATAGGATCCTGTTTAGCTTGTGAACAATAACAAAGTGCAAATGGAGCCAAGGGGAGGAAAACTAAGAATAGCTAATACCCGCTTTCTTGCCCCAAAGCTTTATCCACCGTGTGGTGAAAGGCTCCCGTGACTGGAAATAGAAAGCAGAGAAACCCGAGTCTGAAAGCAGGGAATCGTAGAATCACAGAATGGTTTGGGTTGGAAGGGACCTTAAAGAGCATCCAGTCCCACGCCCCTGCCCTGGGCAGGGACACCTCCCACTAGACCAGGTTGCTCCAAGCCCCGTCCAACTTGGCCTTGAACCTCCAGGGATGGGGCAGCCACAGCTTCTCTGGGCAACCCCGGCCAGGGGCTCACCGCCCTCACAGGGAAAGATTTCTTCCCAATAGCTTGTCTAAATCTCCCCTCTTCCAGTTTGAAGCCATCACCCCTCGTCCTATCCCTACATGCCCTTGTAAAAAGTTTTTCTCCAGCTTTCCTGTAGCTCCTTCAGACACTGGAAGGGGCTCTAAGGTCTCCCCAGAGCCTCCTCTTCTCCAGGCTGGACACCCCCAACTCTCCCAGCCTGTCCTCCCAGCAGAGGGGCTCCAGCCCTCGGATCATCTTTGTGGCCTCCTCTGGCCCCGCTCCAACAGGTCCATGTCCTTATGTTGGGGGCTCCAGAGCTGGACACAGAATTCCAGGTGGGGTCTCCCCTGCGCGGATCAGAGGGGCAGTATCCCCTCCCTGGCCCTGCTGCCCACGCTGTGGGGATGCGGCCTGGGGGTGGGGGGTTTCTGGGCTGCCAGCGCATGGTGCTGGCTCCTGTTGAGCCTCTCATCCCCCAGCACCCGCAAGTCCCTCTCCTCAGGGCTGCGCTCCAGCCATTCTCTGCCCAGCCTGGATTTGTGCGTGGGATTGCCCCGACCCACATGCAGGAAATCTGAATACAGGTAAAACCCCCGTATTTAATGTTTCACCCCTGAAATGTCTCAGACATGGGGAATTCACAGTCCCTTGGGCATTTTAATCGAAGATGTGCTCATGGAAAGTTGTCTGGTTCCCCACAGCCATAGCAAGAGGCAGCTTCCCACGTTGGAGGTGTACGGTGTGGCCAACTCCTCTGCTGTCTGCCCTGGCTCCCCGGACTGCCGAGTCTGTGAAGGCAACACCTCCTGTTATCCTGAAGAGCGGAGCGCTGCAAGCCAGATGTCTGCTCCTGGATTCCCTCTGAGGGCAGGGAGATGGCTCCGTGCTGCTGCCTGCACCGGCCGGCCCTGTGCTCCGGGAGGCCCCTCTCCCGGCAAGGCAGTCAAGTTCCCAGGGAAAGGCAGCATGACTTCATGTTTATTTTTAGTGCCTGGATCCTCCTGGCCTTGCTTCTATTTTAGAACCTGATGGGTTATTTTTTTTCCACAGCGTAGATTTAACCCGACTCACGAGTCCTTTGCTCTCCAGAATGGCCCATGCTGTTTCTTAAAAGTCTGTCTTAAAAAGTCAACAGACTGAAGAGGCCCTATGTTTTTTTTTTTTTTTCTTTCCATTAGTGCAAGAAGGCTGTAAAGAGATGCCAATGTGCTGTTAAAAATCAGTGGCTGATTCCGAGGTCTTCCCCAGCCCTCTGTGCCCTCTGCTAGCTGCACAAATCCTAGCAGGCTGCCCTGGCAGGTTGGGCAGGAGTCCCACGCTCTGGTGTGAGGACATGAGTAACCTTCAGCACCTTCCTGCCCCGCAGGAGCCAGTTGCACGGGTGTTTTGGCCTGGTGGGGAGGCGGATGATGACACAGAAAGGCAGTAATTAACGCAGCCTTCATTGTGGTGGCCTTTGCTCTGTGAGGATGTGGCTGGCAAGCTGCCTGACTACTTTTAGCTTTCCGAATAAGCAAATGCATAAAACCCTGCAACTAGAATTAGCCCTTTAAGTTCCCAAGGGACGTAAGGTTTTTAAAATTAAACAAAGCGACTAAAATCCTCCCTTGTGCAGAGTTCAGATCCTGGAAGGAGTGAAGATGTAGGCTCAGATGTGCTGAGGGTTTTGCCACCGTCTTGATTTTTGGGTGGAAGCTGCTCAGACTGTACAGTAACTCTGCTTGTGCCTATAAACGAGTGAGCTCTGCAAGGTACCAAGCAATGAACCGACTCCACAATTAAAAGCTCAGGAGAATAGCGTGAGCTAAGTGAGCGGTAGATCTGCTGTCATTATTCATGGATGCAGTGCATAGATAACGTTTTCAAGCATATTTTAGAGGCAGAATAAAGGCTGGCTGACGGGAGATGGTGGTTGCCTCACCTATGCACATGCTTTCTTAGATCTCTGCAACTTCGAATCCAGTTTTCTCAGCAGTTCCCTTTAGAGGGCGTCCATGTCCCACACATCTTGGGCGTGCAGACTTCACCCGGCCGCTGCAGTACAAGGCAAAGCCTCCCAGAGGTCAGCAGAACATGGTGCCTCTTCTGAAGAGCCTGTGAACCTTCCTAGGGATGGGAAGGGAGTTACAGCCTGGTTTGAACAGTTCTGGTTGAACGTATTCTCCCTCCTCAGGCTGTTGTAATGCTGTCCCAAAGGCAATTTGGAAACAATTTTGATAGATTTCCTCTAGCCAATCTCCATCAGTTACCGTATATTCTCGCTCCAGTCTTTGAAAGGACTTTTGTTTGTGTTGAACAAGCAAGGAAAGCTATTAAAAGGGCATGGAGAGATGTGTGAATGTTTTGGGGTTGCTCTCCACTTCATGATGGAGGATCTGAAGGGGATCGCTTCCTCCAACAAATCATATGCTACATTGAACCCCCATCTTTCTGCTTTCTGGAGGTGCTTCAGGATCTGTCCTGCAAAGCCACAGCATTACCCTGTTCAAAGAAGGCTGAGCTCTGCTGTAGGGTATTTGGTTATCCCTCGAGCAGATAGCAGGAGAGTGGGCAGAATATGTGACAGAGAAGGGAAAGGCAGAAGGACAAACGGAAATCAATGACAGAACCTCTCCAACTTCAGCTGGGCTTTGATCCCACGCTGAAATTGAAGGACAACGTCTCCTCCCAATTTCCCACCCATTTCCCCTCTTGGCTGCCTGTAAGTCCCTCCAGGGAGAGACTCCCCACGTTACTGACAGCAATGTGGTTTCCTTTTGATTTCCCCCTCTGCCTGTCCTGGTCCCACCCCACAGACAGGGTTCCACAAAGCCTGGAGAAACAAAGCATCCCTTCATTCAGAGACGCCCCGCCGTGGTTATCATTTTCAACATATGGCTGGGGGAAGAAACCAGGGTATCTGAGCACATTAAAAAGCGAATCCCCCATTGCTAACGGTGTCTGGCAGGCACCAGCCCCCTGCGTGGCTTGAGCATCCGAGGCACGAGGAGACGCCAAGGTGCAGGGGGTGGTGGGATTGATGCTTGTCTCTGTCACATGTGCTGTGTGCGCAGCGGTGCCCAAAGAACAGTCCCCTGGAGATTGCTTGCTGGTCTTTCAGGTGCCAGACTTCAGAGGGAAAGGATCTGTAGTGTTAAAAAAAGCCTGCCACGAGGTCCCAAATCCTGGGGTCTGCTGCTTCAAATCAGGCCCAGGAAATACCAGAAAGAGTCTTTGGAGCTCAGTAGCAGACAAGCAACATCTTCCCACACAGGACAAAGCACGCTGCAAACTAAACGTCCTTCCCTTCTCCCAGGAGCGAAGCTCTTACGCCTCCATTTAATGTTAAATACACGCTTAAACCCATTCCGCCTCGGTGTGTCCTGTGTGCTTACGTAGAATTTTAGCAGGCTCAGAAATGCTCTGCTGTAGCGGGCATCAGTCTAAAGGCTGAACCTTGTACACTGAATAACAAAACCTTTATCTTTACAGAATATCTGTGCAACGAAGGGATGGCTTTTCTGGGAGCATGGTGGTATCTGCAAGCAGGGCTATGGTATGGATAGCGGCAGGTGGAGAACAGAAAAGGTTCCCTTTTCTCCTTCCTCATGGTGCTCAACAGCAGAAGAAATGGCAACTTCAGCCACTGACTTGATGGCTTCAGGTCCGATGTCCCAGCTAGGCAAAGTGACCATCTTGTCAAAGCTAGCAGATTGCATTCACAGCTCCATCCCTCGGAGGAGCCGATCAAAACAGAGAGCGCACAACAAACTGTTCCGATTGCAGGGCGTGCCTGGTTAAAACCTGGGGCCAGATGTATGCACTTGTTGAACAGTAGCGGTAGGGATCCAGCTTCTTCATGGATGAATGTGTTTAATTAAAATATATATCCTCAGAGCGGACCCAGAGATGGAAGATGTGTACAGCTACACAAACGCACTCCAAGACGATAGGAAAAACTTAATACTGTAAGGCTAGTGAAACCGGGAGTAAGATTTCCATCACAGAAGGTCTTTAAGGCCAAGCTAGATAAAAAACTGAACTGAACTGAGAGTTGACCTTGCTTTGGCCAAAGGGATGGATTCTCTCTATTTTTGGTGTCTTCCCGAGAGATTAAAGGCATGGTATGCAGAAAGGGAGTGAGTTGGTATAAAAATATCTAGGCAATATTAATGAGGAACTTCTCAGGTCCTCTTTTATCACAAACAGGATTTCTGTTTGCCTGGATCACTCAGCCAACCAGCCGTTGCTTCAGTCAACCCGATCTGCACCGTCATATAAGCAATATTTCATCTACCAAGCTTAGACACAAGAAATATGCTAGGCACGCGCGGAGTGAACAAGCATATTCTTGCAAGTAATTAGCATAAGCTGCACTGAGGTCAAGCAATTGTGCCAGAGCACAATACAAATTGCTGACATTTCTTCCTGCTGAAGACTGAAAATGGAGATTTGCAAATGCCATATCTCAGGCTCACCTCTTGCTTCCCATCGTTTATACCAGGAGGAGGAGATAATTGTTTTGAGGTACTTTTAAGAATAGCATCTCTGCTCCTTTCCTTGCTTAGCGGGAAAGAACATGTTTAAATGATGAAAGGTCACGGTATTTCGGGTCCTGTTGGGTAGTTTTTCCGGCCCTCACACAGGGGAAGCAGGCTGAATGTCTAATTTGACCAAGTTCAGAGTGGTAAACTGAGGTGTCACTAGATTACAGAGGGCAGTCGCCTAGAGGCCTGCAGTTATTCTTCCAGCTGGCTGTAAGAAGCTCTATTGAGGGCAGCCTCCAGGTGACATCTCCTTGAGGGAGCCCTGCTGCAGGGCATCAGCCCGAGGGCCATCCAGACCAATGTCGTTTTGCCAAGAGATGCCCCAAATGGATGCCTAAGAAAGGGCAAGAATGGGGTGATTACATAGGATACACTTCCCAGTACCTCACCAGCCATTTGAGGGATGCAGACTTTGAGAGCCAGATGTTAGTTCAGTGCCTCCACTAACAGGTTTTCTCTGAAATGGAGATTTCGGTAACTTTCTTTTCCATGAACTTGCCCAGTTGCCCTGTGAACCTGTAACAGCTGTTCCCTGCAGTAGGGAGTACTCGCTGTGCTGTGAGAGGGACCAGCTTCCTTTCATTTGTTCTTTGTCTGGCTCCCGTTAGTTTTTTATGATGGCCTCCAATTTCTTGTACAGGAAGAGAATATGAATGGTCCTTCCTACCCACCCTGCCTGTGTGGGCAGAACTTATGGATCTATTTATCCTTCCCTTCTCTTCAGGCTCCCGAGTCTGATCTTTTCAGAGTAGATCAAAGCGTGAGGGTAGCATTGTTTTAAACCACTAGTTTCCTACAAAATGTGATCTCTCCACTTGCAGATGGCTCTTATGATCTCGAAAGCCTCCCATGGATTAGCCCACAGTTGACTGTATAAACATTTTCTCTATCCCACATCCTGCTTCCACAGCATGTCTCCTACTCGCTTCTCCCTCCTTTCACTCAGTCCAAACATCCTGCAGAAAGTCTCCAGCCCTCCTCAACGGCCTTCCTCACCCCTTTTCTCCCCAGCCTCTGGCAGATTGCAGATAAAACTTAATCCGGCCAACACAACCCCCAAATTCTGGGAGACCTGCTGGTGGGGGAGACACTCGCGTGCCTTTCTGATTTAACCACCAACACATGTACTGCTGCTTTGCTGTTGACCTAATGCTTCTGCTGTTGCATAAAGGTCGGTCTGCCTCCAGCCATCTCTCCCCCCAGCTCATTTCAAGCGCTTTCCTTTTTCCCTTCAGCTGTCATCTGCAGGCTTGCTGCTGAAGGAGGTGGGCGGGAGAACGCGCACCGCGGGAGATGGCTGATCTTCCGTCGCACTTGTGCTCGGGGATGGGAGAACTCAGCCGCAGCAGCATCCTCCTCCACCTCTCCTCGCCACGGCAAGGGGGGAGAAAGCCCCAACGTGGCTGCCCGGCACATCGTGTGTGAGCTCCGCGGCTTGGGGAGTGCTGCTGGGGGGCTGGAGGGGAAGATGTGGGGTGGGAGCTGGACATACACCCCTTTATTTAGCAGACCAGGGGCAGAGCCTGCGGGGAGGGAGCTGCTGCGGTGGCTGGTCCCTGGGTAACCCCCTTCCCTGGCAGCTGGCAGGGGCATGACTGAGCCGTGGGGAGGTTGTGGGGTTTCCTTCTGCCCCACCAGCAGCAGGGCAGGCAAACCAAGGCAGGGGTAACCCAGAGAGTGTGGATGGTAACGCCTCAGGCCACAGCACCTGCTTTACCAGGAGCTGGAGCGACTGGCAAAAAAGGAAAAACAAGCCCATCCCCCCCCCAACCTAAAATCATTATTTAAACAGTATAAAGGTCTCTGTAAATGTTTAAAACAACAACATGGTTGGGAAGGGAAGGAGGAAAGACAAACAAGTTTGCTGTTTCAGCTTCACAGAAACAGATCTTAATTTTTGGCAGGGTTTTATTCATCCAGAGGATCCAGCTGCCAACACGCTTTGGGAGGCTCCAAATTCATAATCGCTTCCCTAACATCTTCCTCCAAGAGGCTGCAGTTTGGCACAGGCACCACCTTTCATGTCTGCATTCGGCGACCACCCCCTGCCGTAGGAGCCCAGTTCATGGCCAGGGCATCTGTGCTGGGAGTCAGTGGCTCCGAGCACTCCTGACAATGTTTTGCTTTCCCAGACGGAAGGTTCACGGTGGTCAAAGCTCAGCAGGAGCCAGGGAGCTCAAAGGAGCGAGGTGCTGCGGGCTGGCTGGCTGCTGGGTTACCTTGCCTGCATGTGAGCAGGGTGGGAATCGGGAGACCCTCTTTCCCCTGAGCACCTCTCTCAGGAGATGGGGGCTCCCAATTCCCAGCCCGCTGCCCCTCCTCCTTTATCGGCCTTCGTAGCGCTGCCGGCACCTGGTGCGTTACCACAGCACAAACCCTACGTAATTCCTGTTTAAATACACAGCTGGCAAACATGACTTTAATTCAGCTTTTTACTGCTGAAGAGCTGGAGCTGTATCCTGGTTTGGCTCCAGGCTGAGAGGGACTTGATCTGAAGCCCTGGGTACCGCAGGCTGCTGGAGATAAGCGGCTGCCCTCCAGTCTCCGTGCGGATTTGGTGCTCTGGGTCCCAGATCCTGAGTGCTGGGGCAGGACCATCATCTGTGGGGGATCTCAGGGGAAGGGGACCATCCTTCTCAGCATGGAGGAGACTTCGGGCTGGGAAGATGAGAGTGAATCCGTGACGAGGACATGCGACAACAAGGTCCTTGGGGATCAGAGGAGGACTGTGCTCCCCACCAACTTGCCTGACATCTCAGCTGGTCACCAGCCCCCAGTTAGGGCTCGTTTCTGCTCAGTCCCACCTGCTTGGCTCCTGCCCAACCAGGGAAAGGGGTTTTACTACTGCCCAACCATGTGCTTGTCCCGGTCTCCCTCTGGCCCAATCCTGCTCAGCCCCATGCTGAGCTGTGGGGTATATATTGCCTCAGCAGCCATAGCTGGGTAGCTGCTTTCTGCTGTGAGATGTCTCTGCTGTGAGTTGCTTTGGCTGGTGTATGCACCCTTCATTGCTATAGAAATGTGTTCTGATCTGCTGTGTTTGTTCTACAGTCTCTAGAATTATGTCCCTGCTTCAGCTGTTCAGTCTGATGATGGTTCTGAGCTGTGATCTGAAGATGCTGTTTCCAGAGAAGCTCAAATACCTGTTGGGTGGCTTAAGAAGCTGCCCTTGCTGCTGCTGACTTGTGTGTGGCCGTACCTTTGTGCAGATGCAGGAGGGAAGCACTATGAAGAGGTTCCTCACACAGCCCTTCCCAGCCTTGCTGCTGCTCCCATTGCTGGAGTGACCTGATCCAAAGCAGAAAGACTGGGCTCAGCTGTCCTGATTTAGCTCGTGAGCCAGGGCTGCTTCTGTTGTCCAGGGCTTTGTGCAGTTTGGTGGGGGAAAACCCTGACATTGCTCTCAACCACAGCCTGAAGGGTGATGCGAGGGACTGGCCTGTTTGTGTGCTGTTCCTGCCCCTCTGAAGTCCTGTTCTAGTCAAATCAGTAACTGCCCCCCAGGTAGCACCAGGAAAAGCTGTTGCTGGGGTCTCCTTTGCTTTTCCAACTCCAGCCAGCTCCTGTGCAGAACCTACACTGAGATAAGAGAGACTGACACAGCGTGAAACCTTCCTCCTCTTCAGCAGATGGTGTTTGCAACAGTGGCCTCTGCTTGTGTTGTTATAACAGAACAGCCTGGTCTAGCCAAGAAACGGAAGGAGACTCTGCATTCTGGTCTTGCTGAGACTTGCTATGTAAACCTGGCCTGAAGGCCTGGATCGCAAATGAACTTTTGCTTTTCCAAGGGTCAGACTTGCCACTGAAGATCTGCCATCTCCAACCGACAAGCTAAAGTGCTGTCGTGACTTGCCTACAATCAGCAAGCTCTGGTCACGCTGCAGCATTCATGGCAATCTCCCAGGACTTTCAGTGGCTGAGGATGTGATGTGTGTTGCAATGTGGACTTTGTGTTACCTGCACAGAAAACTTAAGTGCATCTTAAGTGGGGTTAACCTGGTGTCACTGCCTTAGGCTTTAGCAGATCAGTGCTACATCTGTCCTAGCTGTGAACTTGATGTTCATGCTTAAAAATCTTCACGGTCAGAAAACCAGTGCCCCTACTGGAGAGAACCACTGAGATGGTGAGTTACTGGCTGGTGCTGCTGCTAACTGAGCCTCTTACAGCATATCCTGCTGGAGTGATGCACCAAGAAGGTGTAGCTGAACCTCCATCAGGCCCGTTGCTGTCGGACTGAGGCTGCTGAGCAGTAACGGCAATGGGCACTTTCAAGATAAGCTCTGGTCTCAATCAGGATGAACAAGAAAAAGCATATTGCCTTGATGCTGTCTGAAGGCTGCATCATGATGGAGAGTGGAACCTGGTTACCAGGGAAAAACAGGTATCAGCTGGTACAAACTGTCCAAGAAACCGGGTTATCGATGTTTCTGACCTTATTCTATCTATCATATTCGAGATGTGAGCAAACAGAGCAAATGTTGTTCCTTCAGCAGGGAGGGCCAAGAAACCACGTGCTCTGAGGCTGCTTGTTTGTCTCGGACGGTCCCTGGCCTCCAGAAGGTCTTTCCTAATTCGCTTCTGGCCATCTCTGACCACCTCCTTGTTCCCGAGTAATGCTGCTGCTCCTGAAGCGTTGCTGGAGCTCTGCCTGACTGCACCAGTTACCCGAGCTGCTCCGCTCCTCACTCCTCCTGGTAACCAGAGACTGTACATCAGTCTTTAGCCTCCATCGAAGAACTTTCTGCGCCACAGTAATCTGAGAAGAAACCCATGGGCATGGCAGAGGGACTGTGGCAGGTCCTGTCCCGCGCTTGGTTAATACCTGGGGGAGATATTTAACCTTCATGGGGAAGGGGTTATGTACATCTGTCAGCTCTGCTATTCAAGCGCGCGGCATTCCCATGGGCATGGGTGCCTCCGCCTGAAATCTGAGAGCCAGTTCAGCCCGCGCGAGCCCTGTGTGCATCACTCCTCGGGATTCTGACTCTGATCGCACCAGGCTTTCTCGCAGCTCTTGGGGACAAACCTCACCTGGCCCTGACAAGCCTCAAAAGCTCTTTCACAGCAAGCCATGTGTGAGCTCAGCGTGTCCCATATCAGAACCATCTCCCTGGCTTTATCCTGCCTGGTTACAAGAGGCACAACAGGCCTGGGCAGGTAGGAGGACACTGGGCACAGTTGGACTTGGATGCTGGGGCTGGGGGGGTTCAGCCAGAGTGCAGCCTTTCCTGCAGCACTCTGCCTTCAGCTAACGAAGAGAGCTCTCTTTAGCTCCTCTTTCACTCAAAGCTTTCAAAGAGGTACTGTATGGATGCTATCATGATGATCATCAGTCTCTGTCTGAGCCCCCTCGCGCTGCAAAAATCCCTGGAGGGGACGGGCTGGAGTGGGGTGGGTTTTGCTGCAGATGAGCTCTGGTGGTTTTTCCCCTGGGGTTTCAAGAAGTTTCGTTCCACCCATGAGAAGTGCCAGGCATCAGGGGAAGATTTGTTTCTTGGCAGCTGTTCCCGTTTTGCTCTAGAAAACGGATGCTGCGCTAGGAATGCGCCGTGACTAAAATTCCTCTGGGCTGCTCAGGTCAAATAGCAAATAGCAGCGACAGGGGAAACGGGGGGCAGGAGAGCAGCTCTGCTCAGCAGAGAGCGAACAGCAGGGCCGAGCCCTTTGCTCTCCCTTCCGTCCGCCCCTGAGCTAAAAAGCAGGAGCTGAGGAGTTTGGGGGAGAGGAGGGAGCTGGGGGTTAGCAGGCTGCCTGCCTCCCACCTCTGGCAGCCACGCGGCGCTGGCAGGCACGCTGGGCATCCTGTACCTGCTCGGGGGAGCTCTGGCATTGTCAGCATCATTGCTTTTGCTGTGGTGTCCGGTCTCCTTGGAGAACAGACCACGTCCTCTCCATTTGTTTTGCAGAGGGCTCGGGGAGGCTTTCAGGATCAGACGTTTAAACAAGGGGTGTGACGAGTGGTGACAGTTCGGGACAAACACAAGCGGCAAAAGGTTTTGATACTGTCAGAGAACATGACAGGCAAGTTCACAGCCCCTGCAGGCCTTTGGCTTCTTGTTTTCTTTTGCTGAATGGGAAAAGCAATCCTGTGCGGTAACAGAGTTGTGGGAGGTGACCCTGTGGCAGGCAGGGCAGAGCTGGAGATGCCGAGAGCGAAGCGGAGTGCCTCGGCAGGGGCTGGGGGGCGGGGAGATGGCTGGCAGGGGCTAGGGAAGCTGGGCAACTCTTTTTTTGGGGAGGATGCTGTGAGGCATCTGGAAACTTGCCTCCTCCAATGTGCTCAGCTCCGACCAGTGTACCCCTGGATGCTGAAGTCACTCTCGGGGCATCTCCTCCCGCTGCTCGGGGGCTGCCAGGGCCGACAGAACCTCTGGGGCTGGGGAGCGTCAGATGAGAGGTGCAGGCAGCCCAAAACCTGCCTCCTTGCCCTTCATCGGCTGAAGGTTCCACTACGGAGCATCGGGCTATCCCTGCCTGGCAAGCCCTGGGTGGGTGGTGGGCACAGTGTGAACATGGCCCTAATGTTCCAGCCCCTCAATGTCACTGCAAAACGGGTCGCCCCGTCTAAACAGACCTTGCGTTGTTCCCAGACTAAAAGAAGGGGTTGTGTGCTAAAAAACCTGCAGCTGGTCTCTCTAAATCTCCCACCAGTGTCTGCATTAACTGTCAAGACAGCGACTTCCTTGATGCTGGGCAATTTTTTTCTGTGCACGCATCCAGCTAATCAATTAAGTTTCTCAGCAGCTTCCTCCAGCATTCAGGCTTGGAGGGTGGAAGGAATTTGTTATTCTAGGCACTGTTGGAGAGGCATGAACTGTACTAAAAGCAAATTGGTTGCGCTTTCCAAGCACTGACACTCTTCACTCACAGCTTGGCTTTCTGGTCCTCCTCCCTTGCTCTCCTGAGTACCTTTGGGTGCAGCCCTGGTCGGACCAGCTCAGACAGAGCTGGCCTGAGGCACATCTGCTATGGTGGGGCAGGGGGTTGGGGATGCTCTGTGTCCCAGGAAGAGGCACAGACGTTTTCCTTGGGGCAGGGTCTTTGCACAGCAGGTCGCTTTGACTGTACGAGGTCTTAATGCTGCTGGATGGCTTCTCGCTGGCTGCAGTCACGGGGAAATATCGGGGCGGGTTGGTTTGTCCCTTAGCGCTCTGCTAAAATACTCTTTCTTGATGCTTTTTCCCCTTTTCCCGTCTTGTTTTCCTTCTCCTTCGTTGTTGTTCCTTGCCCTGCCCAGGTGTGGTCCTCCACATGTGGGAGGGAGACGCCATGTGATGCATTCACATCCGTCCCAGTAACCTTGGGCTTTGCGGTTCTGAGCCCAGTGGCTGAGAAACAGGAGTGGAAGGATCTGGCGGGGTGGGTGGAGGCACCAAGAAATACGGGGTATTCGGGGTGATCTTGGGAAGATTTATGGATGGTTGAGAGGAACCGCATCTCCTGCCAACTTGGCTACTCCCTGGCTCTCTGCTAGTGGGAATGGGGATGTTTTTTATGTGTGTTTAGCAATGCGATGGCTTAAGCATGAGAGCAGCAGGATTGCCGGAGTCAGGAGGGCCGCAGAGGTTTGCCAGGAGCTCAGCCAGTTGTGTAGAACTCCTGACTCCCCGCACTTTGGCCTGTCAGGATACATGCATGCGTCCTCCCTGGCCAAGGAAAACTTGGCCCAAGCAGGGCTGCCGTTGTGCTTTTGGATGGTGGCTGGCGGGTAGGGATGGCCAGAGCTTGAATCCAGCCTGGAGGTGAACAAGGTCTTTTCCATCCTGTGCAGCCTGGCAGCGTCGGCGATGCCTGCTGAAAGGCTTCCCTACAGGATTGTTGCCCCAATGTGTCATCCTGCTTAGAAATCTCAGCAGAGAGGATAAGGAGGAACTGAGTGGAGAAAATGACCCATGCTTTCAGAGGGTTGTCTTTATCAGCAAGAGGATTTCGGCCACCTCTGGTCCTGTTCTCTACAGCACGATAACCTGGTGCTAATGGCATTGCTTCTGTGGGATAAATCCCATAGATGTTCTGCTTGGGAAGTAATCTGGCGAACCAGGAAAGAGAACCCAGGGCACCCGCTACCAGTTGTCTTTCCAAGCCATTGCACAATACTACTCTGGGGTTAACAAACTAAAAACATCTGGGAATAATCAAAGCTATTTAGGCTCTGGGAAAGCATGGCTGGAGAAAGTTTGAAGGAAGCAACTCGAAAGCTCAGCATTGTTAAAATCAGCCTGGAAGCCCTGGAGATGAAAGCTAGGGTAACATCTACAAAGAGTGAGGAAGTATCAAGAGAAGGATTGAATATCCTCTGAGGAACAGAGAGGAGCCAGAATGAATTGTAATGCTCTAGCCTCTACTAAGCTATAGGGCATTAAAAATTGCTTTGGAACAAACAGATCTGCCTTTCCTGCTGTTTCCACTGCCAAGGGAGCAGAGGGAAAGACCAGGGGTCTGTCTGCCTGGGGAGTGGAAGTACAATTTAATGACAGATAATCACAATCCTCCAAAAGCCCAGCGGTGCCAATGCAGAGCCTGCAGCGCGTGGTACCTGCCAGGGCCGGCTCCGGAAGGATGCGGGGCATGCAGCAGAGGTTCAGGGCCAAACTGCATCCCTGGCAGGGTGCCACCGACTGGCAGACGGGGGGGGAACAAAACCCACAGGCTTTGCTTTCCAAGCAGCAGGATGCGTGCTTGGGCTGGCCGATGGCATCACCCTGAGAAGGAAATGGGACGGATTGTGGTTCCCAAGGCACGTTCCCCACGGAGGGTGACAGTGCCTTGCTGCCTCCCCCCCACAGGGAGCGTGCTCAGGCCTCCTCTGGGGGTGGAGGAAGCTCAAATGACCTGGGGACCATCCTCTGAGCCTGGGAGATAACCCAGGGCTGGCAGCTGGAAACGCTGTCCGTGGGGATGTCTGGCTGGCAGCAGGGACCGTGGCACTCCGCGTGCTTCCTGAGATACCTGCAGCGCTGACTCCGCTCCTTTTGCAGCAGCCTGGGGGGCTGCTTCCCTGGAGTGATTCAGAGAAAAGCCACAGAGCCAGCTCTCATCGATGGAAATCCCCTCTCTCAGCATCACCGGGGAGGCAAGTCTGTTGCTGAGAAATCTCGTGTCTGCTGATTTATAGGAAATTTAATTTATAGGAAATTTAATCCTGAAAGGCCTCTCTTAGTGCTTTCTGTTCCCTCTTCTACCGCTTTATATGTCCCTCTACTTCTGCCTTTGGCTGGCTCTGGTGTACAAGCATCTATTCCGAGAGATGGAAAAGCAGCCTGGGCATGGTGGGCACGCTGGAGGAAGGACAATGGGACAACCAGCCGCCACAGGAGCCCTGGAAATGGTTAAAGATTTGGGGAGTCCAGATCTGCCGCATCTTCCATGACAATCTGGCCTCCCCAGCATCCTTGTAAATGAGAAACCGCATAAACCTCACACTCTATTATTGCTACGGAGCATTAGAGGCTCTCATTTAGGATAAACATTCTCATCTCCAGCAGAGCATGAATAACATTAAATGAGATAGTTAAAATGTTTCAGGCCAATTATAGCCCTGGTGTAACTTCGGCAGAGTTACACCAGGGATTAATTTGATCCGGAGAGCTCTGCCTCCTGTTCTGAACTGGGATTCCAGCACGGGTAATTACATCCTGCCTCTCTGCACTTCCTCTGGAGTTTTAATTGGGTTGAATGGACCAAATCCGCAGCAAGTGTAAATCAATGTAATTGAGCTCTCTCTGGAGAGGAACCCTGCTGATTTACACCCTCAAATCTGGGCCAGCCTTCTCCCTTTCCTCTCTGCCAGGCTCCAGCTGGAGCCTGCCCAGCGAAGGGCAGCGCGGGCTGAGGTTGGTGCGGGGAAACTGCTCCGACCCAGCACCAGCCTCCCTGCAAATGGCTCAACTCCTGCTCTTTTCTTCAGAAAGTCGCCAAACTTCCGAACTGTAAGTAAGAGCCGAGGGAGCTCGGCCGTGTCCATGTGGGTCAGGTGTGCGGTGGGCTGCAGGCAGCTGTACCTTCCGCCGGTATTCCCACCACCCCGCTCCCATGCTGGGGGGACCAGCCCTCACCTCCCAGCCTGCATCCCAGACCTTGTGCACTGAGACAGGCAGCTGGACTGTCTCCCTCTCCCACTTCCCAGCCCTCTCAGTAAATCAGCGCTAATGAGGGACATTTGACCCTCTCTTTCCCTGAACAGCCTTACAAAGCATTTTTGTTCCATGAGATAGTTAAGAAACTTGAAGCAATTTCCTCCCCCTGCTTCTACTGTAGTTTTTTGGTTGATTTTTCTTTTTCTTTTTTTTTTTTCTTTCTTTTTGAGAAAAGTTACAAGGCCCAAGCAGCCTTTAGGATGCCTCGGAAGCGAGAGCAGAGGAGAGACAGCAGTGCCTGATATGGAGGGGATGGAGCAGACAGGCCAGTCACGATGGAGTGACCCCTTGCTCCGTCAGAGCGACCACGTGTGCAACCGAGACAGGAGGGTCAGAGCTGGGAAAGTGCACTTGCTGGCTGCAATTAGGAATTTAATTGCGAGGCGTTATCTCAGCGAGTTGGAGCCTATACAGACCCATGCGTCCTCCATAGCCAATGGCACACAGGGGTGACGGCGGAGGGAAGGGTGCTGGGAACAGCCTCCCTCACAGATTTCCAGGACTTTGTGCTGCTGTGTGGTCCCTTTTCCTTCTCACAGAGAAACGATGAAACCAGACAGTCGGATAAACCCCAGGGAGCGGGGCTCGGCAAGGCCCCCTCCTCCAGGCTGTATGGGACTGCTGGTCCCACACCACCGCCACCTCCCCCCAGCTGGGTGTAGCCCACTCGCCGTTTCATTTCCCTTTTGGTTTTTCCCAAAGTATATTTTAGTTGGGGAAGAGATGGAAAGAAGTAGAGCGGAGATGTTGCAATCCTTCCTTCCTCCTCAAACAAACGGCATCGCCTTGGTGGGACCACGATGGTAGGACCATGCCCTTCAGCCTCCTAGCCCTGAGGAGACCATCAGCGTCCCATCCCTTGGAGGACCACCGGTGACACCGCGGCTGGCCCGTGAGGGCCGTCACTCTCAATTCTGTGTTTCTCGTAAAGCGGAGGGTGGTTTTTGGCCGGCAGAGAGGACGCCGTTAATGAGGTTAAGCGAATTCCCACTCCCACCCACCAAGGGCCTTCCAGGACCATCACAAATCTCAGGGCAGACAGCAAACACCTCGCTGCGGCCAGCAACCCTCGCGCAGCCGCTCGCTGCAGACTCGCCCGCTCTTAGCTCAGCTGCTGGCTGCGGCCGATTGAGTAAATAAAGAGCGTTTCTCACGAAATCCACTCTCTCGGAGGTCCCCAGGCAGAGAGCTGGCCTTTCCGCAGCTCAGAAAACCTTTATCCCCCAAATCTACAACACCCCGGTGCAGTCGATTTAGCAAGCGATGTTTGCACGCCCAGGTTCGCAGCGCAGTGACCCTGTTCCCGGCAGCACCGTGACATTTGCAGGCGCCAATTCCAGCTGGCCCCGTGTTGGCCTTTCTGGGATTTTTTTTTGTTTGTTTGTTTTTTTGTGTGCTGGTCCAGATGGGGAGAAAGGTTGGAGTTACTGATAGTAAGGCCCAGACTGAAAGCTGGATTTTCCCGAAGCCCCAGATGACTGTGCCTGGGCTAAACCTGCAAATTTGGGCTGCAGTTGGCTGCCCTCAGCCGATTACACCAGCCTCCACTCCTCGTTTTTGGGGCTATCATAGCTCCAGCACACACACATCTTTCTTGGGGCTCCTCTCCATCTCGTTTTGGACTTTTCAGATCCTTCTTGTTGCTCGTCACTGCCCACCCGGAGCCCAACAGCCTCAGCCCCGATGCCTCCCCTGCAGCTAAGCCCTTGACCTTTATTTTTCCTTAAATCAATACAGAAAAGCCATGCTACAGCAGTACCAGCGTGTCAGGGGAGTCCAGGTGATTTATATCATCTGAGGAGCTGATTCGGCTTTTGAGGCTTCAATCCTGATAAACTTTTGTCTTTCCAGCACCCAATCTCTTCTATGCTCCCTTCAGAGCATGTACATTGTATTCACCCCCTGACTCCCCCCCTCCTTCCTGGCATTATTGACCCTCCATCTTGCTTTTAATCTGCTATAAAATGAAGGAAGCTCCAGGTAAAACAGCAGTTTTATTCTTCCTGATTAGAATATTTCCTTTACCAAAAAGAAGGGAAAAAAAACCCCAAACCTGTTTAAAGTGAGTTGAGGTTGTAAAAGCTTAATTAAAAAGCTTTGGGGGCAAAAAAAAATCTATTTGCAAAACTGTAGGCATGTGTGAAATTATCCCTGAGGAGAACCAAGCCGCTGGGAGCTCTTGTCTGTGTGTCTGGCCTCACCTCGGCCGTGGGGGGGGTGACCCTACAGCCCCAGGATGGGGAGATGGTGCTGCCGGGAGCATCCCAGGCAGGAGCCACATCCCAGGCTTCTTCCACACCGTGGCTGATCAGCTGCTCTCCTTCCCTCCGGGATGTGTCCTGCTTGTGGCCGCCAGCGGTGGTCGGCTCTTGGAAAGGAGCAAAGAGCCTGTTCTGGGTGCAAAAGGGGTGTATTTGGCACTGCAAATCCATGCCAGCTGTGGTGAGGCTGGCACAACTGTGCTTGATTCTGCTCTGTAACTACTTCACTCCCCAAAAAACCAACGACCTGTCTCCTCCTGCCTCCCATGTACTGGCAACAGCTTTGGGAACTGCTTTTTCACTTAGGGTGAAGCTGATGTTTGCAAGTCCACTGGTGACTGATCCATACACACCGATAGACTTTTCCCATCAGAACATTTATTTTTCCAACAGGACACCAAGTTCTCAAACAAACGAAGGCTTGCACAAGAAATCGTCTGCCTCAGTTTGGCAGCAAACAGAAAACAGGAATATTTTTCTTTATTCTGAAACCAAATTTTTGTGGCTAGAGCCAAAAATATATCTCCCCCCCAACTTCTCCCAGACACAAGACATCTCTGAATGCCGAAAGCAACTCTTGCCCGCCACAAATGGACCAAATAAACCCAGCACGAGACTGGGGCTTAGTAGAAACAGATGCGCCTCTAATGCTGTCATCTACAGCAAGCTGCGTCTGCAAACTGATCTTTTATTAACGTATTTATATAGACGGGAAAGCTGCAGAGGGTGTGCAAACCCCACCGCCGGGCACGGGACGCCTGGTCGCCCCATGCCTGCGGGCTGCGTTACGGCTTGCGGAGGGCATCGCCGTGGGGCTGCCAGCCGCCCCCCCAGGGCTCAGCCTTAAAAACAGGCAAATTTCTTTTCTGCACTGGCATTTAACCCGGCCCCTGGTCCCCCCCTGAACTGTGGGAGGGCAGCTGGGTGGTGTGGGTTCGTCGGCGTGCGGGTTGGCGTCGTGGGTTGTTTTGCCGGGGGTTTCGGCAACGTGCCGAGGCTGGGATGTGCTGGGTGCCGGCTGCAGGGCACAGGGAGCTGCAGGAGGAGAAGGAGTCACGGTTAATCGTTTGCTGAGAGCCGGGACAGACGAGGTTATGAGCTTTGGGGGATCTGCTGGAAGGAAGGCAGGGCAAGGTGAGTCCCTGAGCTTGCCCATGGACATTCAGCAGTGCCTCGTAGGCTGGGGGGGATTCGGAAAGACAACCCTGGCCTCAATTCCCCCCTGAACCCCATGGATGTGCCCCAACCCAGGCCAGTGTCCCCTCAGCTTGACACCAAAGGTTTCGTCCCAGGGCCAAGACAGCAGTGTGAGTTGCCCTACCTTTGCTGGGAGCCACAGATGAACAGCTTGGAGCCGGCCGTCACTCCCTGGGGTCACTGCGTAGGACACAAAACCACATCAGTCCCAAATCCCCACGTCACACATACCCCATGCCCAGCCCAGCTGGACCAGCACCAGCTCTGCTGCCTTTTCTGTCCCTGCGAGATGCTCCTGGCATCCAGGCAGCAGCTGGGAGGCCACAGAGGAAGGGCTGGATGTGCCCCCACCTGGGAACGGAGCTGCTATTGAAAAGGATGGAAAAAACATGCTTTTCCCTTCCAATCTGGCCATTTCAGGCTCTAATTTCCTTCCCCCAGAAGAAGCCACTTTTCTAAAGCCTGCCCAGCCTCACCCGTAGGCAGAGACCTCTAAATCCTGGGTGAAACAGGAAGAAACCATCATTAAAATGCCTGAGGAGTCTGTGAGCAGGACAGAAAAGCAATGACCAGGCTTTTTACCCCAAGCTAACGCTTTCTTTCCACAATTTCCCCAAAGCTGCATCTATCCCACATAACTGCTACATCCCACCTGGCGTTTACTCCAAAGCGGTGTTACGTGGCACGAGGGTCAGAGCCAGCCTCTCTCCTGGTCTCTTCGTCTCCCTCGGGATGCCTGGGGACAGAGGAGATGGGGTGAGCTGCGGTGCCAATTGCAGCCCTTTCTAGCTGAAAGTGCTAATTTGCTGCAGGGCAGAGTGGATTTGCATCAAAGGAGCTGAACCCTCGGTTCAACAACAAAAACCTCCTTTTCCCCGTGTCCCCCCGGCTCTGCCAAGCAGCGTGCAGCAGGCAGGGGTGAACGTCCCTTGCGGGGGGACCAAGCACCTCAGCTCCAGTCCCACAAGGAATCGCTGCAGCACAGTTTAGCCTGGAATATGCCGATTTTATCCAACAATTCTTTTTTTCTGTTTTTTTTCTGGAAAATAAATAAATCATGCAAGCCCTCCATCACCCACTCTCTCCTACCAGCTGTCCCTTTGTCATGGCCCATCCTTCCCCTGGGCTTTGGAACTGGGTCAGCGAGCAACATCCAGCAGCGGTTACTTCCCACTGAAATTCATAGAAAGCAGATATGGCCCCTGGGTGCTTTTGAGTGGCCCAGTTTTGCCTTTTCGGCATGAATGTCAGCCAGCCCGGAGCGGGGTGGCTGGCGATGCGCGAGCACAAGCCTCAAAGGGACCAGGGGCTCTGCCAGCAACGCTTCCCTGCATCCCTCTGCCACGGCAGTGCTCACAGCTTCGCATCTTTGCCACCTGGTAGGGACTGGATGCCTTTGAACCTCTATCCCCTGCCAAACTTGGCTGAAAGAAGCCAGCAGGCTCAAAAGCCATCTGGGGGAGCAGCCACACACGTGTGTGCATCTACACACACACACAAAGTGCGATCACACAGCGCTTATTGCCCGTGGAAACCTGGTAAAGGAGGGAGCAGCTTCATCCCGTGATTCTCATGCTTGCTCTGCTCTCGGTGTTATTCCCTGCCTGGTTACACCTGATGGTAAAAGGGAAATTGTGCTCCACAGGTTGGGACCAGGTCTTGGGACAGAGCTCGTCTCATCGGAGGGAACGTGGCTGAAACAAGTCCAGGAAGCTCCTTAAGCCGCCGAAGGAGCCTTGCAGAGACCTGAGAGGTAGGTAAAACCTGTCCCCACCTCCAGATACCCAGCTGGCTCTTCCACTTCTGAAGCACCGCTCCTTTTCAGCGCTAGAATTTGGGGTCACTTTCAATAACTCGCTTAAAAATCAGAAGAAAAAGCTGGAGACGCTCTCTGAGTCATTGGCATGTTGTTACCAAGGACACTAAGGTTCCTGATTTTGAAGAAGAGATTAATTACATTCTACAAATAGACATTTTATCTGCATTGAAGAGCAGCAAGAGCTAGTTCTTTTGGTGTAGCTCATTATGTATCAGCAGGTAGTATTGTGACAGATGTAGGAATCCAGTCGTATTGTCACTTGGGCTTAATCATCAGAAAGCTGTCTTCCCCGGGTCAGCTTCTAGTGAGGATTTGTAATATTTACATAGCACTTGGGGCTGGCTTCTTTATTGCTGGAGTCTGTATTCACTCGTCAGTCTCTCATTATGCATGTGCCAGTATTAATTGCATTTAGAAATGAGATTCTAAAGGAGAAGTGAGAGCTATTTAGACCTCCATTCAGCTTGAAAGACAGCAGCCTTCTGTGTGACAGCTCTCGAGATGTTCTTGTGCTCGGCTTTCTCTCCAGCTGAAAAGCAGGTGTTGGAGGGAGTTGGTGTCGGAGCCACTGTATCAGCACTGCCTTTTGTGCATGCCCAGACATTTATATAACCGACAGTATAATGACTCCGCAGAAGTGGCACAGAATTGACCCTTCTGGTACTGGATTCAAACGCAGCAAGGTAGAGAGCGGATCCATTCTGTTGCTATACAGATATAAAGGGGAAAGTGATGCTGAGCTTTGTTTCCCATGAAAAAAGGGGTTATTTTCTCGCTGGTGGGTTTGGGGGGTTATTTATCGGCTCGGCTGTGCCTGTGGCACTTTGGAGCTGTGTTTGTGGCCCTGCTAATGTACTTAAAGTCATAGAGAAATTCAGCTGACACTTGTCTGTGCATGCCTGCTGCGCTCTGATTGCTCCAGCCCGGAGATGCAGAGCTGTGTGCCGCCGCTGCCGGCTGCCAGCCATGCCCGGGCGGTGGAAATGAGGAGGTCACATCCTGCTTCCCAGAGGGGACTAAGCTGGAAGGTTAAATCCAGATGATGCCAAGCTACCGGCTCTGTTTTCTCCAGCCTGAGGTGCAGAAGGCCTGTTCTTGCCTTGCAGCACGGTGTGTGGGGTGCCATGAGGGCGTCCTCGTGGGGGGAGAGATTGGCACAGGCTCCAAACGCTCCCTCTCTCCATGGCCCTGGCTCCCAGAGCTAGGAAAATAACCCCTCTGGCGCCCAGGGCATTCATGTCCAGCCTGTTGGGAGGGGGCTGAGAAAGCATCAGTAAAGGCAAATCCACATTTCACTTCCCGAAAGCACCTTCTTTGCTTTGCTGTAGTCCAGCCCTGCCCCACGAAGCCCCTGACCTGATCCCTCTCCAAGAGCTCTCCATGGAGGACATCTCCCCTCACAGTCCTGGCTCTTCTCGGCAGGCTCCTTTGGGTGCTCTTGTACTCCCTTGGGTGCTCACTGCCTTGTGTTCCTCCATTCTGGACTGGTACCAAGACCAGACTCCAGGCTCTGGGTCAGCAGCATCTCTCCCTCCCCAAACCCACATATTGCTGAGGAGCAGGAGGTGAGCAGCTCCCACCAGGAAGAGACTGGAGGGGAAGAACATGAGAAAGGCAAACAGAGCAGGCATCCGTAACCAGCCCTGGCCCCCGGCCAGGACCTTCTCATTAAATATCGCATACAACAAAGAATAAATAACTGCTTGTTGAGGAAACCCAAGCACCGTAGCCCAAGGAGTCCCCCTTGACCTTCCTGTCCCTTCACGGAGACGTTACTCCAGGGTAGTCTTTCAGTTTGCTCCTCACCTCCAGCGAGGGGGGGGATAGCAGACCCCACAGCCAGGCTGTTAGGAGGAAACCCTTCAAACCTCTCCTTTCAAGGTGGTGGCAGCCAGTTCCAGGGGCCAACCCTAATCCCACAGACCCACGGCTGAGCCCCCCAGCCCTG
Organism: Chionis minor; assembly: GCA_013398295.1. Classification (NCBI taxonomy): domain Eukaryota; kingdom Metazoa; phylum Chordata; class Aves; order Charadriiformes; family Chionidae; genus Chionis; species Chionis minor. The sequence goes on along the minus strand of VZSF01009821.1, from coordinate 11,822 downwards.
CGAGTGTGGGCCAAGGGCAACCTGTGCTGTGCCTGGCAGCCCCGAGGCATATAAATAGAAGACGGGACGTGAAGGAGGTCAAGTGAGCAGGGGATTTTGCATAATCTGATCTTGCCTGTGCTGTTCATTTGTGTCCTTTGCCCAGGACGCATGCTCTGCTTCGCACATGGGGACGTCAGAGCCGGAGGAACGCTCCTGCGCCGAGGCAGCTTTATCCCGTGGAACATGTGGGATGGCTTTTTCTTCGCCGTGTGCTCGTTTTCAGGGATGTCTTTAATCCAGGGGTCATCCAGACAGGTGCGCATACGGAAAATCCTGGTCTTTGTTGCTGTACGGGGTCCTGGTGCCTGCCCAGCCTGAGCCTGGTCCTCGAACTCACCAAAATTCAGTTGGATCAAAACTAGAGTACGGTGCTGGTGGCTCACCTCTTTTCATGCTCTGGAGGATGCTGCCTGCCCTCTGCCATGCCCATCTGAAGCCTCGGTCCGTTCTGCCTTGGTCACCTGTACCACTTCTCCTCAGTCCCTGGCCGGCAGCAATTTTTTCTCTTGCTTCTGCTGCTTCTCTTTGCCAAAATATGAAAGGCTGGAGACAAATTGTCTCCTGGAATAAAGCTGGTAGTGGAACGGCTCTGATTTATGCCAGCGCAGAGCAAGGTGAGTAGATGAATGTCCAAAATAGAACAAGTAAAAAACCTGTTAATAGCCCCTGGTCTTCAATGGTGAGAGCAATTAATCACCAAAAGAACTAATTACCGGCGTATGACTTCTCTACAGGCTGGTGTCTTTGCATCCGGACCAGGCAGGTGCCTGTCGGAAAGCTGCAGCAGGGCTCGGAGGACGCTTTTCCCAGCCATCCATCTGTGAGTCTCCCTCGTGCTCCCCGGACCCTGCACCGTGCCAGGAAGCGCTCCCGCCGAATCCAGCCTCCAGCTGCCAATGCCAGTGCCAGGCTCACTCCCACCCCACGCGGTGTTGCTGTCTCACCAGCCACGCTTTGATGATGATGATGGTGATGATGATGGCAGTCGGGTGCGAGCTCTGACCAGGCTGCAGGGCCCTGATTTAGGTGCGGTGGAAGAGATGCTGATCCTGCCATGAGCGGAGATGTCCCGCTGTATCCCAGTGTCCCTCCCAACCTCAGCTTTTTTGGCTCCAGGCCCCATCCTGCAAGGGTTTGTGCTTTCCCACTGCTCGGTCCTGACAGCAAGGACACAGTGGCGGAGTCACAAATCAGTCCTGCGTCTGTGACACCTTCTCCCCCCCGGCACGCTTTGCTTGCTCCTAGCAGGGACCACCTGCCCCGGCCATCCTGACAGCAGCTCCCGCCTGCTCCCACCAGCAGGGCTCGTGCTGGGGCCGGAGCTGCCTCCCCCAGGGCCCTGGGGTGCCCACATGCCTCCAGCACTGGTGCCATTGCTCCAGGTGACGTCCCCCAGCCACCTACCTGTCCTGTTCGGGGGTAGCATCGCCTGCTCACCCTGCGGCATCCCTGAGGGACGGACCTGCAGGCTGCCAGCTCTGCCAGCCTCGCCAGCCACCCTTGTCCCCCCTGCCCAGAGACCACCCCCACCTCTGCAGCGAGCACATGGTCGCTCAGGCATTTAATGAGTCCTTAATTCAGCCGGTGCCTCGGGTAGCACAGGGAGGGCTGGGGGCACGCAGGACAGGAGATGCCTTCCCTGTTTCCAGTCTTGTTTCTCCCTCCCCGGACTTAATTGGCTCATTAAGTGCCAATTTGACCTCCCCACTTTCAGATGTCTCCAGTCTCCACTGGTAAATAGATTTGCGCGTCTCCAGCGGAAACCTCCTCAAGCTGAGCCTGGTGTTGGAGCAGGCGGCTGCACAGCAAGCGAGAGCGATGCTCGGCCCCGCCGCCAGCGTGGCCCTGCTGCCGCCGAGCTGGATGGGCACAAAACTCCCTCCCGAAAGACACGGGGAGCTGCAGGTAGTGGAAGCCGCAGCCGCCGGCACCGTGCCCGTGGCACGGCGGGGATGCGCCGAGCGGGAGCTGACCCTGCGCTCCCGTCGCTCTCTGTCATTGCCTTGCTGCGGGATTGCAGCAAGTCCCTTCCCATCTGCTCTCTGCCGTCACCTCGGAGCCAGGATGCGTGTGAGTGTGTGCGTGGGCACGGAGCACAGCCCAACGGGGCCACGGCTGCAGGGTGGTGGCTGCTGGCTCTTCTGGAAGCCAACAGTCAGCTGACGCTCTCAAACACCTTCCGTACCCAGACCCTCATCCTCATCCCACAGGGATGGAGCGGGACCCCCCCGGGGCTACTTTACGCCTGATGGAGGTTTGCCAGCTGGGCGCTGCTGGGTGTCATCGGCAGCCTGGTGATATCCCCACAGCAAAGAGCACCGCTCGGTCTCTTCCCCAGCTGAGGCATGAAGACAAACAGGCGGCCAGGCTGCTTGTCTGGATGGATAGCAGGGTCTGGACTGCTCCATTTGGGAAACGCTTTGATCGGTGGGTGTAAGAGCATCCCAGGAGTTCAGCCCCATCCCTTTGCACCACGAAGACAGGGGACCAATCCTGCGTTTCCTCCTTGCTCGCACTGGTGCAGCGGGAGGAGGTGACAGCGTATCGCAGAAGGCTCCCCTCTGCGCAGCGCAAGGGAATGTCTCCTGGGGTCACCCAGAGGACCGAAACTAGCAGAAAACCAAATATCTTCAAGGATGGGTCTTAGGCTAAGGAGCAAGATTCTCCACCCCAGGACCAGCCCTCACCCTCCCGTCCCCATCCCCGGGGCCCCAAGTGGACGGGAAGGGGACGGGAGAGGACGTACGGTTCGACTTTGTTGAAGAAGCGGCGCCGCAGCATCATGACCAGCGTGCCGAGGAGCAGGACGGTGGTGCACATGGCGCTTCCTCCATCACCACGCAGCGCCCCCGGCCCCTCGTGTCCCTCCGGGAGGCACCCCTCGGCCTGGGGCTGTCACCCGCGCCCGGCTGGCCCGTCACCCCGGCTGGCGGGCAGCTCTCCCCAGCAGCCACCTGAAGGCTGGCTTTAGGAGGAATTAGGGCAGGATCAGATGTAATTAAGAGGCGACAAATGAGGACACTCTCCTCTGACCTTCGGATAGAAGGAAGCCAAGTGGCTGGTCCGTGACCCCTTAAGCACTTAATTGGGTTTTGGCGGATGGTGCTCCCGCCCCGGCTGGCCCCCAGCCCCGCACCTCGGCCAGGCGGGCGCTGGGGGTGACGTGTGGTGGACCAAGCCCATTCCCATGCCATCCCCACCATGGCTCCCCCAGCCTATCTTCCTACCCCTGCCAGCCCCATCACCACCACAGCTGGGTGCTCCCCTCTGCTCCCCCCTTTCCATGTGCCTCCCTCCCCTCTTTGCCCATCTCCTCCTTTTCCCTCCAGCTTCCGTATCCCTCCTCCTGCCAGACCTGCCTCAACCCGCTCCCCCCTTCCCGGCTCCAGTAATCTGACAGGCTCAGACCTGCCTGTAATTCTCCATGGACATGTCTCAGCCAGCTGATCCCGAGACCTTGTCTGCATCCTTCCGTCACCTGGGCTGGGTTTGCCTCCTTCTCCCTGCTCTCCCCTCGCTCAGCGGCACACACACCTCTCCCCACGGCACAGCTCCGGCCCCACGGTCTTGCCCCAAACCTCTGTGCCCCTCTTCCTCCCCTATAAGCTCCTTAGATGTCCCCATACACAGGCAGTGAAGTGCCTTTACGCACCTTGTCCCAGCTCGGCCCTTTGCAATGCAAAACACGTCTTCTGGAGTGACTTTGTGGATTTAGGTAGGAGAACAAATGGAAAAGAAACCTCTGTAAGGGAGAGGGCGAGGGGGACACAGCTGTGTGTGTGCACCTGCACGCCTGGGAACGCACACACGTAGGCTTTAATGGTGCACGGAGGTCCTGACCCAGAGAAGAGCCATGGAGCATGCAGAGAGCAGCAGGCACGGGCTTCCTGGGCACCCGTGTGTCGGCGCTCCGGTGGGTTTTTGCCCCCAGGTGGGATTTTGCCCCCAGGTGGGGTTTTGCCATGAGGGGCCTCAGGTGGACGCTCTCCGCTGCCCATGGCCCCAGCGCTGCCTGCCCCACGCCGACCCCGCAGCAGCGTGCTCCGAGCCGTGGAGACCCTCGAGGTCTGATGCTGGTGCTCACCAAAGTCAGGATGTGTCTCCCGCTGGGGCCGTGCCCCGGGGGCTGCACACAACCCTGTGGGTTTCTCCCTCTTACACCATGACCCAGCTCTGGTTTGACCCTGGGATGGATGCTGGCTGCGGCAGGACAGCCGAGAAAAGCCCCAGGCTGGGCATTCCCGTAATGCAGCTGGAAAACAGCTTTTTCCTGCAAAAGGATTTTGAAATCAGAATGGAATCCAAGCAACCTATATCGTTCCAGATTCAATGACTAGTTGGGTCTGAAAGAGAAAGCAAAGCCGAGCTTTCCAGGAAGCCTGGCTTTCCATCCCTGGCCGGCTGGGGCCAGATGTGCCCCCCAAGTCCAGCCATGGAAGGGCCTGGAATGGTGGTGGTTAATCCCATCTTGGTGGACGCTCTCAAAAAGCTCCAAACTCTGAAAACAACAGTCACGAGCAGCACTTGAAACATCAGTAAAGCCAAATCCCTGTAAACTCGTCCAGTAGACAGTCCCCATCCCTCAAACTGGGGGTCAGCTAGGGGCAGAGGGGACAGATCCGGCCTCGCTGCTGGCACCAGCGGGATGGGAAGCCTTCGGGAGAGCGGAGGAAGAAACATCTCAAGCATCTCCTGCAGCCAGATGGAAACGAGAGTGAGTAATTCCTTCCCGAGTGGAAGTCAGGCCAGAGGGTGTGGAGCTGCCTCATGCGAGGCACCGGGGAGCGCGTGGGGCGGCCGAGCCTGACGTCCCGGCCAGCCACGCTGGAGCACGCTGGGCTCCCAGGAGCACGTTGTGGTATGCTGTGAAGTTGTTGAAGCCAAATAAATAGCGGCTGCTGGCTGAGCCGGAGCCCAAGAGGCTGGAAGGACCTTCTTTTCCCTGGCAATAGGCAGCGTGGCTTTCGTAATCCCTGGGAGGACATCGCTGCTAGCTAAGCCTTCTCCCCTCGCCGAGACCCAGCCGGGCTGGCACTGGGAAGGTCTCTGCTCTCGCACCCCAGATGCTTTTTGAGGTCCTGAGAAAGCAGCCATGGGAGTTTGCTCCTTCATGGGCTTGTTTATAACCCTGTGGTCCTCCATAACCAAACAGAGCACCGTGACTTGGGCCCCACCATCGTGCCTCCCTGGGTGCTCCCCAGGTGTGAAAGGGAGCCCGGGGCAGGGGACTGTCCTGGTTTGAGGGACAGGGATGATGCCAAAGTGCCCATCCCTCCACTCGCTTGACATTGGGTGACCTCACCAGCCAACACTCGCCCTGCGCGGGAGCGTATCACTTCCAAACACTCTTGATTGACACCGAGAGACGCTCGGTTCAAAGGCAAGGTAATGTGAGCAGATTAGTTAATGCTTCTTGCCCTAGCCCTTGAGAGCCGGGCTGGAACGGCAAGGCAGACTTAATGGGTTTTGAAGGCTTTTCTTTTTAAGATATGAATCAATGAAGCTGTACAGGGAGCATGGATAATGTGATCGGAATAAGAAACAGGGCTTGTCTTTGAACCGGAGCGAGGTCCCTGACGGTGTTTACTTCATGTCCTGGCACCAAATGCAAGATGACATGAATATATTAGCTTGCTGGCTTTCCTGAGCAACCCCTGCCACGGCTCAGACCAGCTTCAGGAAGGAAAAGAGCAGCAAAGAGAATCTGTTTGGAAGTGTCGACTTGTTTCCCAATAACCCTGTCATCCTCGCTTACCGCTGAAGGGGCTGGCTGTGACAGGGGCTGTGCTCTTGGGGGGGCGGCCGCTTCCTGCCGGTGGGAGAGCTCAGCACGGGTGGCGAAGGGAAAGGTGGTGACACCGGAGGCTGTTCAGGGTCCGAGGAAGTTTAGCAGCTGGCTGATGCCTTGCCCGTGCAGCCCCGTGGCGCTGGATCTGTCACCTGCTTCCTGAGCAAGCACCTCTTGCTTCATCCCTCCCCGTTGCATCATGAGGTTTCAGTTTCCTCAAATCCCAGGGTGGGACTGGGGGGTTTTGTGCAACAGTTCCCAGGTCAGGACGAGGTTAGTCTGGGTAGGAAGCGTCCTCCAGGGCTACCTCAGCATCTCCTCACCCTGCCCTGCCCAGGAACACCGGGCAGCACCCAGCCCCACTCCCAGGGCCCCTCTCCACTTCCTTTTGTTCCTCTGGATTTCCTCATCCTTGGGTGTTTCTTTTTTTTTTTAGATTGCGTGGGTCGGTAGGGATTTTTGTGGGAGGGAGGTGGAAAGCTGACACAAGGTTTGAGAAGGTCCCGGGGAGGCTGTGCCATCCCCGTCTCACCCACCCGCCTCCTCTCTGCCCGCTGCTGCCGAGGGTCCTGCCTGGGTGTCTTCACCCCGTGCTCCCTCCCTGGCCATCACCCCGGCACTGCTGCTGTCCCGGTCCCCAAGGCAGCGTCCCCGGCATCCCACACCATCCTGCTCCAGCATGTAGGGGTGGCGAGCTGGGGGTCAGGGTGTTCCCAGGGCTTGGAATCCCCTCTGGGATCTGGGGGCTGGGTCCCACTGCGGGGTTTGCTGTGGTGGCACCGCAGACCTCGGTCTGTTGGACTTGAACCCCAGAGCGGACAAACCCTGTTTCCATGGAAGAAGGAGAGCCCAGGCTGGTTTGGTTTAAACGCATTCCCTACCAGCTCCAGCAGCACCGCCTGAGGTCTGGTTTCAATCAGAGGAGGAATGTCTGCCCCCAGCGCGGCGCTGCGCAGGCAGCCTGGGTTTCACTTCCCTGCACAGGGGGACAGCAGCTGCCCGCGCTGTCACCTCCCCGGCCCAGCTCTTCCCAGCCATGTTGAGGACGCAGAGCTGGGGGAATCCCAACCTCTGGATGCTACTGGTCTTGACAAGCAAATCAGCGACGGAGTGTGCCGGCGATGTGGACGGCGGCTGCGTGATTAAATTGGGGGTCCCACACCATCCTGCGTGGGCTCACCGCCCCCACGTGATGGAGGTGCAGCGACCCCAGCTGGATCTGGGGGGGTCCCATTGGCTGTAGCCCCTTTTAGCCCCCCGGCATGTCATCCTCCAGCCCATTCCCACAGTGATGGCTCACAGGCCACAGGCGCTGCCGGCGCAGAGCTGGAGCATTGGGATTGCGCAGGGGTCTCCTGGGATCAGAGAAGCCGGGGGAAGGAAACCTGCAATAAGTACAAAGCATTTATACAGGCTTTAGGCTAAATCCTCCCCTCCCCGGGTAGCAGGCACTGCAAAGCCGTTTTTCTAAAGTCTTGTTATTCCTTTTCAGGCCAGGACTTTGCAGTTGGCAGCAGGGCTGGATTAGGAAGGCGGGGAGAGAGAGGCATTGCTCGCTGGGGGCGATGCTGGGTGAGCTGGGCTGGCAACCAGGGGCTTTCTTCCAGCGGTGTTGAGGGTGACAAGTCCAACATCTCCGGGTGAGACAGCGCAGCAGCCTGGAGAGGCTCTGGGAGAAGGATGAAGAGGGAACAACCAACCTGGCATGCGCACGTGTCCTGCAATAGCCCTTGGCCATCTTGATGGGAGTAAAATTGACAACGAGCCCTATCAGCTTCTTCCACCTCCCACCGTGTCCAGCTCAGTGGGAAACGGGGCAGAGTCAGGGCTGTTCTTCTGGATGCCTTGGGCATTCCCACACTGGGGCCTTCAGACTTATTTCACTTAAAATCCCAGGATTGCTCCTGTCCTCGCCAGGTCGGTGCCTCGCGGGTCTGGAGAAGGGCTCCTTGCTGGACTCCCACCATGACACCAGCACCAAGGGCTTGGGGCAGGTCCTGCAGCTCCTTCCCAAAGCACTTCCTGAGGGAGCTAGCGGTATCTCTTCCTGGGGCCACCCCAACTAATGGTGTTTGTCGGAAGGTCTCAGGGAGCTGGTTTTGCAGGGGACACAAGAAGTCACCCGCTTTACCCCAGGAACCGAGTAACGAGGCTGTCCCCAGGCATGAGGGAAGGTGGGCTCGGCCCCGAGGGTCTGGATTTGGGGTTTCTGCCTTCGCCCCAGAGACAGTGGAGGAGTCAAGGGTGGGGGGATCTGCCATCATCCACATCCCACACGCTGTGGAGCTGAAGTCTCGGGTTTTTTTGCCTTCACCTCCCACTCGAGGATCGGGAGCCAAGTACATTTCTCATTGCACCCAGCATGCAGGGAGGAGGAGAGGCGATGTGGGAGGGCACGGGGGGAGTAGGAGAAGCCATCGGCAGTGGGGTAGGGACCCCGCAGGAACCCGGCATGCCGCGAGCAGGAGCTGCGAGCTCCTGGAAACCCATCCTCACCCCCTGCGGCCGTGCAAATGGAGGACGGCTTGAACAGGCACTTGATCCCTCCCTGCCACGCAGAAGCTGCGGGAGGAGCAGGCTGGAGCTCAGCAGGGATGGGCCACCGTCCTGGCCACCGCCACCATGGTGCCACCCTGTCATGGGGACAGGGCCGTGGGAAGGAGGTGGAAAGCAGGAGATGCTCGACTGGAGAGGGATCAGGGTGTTGAAATGAATTGGGAACTGAGAGAGATGGAGTGATTTCTTCCATACGGATCACCCAGGCTGATCCCGTCTCAGCCTTCCTGCTGGCCATGGGGACCACAGCCTCTGTCCCCATCCCGGGGTCCCATGGCCCACCCTACCACGGGAATGCGCATGGTGCTGAGTTCCCCTCTGGAACAGGAGGCAGCGAGTGCCAGCAGCTCGGGCCGGGCAGGGCGGGCAAACGCCATCCCAGTCCTCAAGGATTGCCACCTCCCTCTGCATGCCACCTTGCACCAAAGGGACCAGGGGGTCACCCGTGTCGCTGCGGGGCTGTCCAGGCTGGCAGGGCATCGCAGAGCAACACTGCCCACCTGCCAGCGCAAGCCCCAGCTGGGATTTTGCAGCAATGGTGTCAAGACAGCATCTTTCTCCTTCTGGAACCAGTCGCCTCCTAACCCCAAGCCCTCGAGAGCAATAGTCGCGGGAAACCATGGAAACGGGCGGCTGGCGTGTGACAGCGCGCTCCTGTCCCTGATTTATGTCCCACATCTGGGACGAGAGGCAGAAGTTCAGGGCTGTTGGGGTTCACGTGGGACTCGGAGGCAGTGGAGCATCACCTCCACTTCGCTCCCCGTCTCCTGCTTGCGGAGCGGGATGGCACGTGGGAAGGGGGCTGGGGCTCCTGCCGGGGCCAGATGTGCTGTCCCCAAAGAGAGGGGCCAGAACTCTTGAAAAGGCTGGGGGGGTTCTAATATTCTAATATTTTCTATTATTCTAATATTTCTAACTGGAGACTCACGAGCCAAGCCCTTTCGACTCCGGGTGCCTGGGAGCGAGGCGAAGCGCCCGCTGCAGCCAGGGTCCCCGTGTGCCAGGCACCAGGCTGCGAGCCCGGTATTCACCAAGGCATGAGGTATGAAAGCTTCGAAGAGTCCTTTAAACACACGGCGAGTAATAACTTAACCGATGCTCCACCAAGGTTATCGCCCGAGCGTTCATCTTCATCAGAATTTGAGGTTTTTTCCCTTTTTGAAAGCACTGGCGCTGCATTGCAGTTTTGCTCTGCTTTTAAGCCGGGTCTAAGCGCAGCGCCTCTTCTTCTGCATTTTTAAGGGAGTGCGATAAGCTCAGCCCCACCATCCTGGGTCTGGGGGGGGGGGGGGTTCTTGCTGGGGGGGGGGGGGGTTCTCTGCTGCGTGGTGGCCACCTGGGGACATTGTAGTTAATATTTGAGCTTGGGCTCACGGGCGCTAATCCCAGTGGCTAATGGAAAGAAGGAAAATCCCCAACTTTAACCTGGCTGGTGAAAATCTGATGATCTGGAAGCTGGTGGTGGTGCTATCTGGGACCTGAACGATGTCCCACCTCCCGCCAGGGAGGGTTGGCCACGCTGCTGCATTTGGACACTGGTGGGTCCGGCAGCTCCCAGGTGAGCCAAGCTTTGTGTCCCCGAGCTGAGACACGGACACATGGGGTTGTCGGTCTGTCCCAGCACAAATTCGGTGGGGGACCCACAGTGGGGGACCCGTGGACACCACCTTCTCCACCAGCTCTCGTTAAATCTGCCAGAGCAAGCAAATTTGCTGACGCCGCTGGTCTGGCTGCTGTTAACCGAGGCTGGTTTTGAGGACAAACACAGCTTTTTTGCCTTGACAGATCTGCAATAACACAGCTCCAGCCCCCAACGGGGCTCAGCTGCCCCCCAGCTCCTGCCTGCCCGGGTGTCAGAGCTGCACCCTCAGCCCGTCTGTCTGTCTGTCTGTCTGTCTGTCTGCCCTGGGAGGGTGCGGGAGACAGCTGTGCCCACCAGGCTGCTTCTCTTGTCTCTGATCCCCCTCTGGGGGATTGTCGGTTATTACAAGTCTCTGTAGTATTTTCCTTCTCTCTGTGCAAATGGACTGTGCTGCGGGTTTAATATGCCGGATTGTCAGGGAGCTGAAAAATGACATTTGGGTAAAAATACAGCCCAAAAGCACACACATGAAGGCAGCAGGAAGCCTGGCGTGGAGGTGTTTCTCTGCTCCTCGTCCCTGCCAAGATGCTACTGGGGCGATGCAATCACAGAACAATAATACATTCGTTTCACGAGCGCCTTAACTCGGGATCGCTTTAAAATTGGGTCCTGCCGCGAGGAGGGAGAGCAAATTCTCATCATTAAAAAAGTCCCCGTGGGACAGACCAGGACCTCTCTTGGGTGGCAGAGGGATGCTGGTGGGTGGGGGGTACCTCACGCTCCCCTCTTGCCCCGTCTCTCCGTGCAGCCCGAGAATCGGAGGCAAGCCGGGGTCTGTCCTTCAAAACACGACCCCCTGCAAAATCCGGGAGCGCAAGGAGGGGGAGCCGAGGCAGAGCTCAGCGCAGCCAGCAGTTGGGATAACTTTAACTCGGCACTTTGGATTCTGAATTTCCTCTGAGCTGTTTACAAGGGCTGGGGAAAAAAAAAAAAAAAAAGAACTTCCAGCCCTACCTCGCCCCCCCTCCTCTTCCCCAGCACCGTCCTGATGTTGCCCAGAACATCTCCCTCATCCCTCCCTTTCAGGGAGAAAAAAAAGGGAAGGAGGGAGGAGTGGGAGAGAGGAGGAGAGAGGGAGAAAGTGAGCTCACGTTCACACATTGGTAAAGAGGCTGGTCTTGCAATGCCTTTGAATATTTTACTTTTAGGCAGTTCCCCATCAGTCAGCCACACACATCCAAGCCGAGCTGAAGCTAACTACAGCCATGGACAGCAGTAGGAGAGCTGAAATCTAATCGCATGCATCATACCTCCGGGATATTTTTTTAAATTACATATATAAACACGCCGACAGGCAGCCGCGCTCGCACGCACACATATACATCCACACGTCGGCAGAGCCGCCAGCACCCGCACGGCCGCTGAGCAAACACCTTGTCTCCTCTCGCAGGATATACCCGCTCACACACATCTCTCTTTATCTCCTCCTGGCTTCCCGGAGGATCGTGCCGGCTGTTTTTCATGGAGAAAGTCCAGGGAGAAATGGAGATTGAGAGATGGGAAAGAAGTGAAGAGATTTCAGACGCAGAAAAAAAGGTTATTCAAGAGACATGGAGCAGAGTATATGCAAACTGCGAGGACGTTGGGGTCTCCATACTCATCAGGTATTTAAAAAACAAACAAACAAACAAAAAAAAAAACAACCAAGGAAGCAGCAAATCCAACTAAATCTCTTTATAGCTGAGAAAGAGGCAGAACAATATATATAACTGAACTGACATGAATGACAGCGAGTGGGGAGCTGGCTGGGTGTATTCACTGGCTGGGAGCAGGGAGGGTTTCACAGCACTCCTC
>VZSF01009820.1:196713-329929 GCA_013398295.1 Chionis minor | reverse complement strand
AATATAATAAATATTTATAAATAAAAATTTAAATGAAAAAGTAGTCACGAAAGAACAAAATGTTTTCAGCAAGCTCTTACACCATCATGCCTCTCAACATCGATTAAAAACAGAAGCAGCAATATGTTCTGCACCTGTACAGTTAGGTGAGGGAAGAAGGAAGGGGAGGATTACCTGAGTTGTTAGCAGGGTCAATCTGCTCTAATCAACAAAAGGATCACCTTGGCTCGCAAAAACTAACCAAAACTTCCCCCTCCCCCCGTCCAGTGTACAGCTAGTTAGATACTTTTATCGTCTCCTGAAGGACTACAATTTAAGTTTTAGAACAATTCCTGTAACATCTAATCCAGAAAAAAACTTTTAAGTAAAATATGAAGTAGGCTATATTTTCCCAAGCATCCTGTCTACATGCTTTTCCACAGGAATAATCAAAAAACCAAACGGAAGATTACATCTTAAGGACAGAAAAAAAAATATTATAATACCAGCTAACTGTGCAATTTTCTGCTTGGCTGCAAGCAAGGTCTTCCTAGTTTTCTCCTCCTTCTCAGTGATCTGTTGCCTGAGCTGTTCTTCCTGTGTAGTCTTCTCTTGCAGATCTTGATGCAAACGAGCAAGTTCTGATTGTAACTGTGTTATCTGCTCCTGAAGATTTCTAACTTCAGTTTCCTTTTCTGCTACAGTCTAGAGAGATAGAGAGAGAGATTGCAGCTACTGGCCATAACCAGCTACTTTGGCAAATATATAGCCTAACAAAATCCAAGGACCTAGTATTAGCTGACCACTGCATTAACGTTAAAAAGCTTCTGATCAACAATAGAGGAGTTCAGTCCTCTCTGAACGCAATAGTTGTGAGAATAGCATTCTCCTTCCCACTTTTTTATTCCAAGAAACAGTGAGACACACTAGACAGGATTTAAACCAGGTTTAAGTTCCCTCTTTCCCAACAAGGTAGAGGCACAAATAGCACTTCACATATTTCTCTGCATTCGTTCACACACACAGAAAAACACCCTCACATTCTTCACAGTTAGATTGTTGTAGAGTACAGTACTCTGAAATAGTGCACTGCTCTTACCTTTTGTAAACTTTCAACCTGAGTCTCCAAAGCCTTTGTCTTCACTTCAGCTTGACTGAGGGTGTCTTTCAGCTCTTGTACTTCCTGGATAGAAACATGTTCTTCCTGTTGTTCTACTAAAGACTGTGTTGATGCTTCAGCAACCATCTGAAATATGTCAAGTTGTATTAGGCTAAAGGGTACTATCTGATTAGTACGTCGCTACTTTCACAAGTTGCTTCTGCATGCAAACTAACGGTTTAAAAAGTTCTGGGCAAAACTCATGAATTCTAATGAACTCTGAAGTTCTGTTAAGAATGCTGCAAAGTATTAAGTGATATGCAGCTCAAGCTCTGTGTCAGTTTGAGCTAACAGCAGACTAAATCATGTAACTTTCTGCTTTTCACAGAGGAGTATTCATACAGTATTATACAAAGGGAACATGAACATTACTAGCTAGATTATACATGACTCTAGATGAAGGCACTTTTTAACAGAACTTCTTTGCAAACAAAGAAAAAGCGTATCTACCTTATCATGCTGTGCTTTCAGCTCCTCATATTGAGTCTTGTACCTGCGCCCAATTTTCTTGACCTGTGTTATAGTTTTCACTTTTTCTTGTATGTCAGCCACTTTAGCATCCAGTTCTTTCTGCAAAGTATCCTTTTCTGTTCTTATTTTAGTGACTTCATCCTTCAGGCTCTGAACAAGATTCTGGCTTGTAGTCAAGGATGCATTAGTTCTAAGTAACAAGAGATCGGAGGAAGATGCAAACAAGGTGTTTGAAATAACACATTTCAGTGTTGCTCATTTATGTAATCTCAGACATTATCTGTAGTGAATTGTTTCCTAGGATTTTGCAATACAAACATGTATTTGCAGAATACAAATTATTCTACAACACATTAATTTAGAGTAAGTTGAGCTAAAAGACAGCTTCCAAAACAACTCTCGCTTCATTTTACCTGTGTATTATCAAGCTACAGTAGGAATACCAAAGGTTTCATAGTTAGAAGACGACACTTAAGAAGTTACACTTCCAGATACAGCATTATTTAAAGTATTTTGCTTTGCACAAAACTTTTTACTAATTGACTTATACCACACCTGGCTATTTCTGCTTTAAGCCTGCCTGTTTCTTCACTCATTTGTTGTATACGCTTGGTGTTTGCCTCCTTCTCTGAAAGCAGCTTCCGATACTCTTCGAGATCAGTGTCCTTCTGTTGACTCAATAAATGCTGAAAGGTTGAGAAAATAGTTTGCATTTTCATAAGATGACTATACAGTTATATCCGGAAAACATATTGCATTTTGATTTGGAATGCCTGTGAATTAGAATAGCCTATTTTGAAGCTGCATAAATAATGCTTTGTAATTCAAATATGTTTCTTAGTTTGCCGTTGTTTTTAAGAACATTTTCAACTTTTGTTTTTTGTTTTGTTTGTTTCTCGCCCCCACAGTATCTTTTTTGAAAACATGCATTCCCCACCTGAGTCCGGGCTTTCCAGCGTTTAACATCCTCTTCCAACAGCTTTTTCTCTGCCTGCAACATTCCACTTTTCTCACTCAGTTCAGCATTAGACTCTTGTAGAGGCAGAATGTCTGCCTCCAGCTTGCGTACCTGAAAAAACACAATTGAGGATTAAACTCTCTGGATCTTATGAGACTGAAGGAAAGTGAATATGGTAAGCCTTGAACAATGATGGTAAGAGGGACAGAGAGAGCGAAACCAACACCCTCGAGAAGTCTTGATATAGCTTCTTTTCCAACTCTATGCATTCCAGTGGACAGCTGGGGCCAGGGAAAGGGATAAGGAGCAAAAGCAGGGAATGAACCTACAGAGAGAAAAAGGAAAAATACAGGCGCAACTTCATAAAGCTTAGATTCTCACTCTGTACTTTAGTACAGGAAACAGATTATTAATTACATGTTAGAAGCCAAGCAACGCTGTCCTAGATTCCATTAAAGTAACAGGCATGTAGAAATGGAAAGAGGCCCTATATCTCCCTCTTAAACTCTTAATAAAGCTGTGGTCAGCTTTATATCTGTGCCATTTTTCATTTATCTGCTGATAACATCCTTGTTTCCAGATGAATACCGATTTTCAGTCTAAGCAAAACTGAACTTTAAACTTTCCAACATTCTAGGTGGATCAATGTCTTCTAGAGTTCCAAGTGGAAAGTCTCCTCATTTGTGTACAATGTAAAGGAATAATCACAGTCTAAATTATCTATTGATTGTAATTAGCACTGGTACCTTCAGACATTAACTCATCAGCTGGAATATCGGAAAAATTTACATGAACCTCAGTACTAACCTTTGCTTGAATTTGTTGTAGCTCTTGTTCCAGCCTCTCCTTCTCTTCTCTTAGCATCTTGTTGGTTTCTATCAGTACGTTCATGGTCTCAGTTTTTTTCATTAATTCTTCATGCTGTGCAATGGTTTTTGCTGTTACCTTTGGAAAAGATTAAACTCAGTCATTTGTTTTGCTTGCACATGTGCATATACTTACCTGGATTTGGCATAACACCATCTTGGAAAGCTATCAGGGCATTCACTATCTCACATGTACATTCAAAATAAGTAAGTATCACTTAAGAAATGGGAGATGGGGAAAAAAATTGAGAGAAGTGAGCTATATTTTCCTTATTTATGTGATTTTGGAATCGCCACATCACTTAACAGGACTCAGAACAAGATCCTCCATTTGGCTATACAGCAACCTCAGTTTAAAAGCTCCCAATTCTTCCAAAATTTCATTTTTGCGCACAGGCAGCAAAGACAAAGAGTAGAACGTAGAAAACAGCCCTCTCTACTTATTGAAAGTATAAGCAATAATATCCAATCATACCTGCACCTTCTCCCTCTCAGCATTGAGACTGTCCTGCAGTTCCTGGAGTTCCCTTTCCAGGTGCTCCACTCTCTGACGGTAACGCAAACTCTCCACCTGGGCCACCTCAAATCTAGTTTCTGCAATCTCCTTTTCTCGACGTATAAATCTGCAATAAGAAAAACAACAACACATCATGTCAATGAAAATAAAGAGATAAAGCTTTTAAAGTTGAATCATCTTCTATCTGAAGGCCTACTCAGTATAGAAATCAGTTCAGAAAGATCAAAAAGAAAATCCTAGATAAAAACCTTTTAAAATCTACATAAACCCCCTAAATCACAATAAGAAAAAAATCACTTCTATGAAACTTTCTTGCCAATCATATTTGCTAAAACCTGATTTAGCTTCCTGCCACAACTGTCCCTCGGTTTTTTCCTTAGAAGTAGTAACTAATAGAGGAGATTTCTTTGTAATGTAGAACGACCGCTTCCTACCTAGCAAAAAAGCACTTAAATTTTATACATTATCCTTCAAATATAAAGTAATACAGTTTAATTTGGCAACTGAATTTATAACCACCAAGTGAAAGAGCCCAGAACTAAATTTACCTAAGAATTTCTAAAATTTGTTCCTGGGATTTGCCTTCCTCGTTGAGAGAAACGTTCACTGCAGTTGGCATGGATTCTTTCATAGAGGTCACCATCTTATCACTCAGACTTTCCAGCTGTTCATGTAATAATCGATTTTGTTTTTCCAAGTCTTCACAGCGGGATGTAAGTTTTGAAGCTTCATCCTACAAAAAAATTGTTCAATGACTAAATTCTATGAAGGCTGGTAACTGAAAAACCCCACTGAGACCATAAAGACAATCATACCTTGATCATTCTCTCTCTCTCTTCCCAGGAGGCTTTGCACTCTAACAATTCAGACTCAGCTTTCTGAGCAGCTTCCTCTAGCTGCTGCCTTACTGCTGTATTCTTGGCAACTTGCTCTTTAATAGCCTGTAATGCTTCGACATCAGCAGCATGGAGCATTAATTCCCTTTCATATTTATTCTGAGCTTCAGAAGCCATCTTTGCCTGCAGAAAAAATCATAAAAAATACAATCTATTACCTTTAATATTATATGTTTGACATGCACAAAGAGATTCTCAAATTCTAGACAAAATCAGTGACTGCTTATCAAACATAAAACCACTGGCCAAAACCTTCTCAAATACCAAAAAAAGAATAAAGGATAAGCTTAGAATGGTTCCCTTAAAGAAATTACTACTTTCAAGAAAAATTAGAATTGAAGTAACTTTCTTTGAGGGGCTAGAAGGAGGACACACTCTCTCTATTTACTCTACAATCAAACCTCTTGCTGCAGATTCTACATGGATACAAGGCAGGTATTAGTCTAAGAACATCCACTAGTTACTCCTACATGTGAACGAGCAAAGATACTTACTGCATGAGGTTAAAAAGCTAAATACAGACTACGGTCATAATATTAGCTGAAAAAAAATAGGAAATGCTTCTCTATTAAACAACAGACAAAATTTTTTCTACAGCCTTTACACCAAAAGGTTTTGCTGGAATTTTCACCTGCAGAAAAGTAGATTCTCTTTAAAAAAAACAGCTGGTAACAAGACGATCACATAGGGTGCTGCTAAGTATCACATGGTCCCAGTTTTAAAAGATGGCAATTATGTTTCAGGTTAGAAAGATATTTTCCCTACGGGCTTGGTATGAGAGTTTAGTTTTCTTTTTTGCTCCCCATCCAGGACAGTGAGGCAGCAATTCATTAAAAACAGTTAATTGCATTCCCCAATAATTTTTTTTTACATAATGAAACAGTCCTTAGAAACAGTAATCCACTGCATCTTCTGTTGTTTTTCAAATGTGATGCAAACTGTGCTTGCAGCACAACTTTATATTCAAAGTCAGTTTAGTTCATATTACCACAATGTTTGATCAGGTGGAAGAATGAAGCACTAAATAAGCAGCTCTTCACAAAATAGAGAAAGTGCTCTTACAGTGCTTCTCTTGCCTCCACAAGCCCCTGATTAGCAGAATTACCTTTAAAATACTTTTGAAGTTCAAACTAAAAACACTGGAAAACTAACATTAAGTTTACCACATCTGGCTAAAATGGACAAACACTAGAAACATACTTGTTCCTGGCAGTCACGTCTGGCTTGCTGTTCATTATTTAGAGCTGTGCTGGCTCTCTGAAGAGCTTCCTGAACTTCTGATTGCACAGTTGACAGACTCTTCTTTAGTTCCGACAGCTACAGTGTTGGGGTAGGGGGGAGGGGACAACAACAGCAACAAAACAAAACCAAGATTAAATGGCAAAGTATTTTACAGAGTATTGAACACAGCAAGGCTTTGAATATAGACAGTTGTAAATAATGTAGAACCAAAGGGTGATTTGTTTGTTTGTTTGTTAATACTGATTTTAACCTAAAGAGAAATACTTTAAAGACCTTGACTTCTTAATACACAGAGCTCTTTCCTGGCAAAAACGTAGTACTGTTCTTTCAGAATCAGGCCTGCAGTAATTTCAGTTGCAGTAATCTTGTTTCTTTCAACCCCAAACAAGAGCACAAACATAAACCAGAAAAGTAAGGGCACAGACCACTCTGGTCTTAAAATACATGCACGCTACATATTTGTTTTGGCTCACGTTCCAGAAAAAGTTTTCTGAAACTTTCTCAAAGGCTTTTACTCATGTTTTTCTGGAAACAGTGCTCAAAGTTCAGGAAGATAAGGCTTTAAACACACAGTCCCCCTAACAAAGTGATAAGGTTAATGTACTGCTCATGTCTGGAAACCTCTCAAATTTAGTTAGCCTTTTGTACCTCCTAAAGGATTTCATTTTGGACACTACCATACTGTGAAAAAAACCTGAAGTTTAGGGAATTACTGAAAAACGCATTCTCGTGGACTCTCTACAAGGGATTTTAAGTGAGGAGGCATTCAGCACATACCTGTTGTTCCATATTCTCCACAGCTTTACGCTTCTCCTCTTGCAGTTCTTGCTTTTCTTTCTCTGACTCCATCAACTTCTTTTCCAGCTGTGCTTGGTACTCTGAAGATTCCTTCAGACGAGTTTCAACTGTTGCACGAACTTCCTCTGTCACCTTCATTAAAATCCATCATAAGAGATCTATTTTTTCCATTTAAATATGGTACTCTGATGTGAAACCAGTATTCTATTAACATTTTAAAGCCAGAATAGGTATTCTCATCATCTCATTTAGAACAACACCGAAAATGTTGAATATTACAAATAACATTGAAAATATTTTTTTTCCCCTTTAAAACTGCAATACCTCATGAAGTACATCTAAGAAAAGTTTTGGGCAACTGCACTCAAGTGTGCAGTAGCCAGCATATTTTTTTATTACACATTAGCCTGCGATGCTGTTAAAGCATACCAAGCCAATTAAGTTTTTACAGTAATGGAACACAGGCAGGCAAAGAATGTGGATACCAGACAAACAGTACTCCATCATCTACTGGACACTGTAACTTCAGTAGAAAATGAAAATTCTTTTTCCGCAATCTATCTTATTTTGATATGTTGCACAGCTTGGAAGAACAGAATTCATTCGCTATTAACATGTTAGAGTATATGACATACTGGAAGGTTGTTAAGCTATTCCCATGAATACCACATACAGTGCTCTTTTGCATCACTGAAGACCTTGCTGATGCAGAAGGTGTGAATTCAACTGCTTTTGACTGAGAGTTAATCCATATTTTTAATCACTGATCACGGGGTTATAATAAAGTTTTTTTAAGAAGTCAATTCCCTTCTTTCAAAGAAAGACATTGACAGAGTATACAGCTTTGAGTCAAATTTTCAATTAAACATTTTAAAAATACGCTACAAAAAGGTTTAGGATTTCCATGATTAAAAGCGTTTTTAATAAAATTGCCTAAAATGTCATCTTACTATTGTCTTACTACATGATATTTTAATACCTTCTAAATTAACTTTAGTTTTTTTGTAATTCCTCCCATAATCCTACAGTCTACAGTACCAAAAAACCCAACCAAACCATTTTTAGTTTTGTTTCTGGTTTTACTCTAATAGACAACGGTAACTACTTACTTGTTTTTCCTTATTAAGAGACTCCTCTAGACTAAGAACCATGGCCCTGTACTGTTCCACATTACTAGAACTAGTCTTCAGTCTTTCTCTCAGGTCATTAACTTGTTCATCAGCTTGTCTTAGTCGACTTACAAGATCTTCCACATCTTCATTTGTACTAGGATGACCTGTAACATTAAAACACATTCATTAACCAGTGATGTTTAATTCTACTTTTTAAACCACCATTCTGTTGAAAGACTGAAGTCTTTTTAGCATAATAACATGGGAAAAACAATCACCCTCACAAAGCTTCCCTAAATAAAATTGGCAACCCTAATCAATAGTGGCTTACAATAAACATTGTTGATTCAGACAAAAAAAATGGGTATTTAAAAATAAGTAACCTAAAAGACTTAAGTTCTTTCAAATAAAAATAAAAGGTACCCTTCTGATAAGTTTGGTTTCATTTTTGAATGAAAATTTCATTTTTTGTCTTCCTAATTCTAAATTATTATTAATTATGAATTTTACCATTCTTCAGACAGTAACACTTAATACAAAGAGAAAAATTCAATGTAGAAAAATATTTAACCTTTCCCTGGAGCCCTCTGTGATGACTGAGATGCTAGCTGAGCCTCCGTATTGTTAAGCTGTTGTTTTAACATTGCAGTTTCTTTCTGGGCGTTCTTTAAAAGTTCCTTTGTGTTAATGTGACGGTTTGTCTCAGTCTCAAGTTGCCTCTTAAGATCCAGGATATGAACCTGAAAACACAAGGCTCTTAAACTTGCAATTATTGATAAACGGCACGAAGACCAAGTATGTTTATAAATTTCATGTATAAAAAAACAATGCACTGCAAGCTGGCAGAAGCAATACAACTGTGGCTTTATTTTCACTAAAACAAGTTTAGCATATTTATAATTATACTTACCTCTTGGTTTTTTGTAAGGGAATGTCTTTGTTCCACCTCACTTTCTAGTTTCTTCTTCAGCTGAGATATCTCACGCTCTAGCTTTTCTATCTGGTTATTGAGTCTTTGTTTTGTTTCTGTCTCAGACCTCTCCAGTATTCCCTGAGAAAAGAGCATAATGCACTATGCTTACAATACACTTTAATAATTTTCTTCTGAATTACGGTAGCACTTCATACAAAGCTGTCAGAACATTTCTCCCATCCACACAATAATTACTGCAGGGAGCAAGCAATAACAGGTAGTAGATACAGAAAATTATGAAGAGTAGCATTTACAATGTATGCCTTAGTTTTGAAAGATTTTTTTTTTAAATATGAATAGAATAAGTATTATTAGGGGAAAATCTATTATCTATGCAGTCTAATTCCAGGGATTAAAAAAACCCCAAATATCTACTATAGAAATGGAATTCAGTCACATAACAAAACATGCAAACTTAAATATTTATACTGTAAGAGTCAATATACCTTAGAATAGAAGATATAAAAGTATAAAAGTAAATATACCTTAAAAGAATAGGAAAATAAATTACCAACGCAGGCACTAGTAAATTTTGCTGTCATAAAACCCCCCCTGATACACAGATTTTTTTTCTTTTGACTTTGTTTCATGTGTTTCATTTCCATTTTATTGAGAATACTCTTCCCATCAACTCAAAATTCTCAGGACTTTGCTCACGTAAATAGTAAGGGTATCATAATTTAGGACAGGAATAACAAACTGCTCCAGTATTTTATGTTCTGTGTCAATTTTTAATATAAAAATACCAACAACCACTTTAAGAGCCCATCCCATGACTGTTGAAGTTGATTTTGATGGGTATTTATTGAAAGCTCTGAAAGACAGACTAGACTTGGACATAAGAATAATATCGCGTACCTGAATAGTTCGCAAATTAGTAAGCAGCAAGTTCTGTCCTCTTTGTTCAACTAGTAAAGATTCACGTTGCTGAGTCAAACGCACATCTGACATCTTCAAGATATCTTTCTCTTTTTTCAAGTTTTCTGCTCTCACCTTTAAGACAGCAAATAATAAGTTTGTTATCAATCCCAAATATGTCAATTAATTTTAGTGTGAACAATATTATTTTTATCATCAGCTAATATTTTTTTTAAAAAAGAGCTTTTAAGATTACAGTTTGTAGAATTAAAATTCATGCAAATTAAGCTAAGAACAGCAAGAACACAACTGTTGACTAGTCACATTTGTTTTCTCTGTAAATTGAAACACCTTCAGAATAGCATTCCATTTTCACTCAGTACTTGATATATTTTGTGGAGTGTTTCAAGCGTACGCACCAAATATACATGCACAAAAGCTTTTACAAATTTAATAGCTGATGCTGATGCACTCAAAAAGTCACACATTCCAGTTCTGATAGCTTTCCAGAGAATCATAAGAAAACCTCTTTTGCTAACTTGGAATATCTAGGAGTATAATACACTGTATTACTAACCTCTGCCACTGCCAGTTTTTCATTAGCTCCCCTGAGGTCCTGAGTCATAGTGTTAATTATCTGCTCTTGCTTCTGAGTTGTTGCTGTGAGTTTCTGGGTTCTTTCATGCAGAGACGTTATTTCTCGACGGTAGCCTTCAACATTATCCTGCAGCATTTCATAACTTCACATGGAACAACAAAACAAAGTATATGTTTGCCACATTAAATTGTTTAACTGCAAGAGGTGTATGTACACAGTTACATTTCACGTTCTTGTGCATGAATTTTCATATATGCAGCTCACTCAACTAGAAGGTATGCTCTCAATCCCAACTTCCCTATTTCCTTTGTGTTCTTTAACAGAACAGACAATATTAACGTTTAACTGGCAAATCTTCCTGAGCAAACAATATCAAGCAGTCAACATGATTTTATTGACAGAGAACACATACATAAAGCAATGAAACTAATTAGCTGATTTACCGTTTGGAGGCAAACTCCAGCTGTGTGGATATTTTTGCATTTTGTGACCTTAAGTCTGTGACCTGCTCCTGAAGCTTTTCATTTTGTTCATTCAGCAACTTGTCATTCTCTGCCTTTTCTTTTTTATAGTTCTCGAAAACTTCCTGCAACTACATCAAAGAACACACATTAAAGTGCTTACAAAAGTATAATTAAATAGTGATAGCTTTCTACAGTGTTGATTGAAAAATATACCTGCTTAAGTGCAGCCTTAGCCTCCACAGTCTCCACTGACTCAGTCATTGACACTGGAGCGGGAGTTGACATGGCCTGAGGTAAAGTTGTGCGCTTTGGAGTAGATGTAAGAGAAATCTCCTCTGGTAATATACCAGAAGCTAAAAAAAAAAAAAACAAAAGGGGGGGGGGGTGGATTTTCAAGGCAACAACTGAATGAATGTTTGCCAAAGCAGAAGACCATACAATCACATTGAAATATGGCTAAAAGAACAATACTAGGAAAGAACAATTGCTAGGAAAGTGTAAAAGCAGAATCATGTGTCTAATCCGATTTCCAGGGTTTTCCAGTAAGTTTTAATCCGATATTCCAGTTGAATTTCAGATTAGCAGAAGTTAGTAGTATCATTACAGCACCATTACTGAAAACTTATAGTAGGGAAGTGATTGTGCCCCTGTACTCAGCATTGGTGAGGCCGCAGCTTGACTACTGTGTTCAGTTTTGGGCACCATCGTACAGGGGGAACATTGAGGTGCTGGAGCATGTCCAGAGAAGGGCAATGAAGCTGGTGAGGGGTCTAGGGGACAAGTCTTATGAGGAGAGGAGAAGCTGAGGGAACTGGGGTTGTTTAGCCTGGAGAAAAGGAGACCGAGAGGAGACCTTATCGCTCTCTACAACTACCTGAGGGGAGGTTGTAGCAAGGTGGGGGTTGGTCTCTTCTCCCAAGTTACAAGCGACAGGACAAGAGGAACAGCCCCAAGTTATGCCAGGGGAGCTTTAGATTGGATGTTAGGAAAAATTTCTTCACCGAAACGGTTGTCAAGCATTGGAATAGGCTGCCCAGTGCAGTGGTGGAATTGCCTTCCCTGGATGTATTTAAAAGACAGGTAGATGTGGTGCTTAGGGACACGCTTTAGGGGTGGTTTTGGTAGTGTCAGGTTTATGGTTGGACTCAACAATCTTAAAGGTCTCTTCCAACCTAAGTGATTCTGTAACGACAATTCTATTTTTTTTTAATGGCACAGAAACGTGCGGCTTACCTTGCAAAGGAATGATAGCTCCTGTGGTTTGTGCCAACAATATGCGGAACATATCACGCTGACGAACTATAGATTCAACGAGCTGCAACTGATGATGACGTGATTCGCGCAGTTTTTCTAGCTCCTTGAGAGCTTCCTCAAGCTGACTCTGAAGCTCAGAAATTCTGAAACCAACAACAGGTTTTTTTCAGTAAGACACACAGCGAGGCACACCATGATGACACAACCCCTATGTTTTGTCACAAGTCTTTTGGTGTTGATTCGATCTTTGAAAGCTAAGCACCACTGAGGTTTTTGAGCAAACTTATAGGAAGATTGGTCTTGCCACTTTGTAGATGACAAAGAAAGCAGGCCTCTTCCATGACAAGCAGAACAGAGGTAATTATATTCAGTGAGTAACTTCAAACAACAGTCAGTAGTATGAAGAGATAGTTGAGCTAAGAACTTTTAATACAGAAGTAAATTTTCTGTGGGCTTTACAGCTAGTGAATTAGATATGCACATATTCATTTTTTTGTTCAGCTAACAGGAATGAAAACTTAATCTTTCTTTTTCAGAAGACAGCTGTGTTGTGTGAAATCACATTCACTACAAGACCAACAATTATTTTTACTGAATGTCATAAATTTGAAAGACTTTGGCAGACATCTATTCTGATTATAAAAGGCTAGTGTTTCAGTGTGTGCTCTCATACCTCCATGCACTTCTGAACTGAGCAAGTTTGTTTAGGAAGAATTTTTGGAAGAGATTGTTACGTTAGCTGAATAAAAAATGATGAAAAGGAATTACAAGATATATAGCTATAACGCCATTTTAATCTAAAAACTGAAGACAGTGTTCCTTAGTAACAATTTGCATTTATGAACTATGTAGCCGCTCATGAGCATATGCACGCTTACATATACATATGCACACAATTACTAACAATCAGAAGCAAAAAAACGAAGAGTGCCTGAACAGGTCCCTGTTACTGCTTAGTACAAACAGCTTGCTACAAGGAACAGATAATTTACTTGGATGATGTTGTTTCTTGCTCCTCTTTTTCTCTAGCCTCTCCCAGCTCCCGAAGAGCCACCAAGAGACGCTGATTCTGCTGCTGAAGTTCTTCAATATTTCTGTAAGAGACTAGATGCTGAGATATCACTTCAGAAGAGCTACTGATGTCAGCAGAGCTCACTTCTTCATCACGAATCACATGATTGCCTCTAGCTTCTTCAAGTTCCATTAAAAGCACACGAATCTGAAAGAGAACATTCTAGTGTAAGACTTGCAAAGAGATTCAAAAGTTCACTCTGAAAACCAATATATTAAAGTACTTGGAAATTAAGTAAAATTTTTTCCTACAGCATACAAACTATTACAATTAATAAATCCTTCTAAGATAGTTACGAAAAAACAGTTGGACAAAAGGAAACCACATAAATATCAGAGATAGATATTCTGTGCTCACTTTCCAATCAAATACAGAAGTTACATATATATGAGTGTTCCATGTTAGATGTTTAACAATATTATCCTAAAGTGCATCACTCCTGTCCAGCTAAACTTACTCTAATTTTGTAAGCAGAAATGTAAATATCACATCGTCCTAAGGAGAAGCTTGTAACATCGCTAATGCTCTTACGACAAGCAAAGTCTACATGACTCTGTCTGAACACAGCTTTCTAGGAAACTTCAGACATACAATAAATGAATTGCAAATAGCACATTTAACCACAGCAACATTTGTTCTACCTGCTGTGAAAGGTCTTTTACTTGTATTTCCAGTCTCTGGTTTTCTCTTTCTAGCAGAGAGGCATGCTTATTGGCTTTATCAGCATCCTCCTGCAATCGTTGGATTTCCTGCAAGCATACAAACATTAAGAAACACGTAGCAATTAAACGCAGACACATTTCTTTCCGGATAGATAATGTAATTTATAGAGACATGCCTTGGATATTTAACTTCTTTAAAGTTACACTCCAGAGGTTAAACTCCACATATTTAGGAATCGAAAGCCACGCTCTTTCACGCTGTGTTAGTGTATGTATTAAAATTAATGGGAAGTGGTCACCAAAGTCTAATTTATATAAAAAACTCTGAAAAATGTTGTTTCGGTAAAATACAGTGCACAATCCAATAGATCACAAGCTAGAAAGTTCAACAGATATTTTTCCACAATAAAAGTTGACTAAAAGGTCCATTTTATACATTTACTAACAGTCATTATGATTAAGGAATTAAAAATCCATTTTTTTCCCCATAATTTTACATGCTCTTTTGCTCTGTACTGACCTTCATAGCTTGTTCAAGCTTTGCAGACAGACTAGCAACAGCTTTTTGGGAACGCTCAAATTCTTCTCGCTGACGTTTTAAGATTGGTGCTTTGGCTTCTACTTCCTGCACTATTTCATCCAAGTATTTATTGATTCTCTTATTCTCCAGCTTTTCCAAAAGCAACTGATCCTGAGTTTCTACATATGCATTGTACAACTGCAAGAAAAGGGGTTGTTTATTTTTTTAATATGTCTGTCAAGATGTATCAAAGAACCACTGGTAATTACATAATTCGTACCCTAAGGTGGTATAATTTTATACAACTCCAAACTAATTTAGAGAAACAAGCAGGGCTTTTAAAAAGAATGTGGTTTTAGGACTCATACTATGGCAAAGCAGTCATTCCTATTAATTTAAAGATGGCAAGCTTTTACAGTGCCACTGTATACAATAAAAGAATTCTATGTAAAATGGACAATTCTTAAATGAGTTTAAGACAACAGAAATACAAAACTAGTATCACAAAAGAAAGCAGCAAGCATGGAATAAAGTAATTTAATGGGTGGACAGAATGACCAACAACAAACAAGATGAAAATTATAATTGCATAAATAGAAGTGTAAAAAACAACCTAGAAGATCTACAACCTATCATTACGTTGATTTTTTTCTGCAAGTGCAAGACAAATGTGCAGCAGTACAGATTTTTTATGCAAATAAGCAAAAAAAAAAAAAATAAAAGCTCCTGCAAAAAATGCATACAGAAAATAAGTTTATATGCACAACCCCTCCCCACCAAACCATATTTCAGAAAAAGAACCAGAAGACCCAACAAATGTTTTCAGGTACTAAAGAAAAACTGTAAGGTATGTTGGAAAAAAATTGCAATAACTTCACTAGCGAAGTCTGTCTCAAATGCATGAAAAGATTTCCTTAACTTCAGTCAGGTATTACACCAAGTCCAAAGCACTGAATGAAGTCTGCACCCTATTATCAACATATTTCTGCTGGCATTTCAAGGGCCTTGAATTAGAAGAATTTCTTCTCACCTCAGTTAATTTCATTCCAGGCTTGACTACTTTAGCTACTGCTGCAGCAGTGGGAGACATAGCAGCCAGTTCCTCCTCAGACAATATGGCTCCTGAAGACATAATCCCACCAATTACCATTAAAAAGCTGCAATAATTCCCATCATAAATATTCTTTATTAATATAAATAATGTCTTCACAAACCTTTGCACGTTATAACTATTGTATTTTAAACTATTATAAGTGCTTAAAGTCACTGGTTTAAGAGTTTTCTACAATCTATATTATACATATACACATGCAAGTAACTGGCATTACATACAATATTCCATGTCATACATTATCAAGGTCCCTCACTAGTTCAATTTGAAATGCTGAAAAGCTTTTGCTATTAGACTTGTAAAATTTAGGTCATTTCTGAACGTAAGCAATTGAAATAGCAGATTTCTTAGCAAACTGCAGGGGGTTTTGCGTTGGCAAAGCACTTGTTCACTTTCATTAAATAGCACAGAGAGACAGCAATATACATCAAGTCTCTGTTCCCTCCTGACTCTTTTCTTTTAGAAATTACCTATATGTAGCAAATAGACTCTTCTGAACAAAAAGGTGATAGAACTAGAACAGTGAATATTGAGCAAGATTTAAAGTTAAATAGAAATTTAAGGACAAAGATTTGATTTCCATTGCTTTTTTTATTTTAACAGGAAAATAAGAATAGTTTATCAGTCCCCTCTCCAGAAAAGCATTAAAAGCATGATGATTCAGCCGTAAGGAAATGTTCCCCCTATCTTTTCTTTGAAAACGTAAGTCAGATTAACAATAGAACTTGTTAAAAAAAATCTGCTAGAAATGTGTTTTCTGGTGGGGAAAAAAATATACTTTATATAGACATACATACATAAAGCATACTTTCATACATAAATACATGAAAAAGCTTCTAAAACTCATGATTAGAAATGACCAAAGATGAATTGAGATTAATGCACTTATTTCCTATAGAAATTCAGCATAGTATTTTCATGCAAGGCTACTTATGATAGAAAACCTGAGGCTTTATCTATTTCAGTTCGCAATGCTACGCCTACCTTTACGCTTTGTAGCCGACAGTAAATCATTAGCATTCTCCAGCTCCTTTTCCAGTTTACTGATCTTCTCTCTCAGTTCTTTTTCCATTACAGCTTTTGACTCTTCCACCTCAGTCAAATGCTCCTGGGCTGCTTTATTGGCTAAAATTAAATCAAACAAGCAGTTTGTTGTGTTGTCGTTGATTTTTTCTTTTAAAAATACCAAAATTTGCACATGTACCTTAAATTTTACTTTGTATGATCTGCAGAAGCTCATGCTGATAAGAAAACTCAGCAGCATGACTGAAGCATGAACTGCTGCCTATCACCTTTGCTTAGAAGAGGGCTAAAATATGAACTGTCCTATTATCAGTGAAAAGGAATCTAAAATGAGAAACTAAAATGAAGACACATCTAGCAAAATGCGGTCCTGTCATCAAAATCCAAAGTAAAATTCCAAGTATATCTGAAGATAGCTCTCCCATGCACACACACTCCCCCAAGTAAATTCAACTGATCACATTAAATTTTTGTTCCAGAGTAACTGATGTTTCCACCATCCCAAAAGCCTAATGAAGTTGTTTTCATAAATTCTCAGTACCTATTTTTCAATGCATCAAGACAGTTACAAAGGAGTGTTACTATTCTCTTCCATTTGCCATTTCTCACTCACAGCTTACCTTCACCTGCCTCCTTCAGGAGCTTGTGCAGCTCTTCTACTGCTCCCGTCAGTTCATTGCTCTTTGCCTCCGAGTCATCAGCAGCACTCTAAATAAAAGCATTTTATGTATACTTTTATTACATAGTAATGGCAACTGTATTTTTATAAGAAACTGACCAAAAATTATGAACATGCAGTTTATGAATAAAATGCTAGAAGATACACCTAAACTGGACAATTCTCCTTCCACTTGGATTAAGTCTTACTTTGATGTCAGCTGTCCATCTGAGAGTAAAAAGTGTCAGCCTGCTTTACAGCTGGCGCTGGCTTTGTTTCTTCTCTTAACTAAAGAAAATCTGTAGAAATTTTGAGTACTCAATTTTAACCATTCTAAAAAATTTCATATTTTTAGGGACTCTTATAGAAACAGTTCATGTTTCTTTGCTTTCAGCTACAGATCTTGTAAGTGCAAGACTGTACAATACTTCAGCAATTCTGCGAGGCAATTACAGATAACTGAAATAAAAGTTGATTCAACTTCTGCTAATCAGCGAAGTCTCAAAATAGGCTCCCATGGGAGGGCACTCAATCTCAATGCTGTTAGTATTGAGTCAGACAAATGGGTTAGCAGTTACAAGTATATAGCAAACCCTGTTAAGCAGAAGACCAACATCAAAGCCCCTTCAGACCAATGATTGTATAGTAAAAGCATGAATGGAGTTAAAAGAATGCAAATCTAAACTAAAATTAAAAAGTAAATGCATTATGTTCCTGAAAACTTAGCTACTGATTTGCTGTTTAATGAAGGGACATCAGTTTATACTAATCAGACACAGTTCAAATATAGAACTCAAGCATTCTACCCCACTTAATTCTATGCAAGAAAACTCAGGAAACAGAACTCATTAAACTGTGAATCTAACATGAGTAAACTGAAGAGTAACCAGTTGTCCTCTTTAGCTGACTTTGTCTTAGTCTATACGGTTCAGGATATTTTTCACTCTTTGAGCTGACAAAACCAAAGAAAAGTACTTCTTTAAACAGTGCTTATTTGACACAATAGATGACATTTAGTGGTGTCTTAATCAGATCACTAACATTTGCAGTGTTATTTGAAATGAACCAAGTGTAGAAAAATCCCTCGCATAGTCATATTTTACATGTGAACCTTTCCCTCCCAATACAACATTGCAAGACAAACCACATTGACACAATATGAAGCCTCAAAATACTAAGCATAAAATTGCTATTTTAACCCTCATTTTGCTTAATCTACATAATGATCCAAGCAATATAAGATTTCAAATGCTGCCAGCAGCAAATAAAACATTTTTTTTGATGTTTCACAATGTTTTGCCATGGCAGTTAGTCCTTCCCACATCCCATACTTTGTGGGGAATAAAACAAAACAAAATATCTGATCTGCATTAAATTTAAGGCTAAGATTCAGCACCAAGTAATACAAACATATGCTTACAACAGAATCAATAAACTCACCTTATACAAGTTGGATAACTTTATATGGGCATTCAGTTCATTGTGGAATCTTTCCTCCATACTAGCTTGCTGTTCTTTTGCCTAGTAAATTAAAGAAGAGACAGAGTGGGCGAGCGTTACACTAGTTCTATTTCATACATTTTCTTTTTGAACTGTAATGCAACTGTTATGCTGTTACACATGTAAGTGTAAACAGCTACAAAATGTTGTCTTACCTCCTTCAGTTTATTCAAAAGGTCTTCCACATGCTTCTGAAGATTTTCATTTGACTGTTTTAAGCTGTTTACCTGTTCCTCCATCCTGGAAACCTGTTCAAAGAATAAATGAGAAGACCATGTATAAATTTGTCTTTTCAACCCATCTCTTTGTTACTTTAAAAAAAAAAAAATTCCAGAAAGAGCATAAACAGTCACATTTTCTAACAGTCTTTGCTCCTATGCATTCAGCTAAACAAAAAAGTGAAACCCCCCAGATTGCTGCAATTATGCATAATCCTAGGTGCCACAAAAAACATGACCAATTGTCACAGTTAGAGAAACTGCTCAGGTACCCAAACAGAAGCTCACTGAAGCTGAGTATTTCCAAAATACCATCACCCATTCCACTGTGTATTTTGCTACAGGAAAACAAAAATATACCTTACTCCGCAAACAATATTAAGACAGATCCTTCTGCCCCCTCCCCTTATTAAGAATTGTATTCCCATACATTTTAATACCATTACACACTTTTGTTATCAGCAAGTCCAAAATTTCTACCTTCTAATTAAAATCTTTGACTTTTCTATTTCAGATAATGGTAACTACACATATTCCTTAAAAATCACAAGTTAAAAGAAAGAACACCTCCTTATTAATTGCAAAAGCTACTTTTTAAAATTTTTTACTCTAATGCAGTTACTAAAATACTTGGCTTTAATACAGTTAATCAGGAGGTATAATATTTAAGAAATGGCAAGAGCACTCAGTAATTATACTACCTCCTCCTTCTTGTTCTCCAGATTACACTTAAGCTCCAAGATTTCATTGCCTTTCTCCCTTGCAGTATGCAGAAGTTCATCTGTTTTGGCTTTCAACTCAGTGTTCAGCCACGTGTTTTGATTCTGTAGTAGTTCTTTTTCTTGCTCCAACCTTTTCTCACGGTACTAAAAAAAAATAATTGCATAGTGTAATTCTATAGGTTCCACAGAAAATAAAGCAGCTAATGAAAGTACTATAATCACAGTGGGAGTAACAAGAATGTGCCATAATTTGGTAAATAGCACCAAATGACAGGTAATGTTCCTTATTACACTGGTAATACTAACTTACAGGTCTCTAACTACAAAGAACTTCTTGAAACTTGAGTTAGTTTCCTCAAAGTTTATGTCAGCTAGGAACATTAACTAGATTAATATCTAGTTAAAAGAAATAAATAAAGGTATCAAATTTTCCCCACTCTTTTCTCCTTTCCTCCTCTCTTTCAGTTCTTTATGGAGTTTATTCTGCCCACTGAGAAATGGTGCACGTTCACAAATAATTATTTTTCTCCTTTCTACCTGACTTCATGGATCTGGAGTCCTTCTTCCTAGTGGGCAGAAGCAGCCATCATTGCTACCAACGAGGCTGCAACATGCTTGTCCAACTTGACGCCCCCGTGACTTCTGAAAAATGTATGCCTCACTTCCAGTCACAGCCACCAATTTTATTATAAAGTAATTTCTAATAAATAACAGGAGTACACTTGACCTACTTTCAAAGTAAAAAATGACAAAATGACAATTACATCACACGTAAGCAACTACTTATTACAACACTAACACATATTATGTACACAAAGTACTACTCACCTTCACCGAAACATCCGATGTTTGAAGTTCATCCAACTTTAACTGAAGTTTCACTTTTTCTGTGTTTGCTTCTGTAAGCTTTTCATTTAAGCGTTTAACATCCTCTGGAGGAGGTAAACCAGTGTTAAAAAAAGCTAATTGTAGAACTGTCAGTTTTAATTACTCAGCTTAACTAAATTGTAAAGAATAAGAACAGACAAGATATCAAGTATGTAATGGTATATTATGCTATAAAATACTGCTATTATGCCATAAGATGTACGATTTTATTGCTACAAAACCAAGCATCAAACTGATGGGGTTTTCTGCAATTAGCATGTAATTTCCTGCCTTGTTTCCTCTTCTCTAAACACGGTTTCCTGCTAATCCATTATTTGGTGCTGCCTGTACGAACTGGATACTCCACACCAATTCAATTGTTCAATCATGTCTTTTATTTAGCAAAATCATGCATGTATTTTGTTAATAGCTTCTTGGCTATACCGTTTAAATGTTCAACTTCCTGAGATCGTCTTTCACTTGTTCGAACCAAGTCTCTCTTTTCAGCTTCCAGTTCTTCTTTTTCTCTACTTAAATGGCTCTGAAAAAATTTGCAAAAGAGCAATAAAGAAATGTGATCGGCTTTCTATAACAGTTTGTAGTCACTATTTACACTTAAAACCACATGCTAAACAACAGTAAGTTACCCCAGCCAGCTAGAGTGACTGAAAACTGGGAGAAGGGGGTTTTATAGTGGGCAGATGAATCAGTCTAAACTACACAGCATGAAAGCATGGCCGCTTCCATTTTTTCTATTATGTTAGGATATATAATTCAAACAAATGCAGGTTAACATACCTCTTTCTTCTAATGCCTAATAGCAAATACATTTCAGTTAACGGTTTTTTCCCCATAAATCACTCTGATACTAGTGTCTAGCAGGCCATTTGTGCTTAAATACATAATGCCACTATCACATAAGGTTAGACAACAAAGAGACAATTATGGCACAGCTTTCAAGACTGTCATACTGAATAGGTAGTTCTCATGCCTTTGCTTTTCAATTGGCATAGAGGTCAAGACTGCCACAAGTCTCCCTCTGGTTCTAGCTGTGTTTGAATGAAGATGAGAATGAAAATTGTTGAACTTAGAGCTGATGAAACAAACTAAAGGCCTAATAGAAATCTAAAACAAAGAACAGGAACTGTTCAAAACCGCATCTAATTATAATATTCTTTGAAAGACAGCTTTGATAGTTGACTTCATTGAGACAGTTTCATTTGGTTAAATAAAAGACGTAACAGCATAATCAAAGAATGAACACACATAAAAAATAAAAATCAAAAGTCAATAGTCTTGGATCATTTGTAGGCTATAGTACTGCCTCTGTCTTTTAAGATGTCAATACAAACCACTTCAGTTAGGACTAGGTAAGCCCCATTGGGGAAAAAAATTAGGACTGTCTTCTCATTGTGGATAAAACAATCTAATAATAATGTTTTTGCTTCCTGCTCCAAAATTCAGTATTTTGCCGGACCAGTCAGCTGAAGTGATTCACCCTGAGATGCCATGACTTTCAAGCATAATGCAAGGAAAACTGTGCCAGAGTAAGGGAAAGGTTGGGGGAAAACCAGAATTCCTCTTCACACTTTTGTTCAATTTTTGAGGTTTGGCCTAAAGTGACTTCAGAACAGCTTTCAGCTAGCATGAAACAATCTATCCAAACTGTAATAAAAGCATCTGCTCTGATGTATGTTCAATAGTAATTCAGTTTGCTATAACACCAGCATTTCCTTAAAAAACCCACACAATTTTCCTGTACACGTGACCATACAGACATGCAAATATGTACACCAGTACACATTTACACTGATATCGATGATTGCATTCTTTGCTGCAATGAGTCAAGTGAAACAAAGCCTTTCAATTTATAGTCAAGTTCTTCCAGTACCTGGATGGCTGCATTGCGATCCTGAGCAGCTTCAAGTTCTTTATTTTTCTCATTCAGTGACTTCAACTGTTCATCTGTTGCATAAGAAGAAAGACTAGTGAGGTATCTCCACTGTAACATAATGACAGAATTCACTCTCCAAATGAAATTAACTCTATGTTTCCCTCAACAACATGAAGAAAAAACAAAATAAAAAAAAAAAAAGAGAAAGAGAAGAATTTAAGACTTCACTATGGATGGAATAGATAGTATTGTGGAAAATTAATGCAATCCTTAGAGCAGAGGCATTTACTGTTAAGATCAATACATAACCCACTGTATTACTATTACTACAAAATCAGAAAGCAAGTCTTCCTTTTTTCCCATTAGAACAAAAATTTCATTTCAAAAGAGCAGACTTGAACACAAAAGCAAAACATGTCTCTACTTGCAGAAATAACAGCTGTAGTTGATTTTCAACTTTTATTTAAAACTTAGAGCATTCCAGCATTAACTGGACTACAGAATGAATATGCTGTCCAGTCTTAGGAATGTGCAGTTATACTTACGCAGTTTTTTAAGCTCCTCACGGAGAGTTTGACATTCTTGTGTCTCATTTACAAGTCTCTCCTGACTTTGAGCCAGGCGCTTTTCTACTTCAAAGTACTGTTGTTCTGCAAAATAACAACGTTATCTCAATTTCACTTAATAAACATTTTTATTTCTCACTTTTATCAAAGATCTTCATTAACGGATGTCTTTATTATATAATGGTATTTATGAAGAAAATGTCTAAAAATATTAAGCACCCAGTAGAATTTGAAGAAAAAAGTCTTTCTGAAGGCAAAAAGACGCATTTCCACATCGAATTGACATTGTTTAAAATACCTTGTTAGCATGGAAATTGATACGTTTCCAGAAATGATCCATAAAGTAACAGCCTAATCTTTAACATTTTTGATGTAGCTAGAGAACATTGTACCAGCAGAATTATAGAGTGTGGTCTCAGCCACATCAACTTAAAACTTCTTTTACCTGTAGTATATTTCTATACACATACAATAAAAACCGTATAACCCCAGGTATCAAGAGACTTGATTCAGAAGATTTGTAATGAACACTTCTTAACTGTGCTCTACTCTGCATATCCCGTAGCACTCAAAAAAAAAAATTTGATCCAAATTTTGGTCTGAAACAGTAACTGTGTCACAGTGCTTAACTGTAAAATACTTAGTAAAAGCAGAACTAATCTCACTCTCAGGCACAGTGAGCTTCTAATGAAGTATTGAGGAATTTTTATTTATCTTATGGTTCCTTCCATATCTTGCAATTTCAATGATGCTGTCCCTCCAGCCACACATGACAAGAAAGGACCTGAAAGAGAATAACCTGCTAAAATTGGTGGGTTGACTTAACTTAACCTACATTTTATGAATTTACTTTGGCAAGATTTTTGTTGTGAAAGGTTGAAGGAAAGGTGTAAATGAAGTTTGTATCAGAAGTATGTCACCCATCCGACAAATTAACTCATATCCACAACTCTTGCCCAGTGCTTATGCTCATTTACACTCTTTTCTTATTTTTACTCCAGTTCTTTACCGGCATTATTTTTCTGTGATCAAGTTACCTCCAAATCAATACAAAAACATTGATTCTATCTGGAGCATTTCACAGAAATGTTGTGGTCTTCAACATAGAATTTAACAGAAAGTGCATAAGCCTAAGACTATTTGAGAGCTGCGTAAACAAATCATTATTTCTCTTCCATGCAAGGATCAAAGTAGACTGAAGCATATCAATGCTTATTAGAAAAGTGATGAAAAACTGTTCTTTAAGCCCATTTTGAATGCAGTTTTAACCCTGAATAATCCTTTACAAAGGAAAAAACCAATCAGGCTTCTCTTGCCAAGGGAAAGCGAGAAAAAAATCCCTATCATGTCTCAACTGAAGGGCCCCTTCCCCACCAATGGACACACCCCCGGCCTCAGGGCCCCTTCCCCGGCAGAGGACGCACATACCCACCGCACAGGCCCCAAGTCAACCCCTAAAGCATTTTGAAGACAACAACTACGCGTCAGGCCCAGCCCGACCTCCCTCACTCCACTCATCCGAGGGCACCACAACGCTGCTACCCACTACAGCGCATCGGGGGGGGCAGGGTACTCAGCTCGCCCCCAGCCGACCTGCCGGCCCGCTGTCCCTGCCCGGGCACCGAGACGAGCGGACATCGCTCAGCCCTCGGGCAGCGCAATCCCCTCCGCGCGGAGCACCCCGGGGCCCGCCCCGTTCCCGCTGCCCCTCACCTCCGTTCCCGACCTCCCAGCTTCCCCCTCCCCAGACTCACCGCTGTCCACCTTGAAGCGCTCGTGCCTGGCTCGGAGCCCGTCGATCTCGCTCTGCTGATCGGCCAGGAAGCGCTCCAGCTTCCCCTGCACCGGCTTGGGCAGCTTGGAAAGCTCGGCCCGCTCCAGGACCTGCTGCAACACAGCCGCCATCTTGGAAGCAGCCCAAAGCGCCGCTGCGCTTTCCGGCCTAACCATCCCCGGCCGCCACACGCCCGACGGCGCAGGCGCCGCAATGCCGCATGCGCGAACGAGTGAGCCGAGCCCCGCGGAATCATGGAAGTGTAGTTTTCCAGGAAGAGAGCGGCGCGCCTACGAGCACTTCCGTTTCCGGCAGGGCAACGCTTTCCGCCATATCCAATGAGGCTATAGTTGCTGGTTGAGGCGTGAAAGCCGCTGAAATGGGCGCAGAAGTCCCGAGGCTTTCGTCTCGAAACTCGCCTTGGGGCGTCGCGCTTTCCGAGTGTGTCCGGTGCCGGCGGGAGGTGCAGGAGGAGGCGTTACCGCTCCCGCCACTCACAGCATGGCGGCGCCGGCGCTGCGCTCTCCGTCGGCGCGCACTTTTCCCGCGCTCGGGTCTGGAGGCCGCCGGGGGAGGGAGGGGGCGGTGGGTTGGTGGCGTCATCCTCCTGTGCCGGGGCCCCAGCGGCGCCTGCCGGTGACGCGCGCGTTGGCCACCTCAGCGCTCGGTTGAGGCGGCGGCGCTGAGGTGGCGGTGGCCGAGCCTGGGGACCCGGCGGTGGCCGCGCCTGTCAGGCTAGTGCGGGGAGCGCTAGGGGTGGCCCGCGCCCCGCGGCGGCGGGAGAGCTGTGCGGGAGCCGGGCTCAAGGGCAGGTGCAGGCGGGCGCAGGGGTGCTTTTGGCCCGGCCGCGGGGGCCGAGGTGCGGTGCGTGACAGCCATCCTGCTCGCCCCGGTCCAGAGCTTCTGCTCCGCCATCCCTGTGCGGCTTTCTCCGGCAGACACCTTTGCAGGGGCTCAGAATGTCCTGTGCTTCCTCACTCTGTGCTCTTTGGCTTCAGCGTCTTCATCGTTAATTTTTGTGGAAGTTCTCAATGCATTAAGCCGCTTTCAAAGTAGGCCTGCATAGAAGGGAGGAGTGTCTGTGGCAGTGCCTATGTCCTGGGTTCTGGATTCATGTGGCCACTGATGGGAGCTGTAAAGATGGCCTTGGGGTGGTCCACAGATTCTGTACTTTTAATGACTTAGGAATTGGAAAGAAAACTGTGCACAGCATGTTTAAGTGCAAGTATAGAATTTAGCAAATCTCTCGGAGGGTGAACACAAAAAATGAACATTTTACATTATGGCCTTTGATGAAACATGATGCAGCAAGA
This sequence comes from Chionis minor, assembly GCA_013398295.1. Lineage (NCBI taxonomy): Eukaryota > Metazoa > Chordata > Aves > Charadriiformes > Chionidae > Chionis > Chionis minor. The sequence continues at coordinate 303,884 of VZSF01009820.1, read as the reverse complement.
AATTGTTGCTTGGAGATGTGTTTTTCCTAGCATTTGCTTGCATGACTTGCCATGTTGTTTCAATTAAAATAGTTTTCTTTCAAAAGATAGTCACTTTTTCCTCTAGTATAGACAGTTACATTTTTCATAAACCAACATTTGCAGATCATGAAACTACTTAATTAACCCTTATTGACAGATAAAGTAATAGCCTATTTAGGATCTTCTGTGTGAGACTCACGTAAGCAGTGTAGTATACATACTTTCTTTGACTGAATGCGTTACTTGTTTTGTAGGTTGAAACTGCAGGTTGAAACAGCCCTAAACCTGCAGCGATGGGTAGAACTTACTTTGTGGAGGAAGCTATTGGGCAGTATCTCTCAGACCTCAGCACAAAATTAAAGCCTTATGTTACTGGCCTGTTAATAGGGCAGGTAAGTTGTAATACCTGAAGTCTGTTCCATTCAGTCATGTTAATAGGGAAAAACTCCTTTGGCCTTAGTCATCTGAGATAAGTCTATTAACATCACATTGAACTTGTATAATGCAGGAGGGTGGTAATGTGACCAGAAGGGACTTCTGTAACGGGTTTGTAGTGTCAACCAACTACTCAAGTCTTCTAAAATTGTTTTGTGAAAGATGCAACACACAGAAAAAATTGAAGTCGTAAAGGTAAATCTTATCACTAAACAAGGCTTTAAGGCAAAGGCAAATTCATGAAGGAATTATTTTTGTAACATTACTATGGAGTTTTACGATACCTACTGTAAAGCAGACCTTACAGTTACTATACTACACAGTATGTTCTTAGACTTGATATCAACCTCAGGGTATATTTGCTTGTATTGATGTTTTTGAAAGTGTTCCCCGCAAAGAGACTACATAATTCGGGCTGTTCGAACACCTCCAAAGGAAGAGCAGAAGGAAGACAACATCGGTCCTTTGAAACTGGCATCTGTTGATGAAGAATGGATAACTACACATGCCAGTCAGGTAGTGCAGTATGAGTTAATGAAGGGGGTGGGAGGAACAGAAAGGAAATGTCTTATAAAAACCGTATCATCACTTGTGTAATCTCAAGCCTTTTTCTCAAAGAACCTTCCTAACCACGCTAAGCTCAGATGATTTAAAATAAAATATCTGTATTGTTTACAAAGTTTTTATCAAGTTACATGGATGCTAGATCTCTGATTCCTATTAATACATGTTCATTTTTATTTTTAAGGTTTCTAGAATGCTTCCTGGAGGCTTATTAGTTCTTGGTGTATTTATTATTGTAACTCCAGAACTGTCAAAAGATAGTCAAAATGCTTTGCGCAAGGTAAGTAGACTTCCTGGTGGAAAGACAGAGATATCTTTAGGTGCGTAGCAGAATAATTTTCTATTGGCTTGAGTGTGATGATTGTTTTGTTGCTTTATTTCTAAGAGCATAAATGTTCTGGTTTGCTGTGTGGTTTTGAGACTGAAACCTCAGAAACCGATGTCCTTTGGAACTGTACCACAGCTTATATTTGCTAAGTTTCTGTTTCTTGTGACGTTTGTTACTGCAATAGCAAATCTTGCTGTTATTTACTGAAAGTGGACATTAAGGAATACATCTTCGAGTTTTGTATTAAGCTAAGTTCTTATGGCACAATTGTTAGCTTTTTTTGTCTGAACGAATTACTGAGTTTAGTGATATTTACAATAGTAAATATAGAAATATCTATAATTCTGGTTCCTTTAGAAGGAATATCTTGTATAGAACTGGTGGTATTTGACTTAGCTGTGTGGGTTTATATTTAAAACCTGCTTAGGATGTGCTACTGTCTGATAGACTTAAAATGGATTTTTTGCTACAGTATTGGAGCATCTAGTGACACATTTAGTTTCTGTTGTGTAGATGTAGGTTCATTTTATCATTTTCGTAAGGTAAGTGTAATAAATTATTTAAACATGAGTAGGTTTTGAAACCTAAGGTCCGAGATTCAATTTTGGCAATGCAATGCAATCGCATCTGAGTTGTGATTACTGAAACTAGTAACCAACAAAAAAGGTGAGCTGTGTCCAGGTCATCAGTGATTCCTGAATTAATTTTTTTTTTTTAATTGGTAGCTATTTTGCACAGCTGTTTTTCTGGATCCTCAACCAATAGGCATAAAGGTGTAATTTTTTTTAGGGAGAAAAGCATACAAGTTGAATATATGAATTTGATTAGCTTGGTTCAGTTTATAAAGAACCTGAATTAAGATTTCACAAGCAACTTTGGAGTAGTTGCCTATGAATCTTTCTTGAGTGTTCTTTTAACATGGCAGTTTGGTGGCATGTAAACTGTATTTCCCATTTATGCGTAATTGTGATATCATTTGGACTTAAAACTTCAGTGCAAGGCTATTTTCCAGAAATTATAATGCATTTTTTTTTGTGAAAAAATCTATAATACTTTTTTCATCTTTAGCTGATCTTCTCAGTGGAAAAGTCCTTGACTAAAAGAAGGCTCTGGAAACCTGCCGAGGACGAGGTCTCAGACAGAGCAGCTCTTCAAATTTGTTCTGCTACAAAAAAGTATCCTTTATGAACGAGGTTTATTGATTGAGACTGCTACCCCCAACCTCATTCTGTAGTTTTTTCTGAATAAAAGATAAACTGGGAGGAGGAAGTTGAGTTCAGATAGGCTTAGATAAGTAACTTGAGATAATGAAGTTTTCTCATTAGCCGTAAGACTGTTGTCCCTCTTATCCTTGCAAAATTTCCATAATTTCTTATTGTTAGGTGTGTGTAGTGGCATCAAATTATGCCTTCCCCAGTCAGTTTTGATTTGCATAAATTGAAGAAAACATCTAAAATACTGTGTACATTCTTGACCTTGCTGTTACCAATGACACTTACGTGGAAGTGGGCAAGTAGCAGGCATGTTGGATCTGTACTAGTGCAGTAGAAGAATGCTGAGTCTGTTGATAATGAGATAATACAAGGAGAGAAAGTGAGGACAGATTGCAAATTGGTGTGTTGGTGGTTCTCCCTGTGAATACCTATTGATCTTAATGTATTTGTAAGAGATGGGACAGCATCACTATGGTAGTTGGAGTTTACAGTCAAATGTTTTTCCACTTTTTTACACTAATGAAAGGTGAGAACTTTCTTCAGAGCTTAAATTAGCTCAACAAAGAAGTTAAGAACAAAGTATTTGTGAATTGTTTTTACTTGGGTGTTTTGCTTTTCACTGCATCTTTTTCTTTAAGTAGCAAAGAATAGTTTGCCGAACCTACGATGTGCGAGATCCAAAGGTAAGCATGTCATCCTGTGTGTCATATACAGTTTTTCATGCATTACAAGTAATGTTTAAAGAACAAAGCAACTATTGAGTTATACAATGTTTTGTATAGATGCTTTTTTGCTTATTTCTGCTCTCAGAGTTCAGCTAAACCAGCAGATTGGAAGTATCAGAGTGCTCTGTCTGCTTCCTGGTTAGCTTTGGACTGCACAGTAAATGTTAATATTCACATTCCACTTCTTGCTACTTCACCTAACCATGACTTGGAGAAGAATACCAAGGTAACTAACCAGTTGTGTAGTTGATCTCTACACTACTTTTTCTGTTGAAAATTAAATGTGAGAGGAAGATATTAATAGTGTGAGTAGAGGAGTAAAACTAATTGGTGGAGAATGTTTGGCAGTTATTCCTCTTTCAAATGTAGTTTGAAGTTACTGTGAGGCATTCATAGTATAAAACATGTGGATAGCTTTTCTTCTGCTATGCTTATTGTTGGCAGTTTCCTTTGCTCAAATTTATTTAGCAATTATTATGAGTATTCCAACTGAAGTCTCCTCTGCTTCATCTAGTGAGAGGTTACATCCAATTAGAACAGGGGCATGGGGTACTTCTAATGTGAATTGACTTTGAGTTGGCTGCATCTCTCTCTACAAAAATCAAATCCCTGGGGTAGCACTTTAGTACTTTGAAATGCTTGTTTGTTAGTGGGTATATTCTGAACATGTGTGTTTTAAGATTTGGCTTTGGAAAAACATAGACAGATTTTTCAGAGACTTTAAAACTCTCTCGGAGTAACTGTTCAAATGTGTGTATCTATAATTTTCAGTATGACACTGTCCAACTCCTTTAGTGAATTTCTCTTTCCTCTTTCTTATGATTTTTTTGCGTTCTCACTTTTTTAAAAGAATGGTTTAAATCGATGGTCAAAACAAATAGAAGACAGTGTTTTTCTGATCAATGGACAAGTTAAAGATGATGATACAGAACTGCTGGAAGGGCAGGTGAGTACCGAACAAGGAATTGGGCTCTAATAAAATGCGTAGTGAGAACCTCCAATGTGATAAAGCATCGGTTCAGATGTCTTCTGTGCAGTATTTGTTGATCTAATTGGCCTATTTCAGGTAAATAATACACACGACTGCTTGTCTTCCCATCTTCATTGCTGCAAATTGCCTCTTCTTCCTCTGGCAATGTGAACACAATAGTTATACATGAAGTCTGGCTAAAATTTTTTCTATATATTGTCTCCTCATTAAAGAACATGAGTAAAGTGTGAATGTAAGTGATGGGTTTTCTGAGATCTACATATGTCTAAGTGTTTAACAAGGGGTGGAAACACATTTGTTTGGCTGATGCATTCATCTTTCCTTTCAGTTTTGTAATTGTATTCTCATGGCTGTTTTATATGTGCCATTTTTCTCTCTTAAAAGCTATAAACTAGGGCACATTTTATACCAGAGTGAGGAGATTTTGATTCAGGGAGATTTTTTTTCCTGTTTCATGACACACAGAATTTTTTTCACCCTCAGAAAAAGTTAAGAGGAAGTACTCAATCCAGCACTCAGTTTTCTGACGTCAACGTTCTGACACAGTTGGTAAGTATTTAGTGATTTGTAAAGTGTAACGTCTCTGTTGTCTTATAAAATAGAATAAAAAATAAAAAACCCATTCTGAATTATTGCCTAGAAATCAAGCTTATTTGCTGTGAAACTGTGGACAGATCTGCATATTTTGTGTCTTTGGAAATTCTTGTGCTGTGATAACTGCATTGCCTAAGAATTGCACAGTACAGCTGCAAGGAAAACTTGAAAAACTGCTTATAGAAATGAAATCCCACAAACTAATTCATTTGATATTAGGATACCTGTTATTACCCGCGTACGTTGATTTCAAGGTGACTTTGCATCGTTCTGAAGTTCAGAATCGCCTTCATGCTTCAATTTGCCACGGCTAGCTATGGACACTTAGTTGAATGCTTTTGTCAGAAGCTCAGGCACTGGTTTTTGGATTAGGGTATGGATTCTGTGAGCTCAATCATAATCTGAAGCTCTCGGGTCTGTGTCAGGAGTTTCCTCTCTACCAGACATTATGCTGACTTGAACCCTGAATCATGTGCCCCGTTCTAGGTCCTAAAGTCCAAATGTGTCCAGGCATTGTTTTGTAGGCTTCTTGCACAGCACAGGCCATCCTGTTTTGTCAGGTAGTTCCTGGTTTATCTGAAGTTCAGCAAAACTTTTAGAAATGTTGCATTTTGTTGATACATTGTTCCAATGGTTAACTACTTCACAGAAAGGAAGATTTTTTGTTTTGGCAGTAGTTCATGCAGTTCTTGTAGGAGTTACGTATCCCCATGTTTCTAGGTGTTGTCTTACAGTGCTTCATACAACACACTCATGGTTTTGGTAATTAGGGCGAATGCTTACTTCTGGACAACAGTTTGATACAGTTCTAAATGTGACTATTTATAATTTAGTACTGACTGATGGGATGACTCTCAGTTATGCTGACTATATAGTAAACATACAAACTTCACTGTTTAAAAAAATAATCTTAAAAAGCTTTCTAGATCCAATACTAATATTAGCCACAAGCCACTTGCCTGGAAAGTGGCTTTTAGAAGTCTGATAGACACAAATATTTAAATCACAAGAAATTAAATGTCTGGAAAAGTAATACATTTTCCATAATGGGAAACGAGAGAGATTTTCAGTCTTAACTAACAAAACTAAAAAAATAAATAAAATCAGAGTTATAAATTAAGAGGTTATATGTAAACATCTTAAAGTATGCTATTAATTTCCTAGTTGTGTTTTTTGTTACTCATGTTGGAAGTACCTTGGTAACAAGATAAAACTGAAACATGTTTATTTTTCAGTCCCAGGGTTCAAGTCATAGATCAACAGCTACAGTCCAGGTCTGCAGCGGTTCCATAAATCTCAAAGGTGCTGTGAAATGCAGAGCCTACGTACATAACAACAAGCCAAAAGTTAAAGAAGCTATTCAGGTAGTGAAAAGGTTGTTAGTTCATAAGAAGCATTTTTCGAAAATACATGAAATTTGTCACACTGTTTTTTCTTTGCGAAAATGATATGGTCTAAACTGGGGTCAAAATATTCCTTTGAACATAGGGATTGTTCTAGAAACCAACGGTGTGCGTATGTGGTGGATTCAGTTCCTTTTTCACTTCTAGCAGGTATGTCTCCTGTTGCAAAGGCTGTTCTCTGGTAAATCTTTGTACAAATTGTCAAAGTGATTAGGCTTTGAAGAATTTTTTTTAAAATTAAGAAAAGGTTACAAACTACATTTCTGTATGTGTAGAGGGAAAATACAGATTTATTTGTTCAGTGAATTTTTTCCTCCCCTATTGAGTCAATGCCTTACGATTATTTTTGTTTGTTTTTAATGGTACTGTCTAGAAGTTGTCAGTTCTTACTCTAACAATACTAAAATTTTCCCCAGCTTTTCATTTTTCTTTTGTTGGTTTTTAATTTTAATTCTTTTGATGTTAGCTTCTCTTTATTGGACATTTTAAAAAATTCTCTTCAGAGTTCTTATGTTCTGGGAAAAACTATTCTTTCAACATGGGTTTAAACCTATGAGGGACTTCCGTTGTTTCTTACTAGTCAAAAGGTTTTTAAATGGCTATTATATTACTGATGTTTTCTGTTTGTTCTTGCAGGCTTTGAAAAGAGACATAATAAACACATTGAGTGATCGGTGTGAAATACTATTTGAAGATCTGATTATAAATGAAGGACCTCACAAAAAAAGTAGGAATTAAAAAAAAAAAAAGCTCAAATGTCTAGTGAATTTTGGTTCTTTTAGAAAATTCTGCTATTGTACTGAAGTTCCAGTGTGGTTAGAGCAGAATTAAAAGCAAATGGCACAATTTCTGTTTGGCAGCCTTGACTTTTTCTTAAATTCTGAGAATTTTTGTCAAGTTCCAATATTTTCTTTGGCATTTCAGCTTTCACACCAAGTTTGTATTTAGTGCTCATGACTGCAAAATGCAATTTCAGCTTTTGTACTGATCAGAAATTTTGTAATTGTTAAAAATTCTGTAGGTCAACCTTTGGTCACTGAAGTTCTAACTGCAACTTGCACATTTTAAATTTTTATTTTTGGTTTTTAAATCACTGTATGGTTTTCTTATTAATATTGAAGTATGCTGAAATTTGGTAGGATTAAAAGAACCAGCTGGACATAGCCTTCATGTTCTTATATCACCTATGTGGCAAATGCTAGTGGACATGAGCTCTGAAGTTCAATAGTTCATCTCCATTAGATTAGATAGGGCATTGTGTGTGGTGATTACGGTGTGAAGAAGTATTCTAATGGTTTTTTTTAACTAACTGTACAAATACATCATTTATGTTGTCTCTGCCCCCCTGGACTTATTTCTCTTCATCAAATACTATTTGCAAGCTTTATGTCTTTTAAAGAAGTAGATCTTGTTTCAAGACCATGAATAATTGCTGGATTGCATTGGCTTGAATTAACAGAGCACCATGCAGCGGCCAGAACACGGTGCAGATTGGTCTACTGAGACTAAAACTGCCTGCTGTGATTACATTAAAAACTATGGCGTTGTATGTTGAGACCAGATCTCCTAGCTCATGCTGAGTGATTCTTTAAACTTCTTTCATTCACTCCAATGGTTTGTTGTTTGAGTATTTTAAAACCAAATATTATTAGTTAACTGAAATATCAATTTGAAGGTCTTTTATAAAGGGAAGCCTTTTAAAAGATATGATCTTTGGTAGTGATTTTAGAAAAAATAGAAAAGAAATGGAAACACGTTGACTGTGTAAAGAAAAAATGATTCATGTTCAGAATTACATTTACTTTAGGAACGTTCGTTCTGGTATTAGCCGACTCTATCCAATCTGCACGATTTAAACTTGATGTTTCCAATTGCATGCAGTTTTCAGTTTCCTCTTTAGGTGGCACCCGTACTTTGTGGCTTCATGGCATAAAGCAGCGGAATGTTTAAATCCTTTGTGGTGTTGAAATCATGTGCTGTTCTGTGTACACTCTTATCTGCAGTCTTTCCCAGAGTACCTTTGCTAGTCATTCTAAACATGAAAAAAGGTCTGTTTAACATTTTATGGTCTGTTTTAGAGGTGTCTTGGGTATTTTTGGAGAGACTTACGTAAGAACATAGATCACTGTAATAGCAGCCAAAACTTTCATAAAACAGTAACAACTAAACAAGCCATGTCTGAAAACAGGATTTTTACGTGGAAACCTTTAGCAGTTCTTTTGCAATAGCTTTATCTTATGGTCAGAAAATAATAAGGAAACTTATCATATCTGGCAAGGCTTTTATTTGAATGATATTTTTCCCCCCTTTTAGATTTTGAGAGGGAATATCATGTCTTACCTCAAAGACTGTTTGTCCCTGTTCCTGGATCCAGTGTGATGCTCAGTGATTATAAGTTTGGTGATGAGGCCGATGGAGAAATTCAGGAACGTTTTGTTGAGATGTTGGATCAGTCTGTGCAAGCTGAAGATATCCATATAGCAGAGGAAATTAACACAGGTAAATACAATATCTGAGAACAGGGTACACTGCATCACAGATTATGAAAATGTTGACTAATAGCATAGGCCAGTTTTATCCAGATACAGATATACTTAAAGTTGGCTTAGTTCATATCAAGCTCTAAGGGTTTATATCAATCTAATTACAGTTTAAATATACTTGAGAAAAGTTTTAAGAGTTCTTGCAGTTTTTGTATTTGACTCGTAACAGACCTCTCTCTCCCCCCTCTCAAATATTTTGCTCTTTCACTGCATTTTCTGTGTCAGCATGGTTGCAATGTATGAACTACGCAGTTCATTTGAATGAGGTTTGCATACATTACTCTGCATACGAATTGAGGGTGATCCTACATTCGCAAATAAACTGTAAGAAAAACCTGTAAAGCTTTATATTCTGGTTACTTTTTCAGTAGTTCAATTTTGCTGGTTTAAGAGCTTAGTAGTTCTGATACTACTTAGAATAAATTAGAATAAGAAGTTGAGCGCTTTGGTCAAACCTACTGGTTCACTAAATATTAAAAAAATATGTGTATAGTCTAATGTATCTTTCAGGAAGTTCTCATGCTAGAACCTGACTCTCAGAAATACAAAGTACCTTTCTCTGTTATGAGTGTTTTAATTTATGTATCAAATGCAGTGCCCAAAACTGAAGTTTTGTGACTCAACCAAAATTAAAAGAAAGTTGAGACACCTTTTAATTTTCTACTGGATGTCTTATAAATTTATGATCTGAGTATGAGACCATTATAGTTCTTTTAATACTGATATTTTGCTATAATTTAGTTAGTGATTTTCTTATTTTTTCTGGTGTATAGTGTCTCCTGTTTTGTTTTTGTTTGGGTTTTTTTTCCCAAATACAGCTTCTATTTCAATGTAGGAGTCAAATCTGTAGTTGAAATGCGTCTAGTAATACTTCCTGTGTTCTTATGGAACAGATTTCTTTTTTCCCTTTTTTCACCCATCAATGTTAATATAATCAACAGATTACAGTTTTGTAATTTAAATTTTTTAAAAAATAACTTGGATTCTCAGATAAGAACTTTGAACACTTTTTGATGTTGGCATTTAAGGGCAAAAAATGGAAAACGTAGCCATGAGCTTGCTTGCTTTTTTACTTGGAGTATTTTTTAGAGTTTCTTAATTTCAGAGCTACCCATAAATTCTTATGTCTTTCTAAATGAATCAGTTTTCCCAGGTTTTAACTAAATGTCTTCGCAGTGAATCTGACTGATTATCTTGAGAAGTAAAAGGTACACAGCTCAGGAACATCAAGAAAAACAGGATAGCCAATAAAAATCTCTCTTGCATTATAAGAGTAACTTTAATAATCTTGAAGGTACTTATTACTGAGCTTTAAGGAATTAGTATAACTTAGGGAAGCAAATTAATATTGTAGCAGCGGAGATAGGCATGGGAGTGAGAGAGAAGATGATTCAGTTTAATTTTATTGTATACGTAAGGATGTATGATCTGGAGGTAGGAAGAAAGCACAATTAGATTAAGAGCAATGCATCACAAAGATTTGATGCCATTAATACGTGTAAAGTGATGCTGAGGTAGCTCACGAAATGAGTTTGTTCTTGTAGCTTGCTGGTGTCAGGTGTGTGAGATTTCTTTTTTTTAAAATGTAAATTAAAGTAAGTGCATAGCAGTAGAAAGGGAAAGGGAGAAACCTGCAAAGAGGATTTAGGACAAAAACTGAGACTGGTCTTGTCCCATTGAACACCATAAGGTTTGTCTGTAGAATGGGTCCTCTTAATAGAGATGATAGTAATAATGCTATCAGTGCAACGCTGTTTGATTCTGGTAATTATTCTTACAACGTTATTAACTTGTGGTTTATTAAAATCACAAGTATAAAATTTTTTAAAGCCAAGAAGGCTGACATTAGACCTGCTCAGTGGGCTTAAAAAAAAAAAAATGTTCCTCCTTGTAAGAAAAAGCATTAATTTTGCAATTTGATTTTTGTTGGTACTTTGGTATGAAGTGTCTATAAGTATTGCTGTAAACGTGGGTTTGTGACATAATAAGAGTTTGGGGTTTCCCGTGTGTAAAAGCTTTTTCAGTGCATCATTCCAATTTGGATAGCATTTGCTGTTTCTCAAAGCTTAGCGCTATCTTTATTAAGAACATTCAATATGCAGTACTGGTATAAAAATTGGCTTGTAGTGAATTTTGACATCAGCCTTTCTTTCTCTATCAAAATCCCTGTGGTCTTAGGCACCAGCCTTGAGTTAACTGGAAATGCTATCCATAGTGAAGTTCTGGGGAGTTTGCTGATAAAAAGAGGTGTTTAAAATTCAAGAAGGTGAGCAGGCTTTTCAAATAATTTCTTTTTTTATTGCGCTTTAAAATTCGCATTTGAGAAGAAGGTGATCTAATCAGTATAGCCAAAAGATTTATTTTTAGGCAGCTTTTAGTCAAAACATATGAAATAAAGGTATTTTGAGAAGGTCAGTTTTACGTGCTTGCTCAGTATGGTCCCTGATGCTGTGTCCTACAGTTTTATTCTCTTGATTCCTTGTACAAGTCTCTAGTGAGTTCACTACAGGTCATGCTTTAAAATTGTTACATGGAAAATAGAAAGTAAAACCTGACCTGTTTATAACTGAAAGATATAAATAGCTCTAACACTGTAGTTTCAAGGTATTTAGTGCTTTAATACAAGCAATTGAAAGCTTTGCATTTATGATTGGCTTTACTAAATCCCTGCTCCTCCTTGGTACAGGAGGTGGGGGTGGTGTGTTAAATACCCTGAGTGGATAAACATAAATAAGACTTCAGTAGTGGTAATCCCTACTCCATCTTTGTTAGCAAATTGAAGAATTGCTGAAGAATTAAGGATTCATATAATTAGTACCAGAAAGCATCTGCTTTTGAAAACTTTGTGTGGTATATACTACAGCTGCTTCAAATGCAGGTTTTCCATAACTTAATAGCATAAATGGCTTTGGTAACTAAATAGCTCAAGAGTGTTTCTTTTTTTCCCCTCCCACCCCTGAACAAGCAAGCATTGCTGCCTTGATGTGCAGTTTGAAAAGCAATGTTCAGAAAAGTGCAACAGTTCTTACCAAGGTGCAAAGAAACAGAGGGCACAAACTAGCCTACTTGCTTGTCAAAACTAAATCAGAAAGAACTCTGCTGGCTGTAGACTTGTAAGGTGGTCAGCTTCTCTAAAAGTGTTGTGTTATTTTAGGGAATTGAAAACTCTTTTGTAGTTTGGAGAGAATGTGGTGCTCTTAATGTGCTACTTAAGTTACTTAAAAAACTATCTTGCAAGAGCTAATAATTCATTTACTCTAGTTGAAGATTTCTGCTCATGTTTTAGATAGATGAGGGAGGAGGGTGTGTTTTACACAGGAAAAAATAATGATGAAACTATGGCTTGATTGTGATAAGTGATAATTTCTCTTCAGAAAAGTACCCCTTGTATTGAAATGTTGTATCCTTATTTTTATTTTACATGTACATGCAGCTTGCAGAGAGATCTCAAAGCAATGTGCGTGCTTAATGTATGCATGTGTGTGTATATATATCTTGCTATCCTGTTAAGTTTCGTATTGGACAGTTATTAATTGCTCTGCTGTAGTACATACTATACAAAGGCAGTGGGTTCAGGGGTAAAAATGGCTAAAGACAGGTCCTAAATGTCTAGTTTGATTGCTTTTGTGTAACAACAGATCTTGCGCAAGTTTGACTTAAGAAGATTTTGAAGACAATCGTGCACATGACTCATCTTAGATGACAGAAACAACTGTTCTGATCACACATCTAGATTATACATTTCCCCTAATGGTATGGTAGAGAAAGTACTTTTCCATGAATCAGTCATTTTCGTGTGAATCACATAAGGGATGTGCCTTATTACTCAACTATATAATTTGTAATTTATAGGTGATTGACAACTCCACTCTGGAAATGGGAGATCCCTTTTTATTTAAATCAGTATTCCATGGACTGCTAAAATTTCATATCTGGTACTTTTGTGGGGTTTTCTTCATCATCTTCTGAACAAGAACAATCTGTTAGTCTTTTTTTTTTTCTTAGCATGCCCATTCTGTTCTTCCCGGAGACATCAGGATCTCACTGCAATAGCATAAACACTTTCTCTTAGTGTTTACTTGTCGAGACGATACCTGCAATAGTAGCTACTGAATTGTAATCAGAACTTTTGACAAGTGATGCCATAGCAAATTATCCTGGGAACAGGAGAACCTTTGGCACAGCACCATCAAGTAGCCTTATCACTGAACTGCGTAGTCTGAAGCATGCTTGCTCCGTGTGGGACAAATAAACAAGCTCAGCTAGAGGACTCAAGATTAATCCCCTTTCCTTGCCCTCTCTAACAGGCTGGATATAGCTGGGTGATTAGGGGAATCTTTGAAAAGGAAATAGATATGAGTTTGAATCCCATCAGTCTGGAAATAGAGTCAAGCTCTCTCACATCCTGTCTGAGCAGTCTAAGGATTTAGTAATTGTTCCAAAAGGGAATGTGTCTTCTATGCCAGCTCTGAAAAAATATTTTTAAGGGATTTCTGTGCTTTGAAAAAAAGCATTTATGGCCGTTGGGTAGGGAACTGATGCTGGTCTCACTCTTTGAGTTGCGGTGGGGTTTGCATGGAACCTGAACTCTGGACAAATGGCTTCTAAGTGAAAACTTCGATTTTAGAAGGTGGTTAATGGTTTGTTTTGGTGGCTCCCTCTCAGAGCAGGCAGATTCTCCCCAGGTTACATAAAGAGGATTGGATATGTTGATCTGGAAGCAGGGTGTGGAAAATGATTTTTGGAAAAGGAACCCCTTCGCAAATGTATTTTTTTCTCTTTCTTTTTACTCTTCAGCCATACAGAGTAGTGTAGTAGTATGCTGTTGCTACTGTACCTTTTCTACTGTGAAATACTGTTTTTTTTCTACCATAAATGCACTTTTTATAAAGTTGACACTAAGTTCTTGGCCTTTTGCATTAATTCAACTGTAAAACAGAACTGTTAGCTTTTCACCAGTATTTACTTCTTCATTTGATTTCCATGCAGTTAATATCTGTCCAATTACTGACAACGTGGATGATGCACAACAGAAGCAAGTGACCAAAGCAACGTTGCTGTTGAAACTTCAACAAAATATGGGTATGTTACTTCCCTGATTTTGCTAGGGCAATCCAGAAACTATAATGGGCCCTTTCTTTACTGTTAGATTCCACGGCATTATTAATAGACTGGTGAGATCAATGCAATACTTTTCTAAAATGAGCCCCCATTTCAGTGTTGTAGGTGCAGGGTGTTTCTGGGGAACAAAGAACCACAGCCCAGTGTTGGAACAAAACCAACGTTTGCATTTGTTCAGCCTACAAGTCAATACAAAAGGCTCATGTAGCTTTATTTCTGTTTTGGTGATCCACCACTTCTATAATTCTGTACTTTAAAAAGAAATAACACAGTTGAATACTTTTGTCAAGTAGGCATCCATAAATCAGCTAGTGACTCACTAATCTTCTGAAACTGACAAATACATATGGGCTTGGATATTAATTGTCAGCCTCAATAATTCAGGGAACACTAGCCACAGAACTCTTCTTTCAAATACAGCTTCTCCATGATACTCCTTCATCCTGCTCTCATATATCTGTCTGTGCTTAGTATAGTTTCTTTGCTGTGAGCTTTCACTGTCTTTTCGTATTAAAATACAGTTACATTTTAGTCAACAAAACAGTGACTTCTGTTTTCTATTAATTCTTAGAAACAGACCATGGTAACTGGAAGATTAAAGAGTAGTAGTGTTAAATATGTGTTTGATTTGGATGTAAAATTGTTTTCTGTTGAATCATCACTCAGGTGTTTCAGGTTTTTTTGGTAGTCTTAACTGCATCAGTAACAAGCATGTTAATCAATAGGAAAGTGACTGTTGTGCTACAAAGAGACTTGCAGAGTAGATGTACTGCCACACAGAAAAGAAGCAGCTTAATAGCTTTTGCTTCGTAAAGCTTAAAATGTTTGTTATTTTTCCTAGGCTGATTCCTAGAATTAAGCAGTAGTGCAGAGTCAGTGCATTGTTTTGTAGGCCAGGACATGGCTAAGGTACTACAGAAGTATACAGTCAGCTGGATTTCTAGAAGGATCCTACTCTGATTAGAAATGTCATGTGGAGCTTTTATAATTTAATTATCTGACATTGTTGTTTTAGATTTAGGCTTGGCAGTGGTAGCTATTTTTTGGGAAGACATTTATTGTTTCTCCTCCTGCTTGTCATTCACCTTGACACTGCTCTCCACACCCTAGCTGCTGATGACTGTGCTGCCCTTGCCACTGACTGAATGCATTTCCTTTGTTATTTTAGGTGTGGTAATAGCAGCTGCTGTTGCAGTCTTTGCATCGATCTTCTCTTTCAATTACTTCAGTGATTGAACTCAAGCAACCAGAGCTTCATGGAAGTATTGGCCAGTTGCAAGATGGAAACATCTGGATTTAATATATTAGTAATTAAGAATTGTTGCCTAAATATCACCGGTTAGATGTACAATATAAATTGTAATGACAGGTTCAGTTACCTTGTTCCAGCATGCACTTACTATATCAAGTAGAATTACGCAGTTACAATATCAAGTAGAAGGTGAATCAAGTTTACAAGAAGCTAACCCTGTCACTCTATATGAATGAATGACTATTATTTTCTAGGAAGATCCCTTCAACAAATGTAGAACCTTCATTTTCTTCCTACCTGCTGTTTTAATGAAAAATGCTACCACTAGTGTTTTTCAGGCTATTGGTAGGACTGGCATAGTTACCTGGTGTGATGATTCTCGCTTCAAGGGTTCCTTTGCTAAGAGAAATCTCATCTCGTTAAGTTTATTGGGGGAAAAATTAGATTTAATGAAGCCAACATTTCATCATATGCATTGTTTTAGGTAATGTTGGTTAGCCAGCATAATAGATCTACAAGTAGTTTCTAGTAGTTTAAAGACTAGTCTGATTCAGCCTGTAGAATTGAGAAATCAATAAAACGTATAGAACTTTTGAGATGTGTTTATGCTGCCTTTTACTCGGTGATTCTTGATGAGGATTTCTCTGCTCAGCTCTGATTCAGTCATCATTCTCTGGGAATATTAACTATTTCAGCAAGAGCTACATCTAAGAAGCCCTTGTGGATTATCTTGTTGACAAATTGCATATATCTACATTGTTTGCTAGTCAGGATTTTAGACTATATACAGATATCTTTCCATTATGAGAGATTTTCCTGGGTATGTTAGGCAATAGCTTTATTGTTTAGTTGATATGAGGAGAGCAGGAGGAGGGAAGGATTCTAGTAAGGCTAATAAGGATAGTTTGTGTAGGAAATGTGATGTTTACTTGGATCTGAACTACAATAGAAAAGAATTCCAGATTTTAGGGCATTTTAATACCACTGCAATTTTCTTTTTTACATAAAGTCACTGGAACACTAAGAAAAGGTGTAAAAACTTCAGTTCTAAAGCATAATTAAGGATGTACTGGGATACTTTTCATAAAAGGCAACTATGAGGAAGATGTCTTAAATACCATTGCCTCATCTGTCTATTCTGTTTTTACATGTTTGGAAAGAGATCTGCTTTTAGTATTGTAACTGTATTTTGGAACACAGTGTTAATCTTTTGGGCTCAGTATTGCTCAAGTAGGGCCTCCGAGGAAAGTGAGTGTTGTAAAGGAGGCACTGTTTTCAGCTAAGTCCTTCAGCTGCTGTATGTTTTATATATGCATTTTATTCTGTGCAAATCGGTGAAATCAATAAGCAAAATAAGATTACGCAGAGGCAGTTGAGGTTGAGTGCTATCCAGAAAAAGAGATTAATTTTGTAACATGCTTCAAAATATGGTTGGCTTAAAAATTGCTCTGCTAAAGTCTTCATTAGAAGGAGGAGCAGTGGAGTAATGAGAAGAAAGAATTTTGTCTTTTGTCTCTTTGTGTGTGTGTGTTTTGTTTTGAGATAAATATGCTTTTGGAGGTAAAATACAAAACAGTTATTCTGTGTTGCCTATTATACTCAGCCATCGAAGTGCAAAATTTGAGATGCTAAATATCTTAATACCAGAGAAGAAAACTCTCATGAAACACTCTTCCGATGGTTCTTCTTGTTCAGCACCTGTGGTTTAAAAAGTAGAGGTTGTTTGAAGGTATTATTCCATGGGTCCCCTAGTAAAGAACTCCTAGCAAAGATCCCCTAGTAAAGAAGAAAAGTTTTTTCTTCTTCCCCTGCAAGCTTATTCAGTGTTTAGTAAAAGATCCTTTTCTTTATGGTGTTACTACAGACAGTCAAATTAATCCTTCAGCTTATAAGTAGGTATCATGGACCTGTGGAAGTCTAATTTACCAATTTGAGGTTGGAAGAAGGCAAAGAAATAAGTTGCTTTGCATGTGATTTCTGCTTTAATACAGGAGACTGCATTTAACCACCACCCCTGCAATAAGAAAATAATTTAACCCTGTCAAAGAGAAAATGAGTAATTTGACTTTTATCTACAGATTGAGACTTCCAGCCATGAGGAAATGGGTGTAGAAGAAAACAGGTTCTTACTTGTCTAAGAATTACAGAACTAATCAAGAGGAGATTTCATTGTCCTCTTGCTTCTCATCCTTTTTCTACTGTTAGCCATTGATAATGTAAGAAAATGAGTTCTTTTAGAAAAACAAAAAGGTGCGTGTAAGGAAAAAAAAAAAGCAACCTTTTATAAGTATTTCTAGAATGCTCCTTAATTTTTGATCAGTTTTCATATAGATATATCCTTTTCCTGCTACCTGTATAATCTGAATGTTTCAATTTGTGAAAACTCCATCGTGGCTGAAATTAAGCTTTGTTAACTCATATGCATGACTGCAAATAGATTTTTATTTTAATGTATAAGAGTCTAGAGGAACAGTTGGGACTTCCACATCTGAAAATCTGGCTCTTCTAAGTGTAGTTCTAAAATTGATGCTAGGGAATAATTTCATAGAAACCTTATTTTCTGTGCTGTGTAGTCCTAAAATGTAGTTTTAAGAAGCCTCCATGGTCTTTTACAAGGAGATTTATAATTCCTCGCATATGAGGAATAGCATTTGTCATGCCGGCAGCAGACACGCATCTACTAGAGCTTCTGTTCTTAGTTTGATCAGCAGTGACATCACTGATAATTAGTTCCTCCTTCTCCTCCATTTTTGTCTGCATCAGAATATTTGAGGACACTCAGGGTCTCATTGTGACTTGGAGTCAAAAAGAAGAGTAATCGTAGCCGAGGGTAGCAGGAAGGGTGCTCCCATGTGCTTATTAAAGCATTTACTTTTTGTTAGTCAAAAATCTTCAAACAGTAGTTCAATGTGTGAGTCAGGTCTTGCTTTTTGTTTTTAAGGGGTTTTTTCCTGCAGAAATATGGATGACTGCTGTGATAGCTTTATTTGCAACTTCATTAGTCATGAGCTTCTGTTGAGGCTTGGCGTCATATATGTGGTTTCTTTTTCCTTTTTTTTTTTTTTTTTTCAAATTACAGGTTGAAGGAAATCCTGCTTAAGCATGCTTAATTTGTCTCTTAAATTGGAATGTCAGCTTATTTCTTACGACTAGCTATAAGTGTAGTTTCTGTGGTGGTTATTGTTTGTTAGGGTTTTTTTTTTTTGTTTTCAGCCTGGTTTCTCAAAGAAGTGAAGCTTACATGATCAGGCTACTGATGTGCATCCTAGTAACTCCTGAAGTTTAGTAAATGTCTGGTGAGTGCTTACTAATATTTTACATGTTTTTAAAGTTACAGTTATATACTACCAATATATTTCACACTTCCAATGGCAGGTTTTGAGAGCTGTTAAGCTTTATTCAGTTATTGCATAAGCACAATATACTTTTTCAGTAACTTGCAGACATTTTAAATATTACTGTTCAAAATATGGAGCAACAATGAACTGAAAATAGCTGATAATGTGTCTGTGTTAGCTGTTTGGATGACAAACTTATAGAAGCACTATAGAAGTTAACTTCTTTATTTTCAT
Organism: Chionis minor; assembly: GCA_013398295.1. NCBI lineage: Eukaryota > Metazoa > Chordata > Aves > Charadriiformes > Chionidae > Chionis > Chionis minor. The sequence goes on along the minus strand of VZSF01009820.1, from coordinate 285,121 downwards.
GAATATTGAAAGTTAAATGCAGAAGCGTAAAATAATGTCCTAAATGCCTAAGGAGTGTAAGGACAACAGGCTATTTGTTTGTCCTTAAAACTGAGGAGTCAGGGCTTGCCATAATTCCAGAGCATGGAGGCAGCTTTTTGATTAGTCCTTCCTGTTGAAATTAAGTTCTTCTTGTGCTTATTTGACACACGCATGGGCCTTGAATTTTTAATTATTTTTTTCATCAATTTCTTAGAGATCACCAGTATCACCACCTGTTCTTACTACTAGTTGTGGCTGACGGAGAAGTAATTATGTACAGGACTGCCAGTTGTATGTGTTTTAAGTAAAATTCACATACTAACGGTTAAGCAATGTTTATATACGTATGTATCTTAGAAATAAGTTAGCAAAGACAGCCTTCTCTAAATGAGATGGGTGTTACTGAGACTGATTTCCTGAAGAGGAAAGGGAGACATTGAGGACTGTGGCTTTCTAATTATTCAACATCTTGCTCATCCGTGTTGCCATTTCCCAGTCCTGGAAGCTCCCGTTCAGGTAGCAGCCCATACTCATTTAGGAAGGACTCAACATCCACAGCAAAAAACTCCTCATTGAATTGTTCAGAAATGCTAATGAAATTGCTCAGAAGCTCCCCACCCTTATAGACAAGTAGAGTGGGAAGCACTTCATTCGAGAAGCGGTCTCCAGCCCCTGTGTCGGAGGCCTTGATCTTGCAGAACTTCACAGTGGTGTACTCAGCCGCCAGGCAGGTCAAGCTGTTGTTAAGAGCATCGCAGCCCTTGATGCCGTCTTCGTAAATGTGGACAATGACAGTGGTGGTTTTACGTTCTTTCTCGATGGCTTCCAGGAACTGTTCCCCATTCTGCAGCTCACACAGATAACCATATTTTGGCCCAAAACTCAGCCTCTGGTGCATATCCTGCATGCAGCGCTTGCGGTATTTTTGTAGGCAACTTTCATCTTCTTGCTCATCATGAATTAATTCGTACTCCTGCATGCTCATCTGTGAATATTGAGAGAATGTTATATTAATAAGTGGTAATCTGTTGGTGCAGAAACAGGGGGAGACTAAGTTGTTGTCTAAAGAACATCGCATTGAAAGCTTAGCCAGAAGCGTAGTCACTTCCTACAGTGACTCTGGAACATCTCTTCAAGAGACAGGTGAAGACCCTATCTCAACACTTGCACGTCAACTTGATGTTATTGAAGACAGTTGCTATATTTGGAAAAACACTTCTGGATCTTCCAGAGTTGGTGGGGATTTTTGCCAGTGACTGTAGTGGGGTCAAAGTGTAATTCCTGTCATTTTTTGGGTTTTGGGTCCCCACATTTCGTAATTGGCAAATGGTATGACATTCAGGCTCAGAGCTCTATCCTGACTAGCAGGTTTTTAAACATGTTAAAAGTTTTCCGTTGCCTTAACCAAGGCTAGAGCATTGAAGCAGGAAAGGGGGGAAGAAAGGTCAGATTCTGCGTTGTGTGATATGTTGTTGTGAAATGTACTGCTTATCTTGCTGAAGTTAGACTTTGCTTGAGAGAGGACTAAATAGATGGTTGGACGTGCATTTGTCCTGTCTGTATTGTGTGAGCTCTGCTAAGCTGCAAAGAAATGGAGCGTGGCAAATTCTGGATTTTCTAGCTTATAACAGCTACATTTTATATCAAATAAAAATTAATTTACTTAGCTTTTCTTCTTTTACCTTACGGCAGAATCTTTCTCTGGTGTCTTTATCATCTTTACTGAAAGATCTGTGTGGTGAAGACATTTGTCTAAGAATTTCTTTCTTGCTCAAGGATAAGGAGTCTCCATCTTCGCTTTCCAATTTAAACTTCCTCCAGTCATTGATTACACCTTTGGGCCCTAAGAGAGAAGTTGTTAGATGAGAAACTGGCTGCCAGAAGAAGCTGTCTTAAGAAGTTTCTGCTCTTTGCTGGTTTGTCCTCCTGTGCTGCAGTTTATCCATCTATCCCTCTTCCTTCCAGAGCACTCTCCAGGAGTGCTGTAAATGAGAGCTTTGGGACCAAAGTATTACATTAGATTCCAAAAGAAAGAAAGAAAGAGGGTTTTTTCTAACCTGGATCGCTTTGGTTGTCTACTTCCTATAAAAGGATTTTGGTGAACTACATGAGTAGTTAACAAGGATGAGGATGTCGAAACATGTTAAAACTGACTTGTTGGCCAAAGCTAGTGTTTTGTAGAAGTATGGTTGCATTTCTGTATAGACAGTGTATTTGAATATATAACATGCTTAAGGGCTTTAGTAAAAACTAAGAATACAGGACACTTGAGAATTTTTTTATTTGTTTTTTAAGCCCATACATGTTCCACTGTAAGAGTAACCTGTAAGGCAAAAGCTATGATAATTCTCATTGTAATGCATTTCTTGGTCTTTAGAGCTGCTTGATTAAAGCAGTTAAATTTTGAAATTTAGGGGAAAAAGTATTTAAAGATTCCAGTGGTGTGTTTCAAAATGAAACATTTTAAACTGCATGTCAGATTATAATGCAAAAACAAGGAATATTTTAGTGTTTTCAGAGGTGAAGTTTATTTCTATGGAAAATTTAGAAAAGGCTAGGTAAGCAGCTCTCCCTCTCATGAGGGAGCAGTAGCCTTGCCTGTGTGCCAAGACTCTGTTTTGGATTAAATTTCAACATCTTAAGTGATGACTACAGGCACTGCACCCTTTGGTGGAAAGGGAAGGTGACCTGATCTTTTGTAAACAAGATTCCAGAGCTTGAATTAGCCTGAACCTCTTGGCATAGTGATAACTGTACAGTAGCCTGATTTCCAAACCTGTTGTGAAACCTAGGTGTGGATGGTAGTGCCCTACATTTGGATCCCTAAAAATATGTATATATTATAATCTTAGCCAACAGCAGCAAGTCTGGTTTAGAAAGAACCCCAGAAAGAGATATTGCAAGACATACATTTATTATAGTACAAAGAAGCAGCAGCCCTTGGAGCACAGGGAGGGAGTAATTGCCATATAGTTACCTGTTGGTGGGTTGGGATGAAGCGATACCTCTCTTCAGAGCTGAATACAATGTCAGTGCTTATAAAAATCATGGTGATTGAGTGTTGGATTAAAAAGAATTGTGATTCTGAGCAAGGATGGTTTTAAAGCTTTTAAATGCTATGCTGTGTTTGCCAAAAGGATTTATAGGTTCACTTTTGGGACTGAATCTTCTTTCTATAAGAAGGAAAAAATAATTCAGCCTTTATAGTGAAACCCTATAACCTAGTACTAGCGTGTGAGTGATTTTGTTGCTCTTTTCTTTTCTTCTGTTTTCCCCAGAAGAAGAAAGGCCGTTGTTCATGATTGAAGCAATAAACCAACAAGACCTGCATTGAGTCATTGCTGTTGGTGGCTTCTTAATTTGTCTTCTGTGTTTGCCATTTGCTTCAGGTATGAGGAGGATTGGTATAAAGATCAATTTGGTGTTACCTTCCCTTCCATGAGGGGTGTCACTTACTCCAAAAGACGTTCTCTTTGGCTTTGGAACCTACTTTTCTGTGCAGCGTTTGGCAAACCAATTGGATCTACTTGAATTCTGGGCTTTCCCATTGAACAGGGACAGTTTATAGCTTATTTTTAGAAAAAGAATGCAGTTAGTTTCCTTGCCTGTGTGTGTCGCCTGTCCTTCAAAATCTTCTTCGAAGCTGGTGTTGGTGTTTTCTTCCATTTTGATGGCTGGAGCAGGAGATGCTGCAAGTTCAAAAAGGAGAATGGTTAATAACAGGATAGAAAAGGGATAAGCCTACAGTAGTTATGGTGCAGTGTGTAATTTCCTGGACCTGCTAGGCATCAGTGAAGATCAAAATACACATGGTAGTTGTAGGGCTTCTCATCATCTCACAAAAAGCAATTAGGATATATGTCAGTCTCTTTAAAAAGATGTCCAGCCAGATTCTTACTGAAAGTGCCTACGTGAGGGTTTCTTTATTTTGCTGTTCCTTCTCAGTCATCGGAGAATATTGGGAACATGGTGTGAAACAGTGGTTGTAAAACTTTCTGCAATGGGCATGTGTAGTGAGGTTTCTTGTGTGGGTTTTTGGGGTTTTTTTAGGGTTTTTTTGTTGTTTTTTATTCCTCTTGGAATCAGGAACCTATTAATTTTCCAAGTGCTGCAAGTATTTATTTTTAAGGGTTGCCTGAACTGCTCATTTCTCATACAGAAGATAGAGCCAAGTATTTGAACCTGTTGGGCAAGAGACCTCTGAACATCCTGGAGCTAGACTGCTTGTACTGGTTGGGCCGTGTTTGTTACAAAACAGACAAAATTATGGGGGTTATAAATCAAAATCACTTTCCTGTTCCACCCATTTAATAAATAAGGCAACTGAAGGAGCCAGACAGCAATCTCAGGGCACTGCGATATAGCAGTACTCAAGTAACACCCTTTCTTCTGTCTTTTATGGTGGCGTTTTTGAGGGGTGAAGTAGAACCCCTGTTCTTTGAAGGATGAGGAGAGATTTCCCTTTTTTGTATTCCCGTTGACAAGATGAGGCCAAGTGGGTGGTCCTAGAGCATGGTTTGGCCAGAATAGAGCTCTCAAGGTCAGGCTGATGTTCTGCTGGTTCCTGAAAGTCACAGTAAATCTTCTTGGAGTCCTGCGGCTTTCTTCAGAAGATCAATTATCTATTTCAGGATGGTGTACTGGGGGAGAAAAGTACCGATTCTTCACATGCATTTTTACTACGTTGCTGATAGACGTCTACATAGCCCTCTGCATGAACTCTGCCACCACATAGTACTGCATCTTTTCTCATGTTGCTCATCAGTCACAAGTTTCCTTTTTAGTAAAAAAACTCTAATTCTAATGTGATAAAGTGTCACTGTCCACAGAAGTCTTAAGACAGATGATTTGAGTGCTCATTTAGTCTAGACTAGTTTTAGCCGTTTGGGTGTTAAGGTAAGCTTTTTTTGACTTCACTGTAAAGCATATCTTGAAGCAAACACAAAGATGTTGTCATGCCATGAATACCATATGTAAAAGCTGCTGGTGTGTTAGACTAGAGCGATGATAGTGTTGTAGCATCTATGCACAGGAGGAAATACACACTCATTTTTACACACCAGCATCAAGGGATAAAGTAGAATAATGACTGAGCAAGACACAAGGAATCTGATTCTTGTGTGTGTTGAGACTAAATCTGATTAGTAAATGTGCAAATAAATTGTTCCATACATGTACTTATGGCAATTAATCAAAACTTGTGGGAAGCATTGCAAATAAGTTTGGAAGAAAAGCAGGTAACGAATTATACTTTATTAGTACAAATTCTTTCTGTAGATATATTGTTGTCAGCATATAGATCCAGATAACTGTATCAACTGCTGTTCAATTAATTCTGAAATAGAAATATGAAGCCAATCCCTTCTCACATAGGCAAAACAAAATCTTTGCCATGTCAGGGGTGGACAGCAAGTGGATATGCTGGGTCAGAGTCTTGTTAGTCATTCCCATGACTTACATGGACATGTACAGAAAGCTCCTCTGTCTGTTGATGCTGAGGATTTGCTTTGTTCCATGAGGAAAGAGAGGGTTTGGTTCCCTGTATGCTTTGCTGTTTCATAGCTTTTAGCCTTGAAAGGCACTAAAAATAAAGAATACGAAACTTAAGCAGTCTGTTGCAGGCTTGAACCAGAAAACTGACTGCGTTTTTGGTGAAACATTGGAGATGGGAACTGATTGCTTAACAAATGAAAGCTCCCATAAAGTTTATGTTACTGATCTGTTGTACCTAATAAATCTGAAGATTAGATGAATCATAACAGCATGGAAAGCTGTGTTTCACCATTCTTCTGCAGCGTGGCATGAGGCAACAATCCTGACGATGCACAGGCTGGTAAGCTGACTGTAGACCAGGGAGTGGGGAACTCCTAAAACTTAATCCTGGCCCTGCAACTGAGTCAGGCTGTGAGCCTGGAGCCAGTCACGCAAACCGTTCTCCTTTCTGCTTAGCTGAGTTATAAATATTTATTATTCTTATCTTTGCACTGTGAGAATCAGGCCATCCAAGCCAGGTGTTTCCCAATTAGGCACCTGAGGACAAGGGGATATGAACATGTAACTGCAAGATGATCTGTGGGAAGCTCGGTTATACGATGAGCTGGCTCTCCTGTGGTACATACTCTTCCTTTCAAGAAAGCGCAGTGGAAAAAGGTGTAAGCTATTGTGTTTAGTGTGTGGGCAAAAATGGGAAATCACCAGGGCAGGAAATTCTCCCACATCCTTCTGAAGGGTTTATACAAGGATCTTTTTGTTGCTGGTTGTTTGGGGGTTTTTTTTTGGAGGATGATGGTGGTGTTCTTTTATATGCTGGGCATGCAGCATTTTCCAAGGTTATGTTCCTGATATTTGGAGAAATGTGGGTGCTACCAGTTCTGGAGCACATTGTGCAAGTTGCCTCTGTGTGGAAAGGTCAATGTATAATGCCGAGACAGTAAAGCTGAGAAAGTAACGCTACTGTAACAGCAGTTGGTAATGACCCATCATAAGATGTCTCAGATCTAAAGTTGCCACCTCCCCAGCTTTACAGGTGCACTGAAATCTGGTGTGCCTGTTAGTGGGGACAGCTGAAGCCATCCTCTGTATGAGACAGCAGCTCTTGTAAGAGCAGCTGCACTTTGCAAGCTGCCTGGACAGACCACAGGGCTCATGTTTGCTCACTCAGCTGCAAGTCAGTCCTAATTGACTGATGGTGCTGTGTTTTAGAAATTTGTTAAGGTCACCTGTTAATACAACCCCCTTAAACCTGATAGTGTTATGGAGCACAGAGGTCAGAGGCAGCACTTAGCTGCATGGGAATGGTTTCATTGGATAGGGATGGTCTTGCATGACAGAGAACATATATCCCTGGCCATTACAACCATCTCTTCTAGAATCCCTACTGCTTCAAATATGATTATTTTTTTTCTTCATGTAAGTGTGCAGTCTCACAATCCTGCTAAATACTTGCTCAGAGTAAGAGCACGTAGTGAGAACAGACTATTCTGAGAGGGTAGTCAAGTCAAACAGCAATGTAGGATGATGTACAGTGATGGTAAAGTGGTAATAAATGTCATCAGTAAAGCTATTTGTGTCTGTTAGTTCTAAGGAAGCACTGACAGATCTTTCAGGACACAAGCTGCATTGCTACTGATCTCAAGTTTTGCTTTTGTACCATTTTTTTCAGTTACACTCAAGTTTTCCCTTTTGCAAGGATGAGGAGCTGACTGAAAGCCTATGGGTCAAGATCAAAGGGAGGGCAGGGACAGGTGATGTTACAGTGGGAGTCTGCTACAGGCCACCTGACCAGGAAGACTGAGTGGATGAGGCCCTCTATAGGCAGGTAGGAGCAGCCTCATGTTCACAAGCCCTGGTCCCCAGGGGGGCCTTCAACCACTCTGGTATCTGTTGGTAGGACAAAACAGCAGGCCATAAGCAATCCAGGAGGTTTCTGGAATGCGTTGATGATAACTTCCTTCTCCAGGTGATAGAGGAACCAATGAGGGAGAGGTGCTCTGCTGGACATTGTTCTCACCAACAAGGGAGGGGCTGGTGGGCAGTGTCATGCTCAAGGGCAGCCTTGGCTGCAGTAATCATGAGATGGGGTAGTTTGAGATCCTTAGGGTGATGAGGAGGACGTACAGGTAAGCTTGCTACCCTGAACTTCTGGAGAGTAGCCTCTTCAGGGATCTGCTTGATGGAATACAGTGGGATAAAGCCCTGGAAGGAAGAGAGGTGTCCAAGAAAGCTGGTTAATATTCAAGGACCACCTCCACCAAGCTCAGGAGCAATGCGTACCAACAAAGAGGAAGTTGGGCAAAAATCCCAGGAGGCCTGTGTGGATGAACAAGGAGGTCCTGGACGGTCTCAAACAGAAAAAGGAGGCCTACAGAGGGTGGAAGCAAGGACAGGTACCTTGTGAGGACTACAGAGAAATTGTCTGAGCCGCCAGTGATCAGGTTAGGAAAGCTAAAGCCCAGCCAGAGTTAAATCTGGCCAGGGGCAAAAAGAAAGCCTTCTCTAGGCATGTCAGTGACAAAAGGAAGACTAGGGAAAATATGGGCCCACTCAGGAAGGAAATGGAAGACCTGGTCACCTAGGACACGGAGAAGGCTGAGGCACTCAGTGACTTTTTTGTCTCAGTCTTTAGGCTCTAGCCACACTGTGCAAGTCACAGAAGACGAAGGCAGGAACCAGGAGCATGAGGTACTGCCCACTGTAGGAGAAGACGGGGTCTGCGACCAACTGAGGAACTTGAATGTGCACAAGTCCATGCGACCCAATGAGATTCATCCACAGGTCCTGAGAGAACTGGCAGATGAAGTTGCCAAGCCACTATCTGTCATATTTGAGAAGTCGTGGCAGTCTGGTGAAGTTCCTGCTGACAGGCAAAGGGGGAACATAACCCCCATTTTTAAAAAGGGTAAAAAAGATGACCTGGGGAACTACAGGCTGGTTGGTCTCATCTCTGTGCCCAGCAAGATCATGGCGCAGATCCTCCTGGAAACTCTGCTAAGGCACATGGAAAATAAGGAGGTGATTGGTGGCAGCCAACATGGCTTCACTAAGGGCAAATCATGCCTGACAAATCTGTTGGCCTTCTATGATGAGGTTACAACATTGGTGGATAAGGAAAGAGGAACAGACGTCATCTACCTGGACTTGTGCAAGGCATTTGACACTGTTTTGCATGACATCCTGGTCTCTAAACTGGACCGACGTGGATTTGATGGATGGACCACTTGGTGGATAAAGAATTGGCTGGATGGCCACACTCAAAGAGTTGTGGTCAATGGGTTGATGTCCAAGTGATGTACAATAACAAGTGGTGTTTGTCAGGGGTCAGTACAAGGACTAGTACTATATAACATCTTTGTCGGCGACATGGATGTTAGGACGAAGTACACCCTTAGCAAGTTTGCCGATGACACCAAGCTGTGTGGAGTGGTTGAGATGCTGGAGGGAAGGGACGCCACCCAGAGGGTCCTGGACAGGCTTGAGAGGTGGGCCCATGCCAACCTCATGAAGTTCAACAAGGCCAAGTGCAAGGTCCTGCACGTGGGGCGGGGCCATCCCATGCACAAATCCATGCTGGGTGAAGAATGTGTTGAGAGCAGCCCTGAGGAGAAGGACTTGGAGGTATTGTTTTTTGAGAAGCTAAACATGAGCCGACAATGTGCACTTGCAGCCCAGAAGGCCAACCACATCCTGGGCTGCATCAAAAGAAACGTGGTCAGCAGGTTGAGGGAAATGTTTCTGCCCCTCTACTCTGCTCTTGTGAGACCCTACCTGGACTACTGCATCCAGCTCTGGGGCTCCCAACAAAAGAAGGACATGGACTTGTTGGAGCAGGTCCAGAGGAAGGCCATGAAGATGATCAGAGGGCTGGAGCACCTCTGCTATGAGGACAGGCTGAGAGAGCTGGGGTTGTTCAGCCTGGAGAAGAGAAGGCTCTGGGCAGACCTTGTAGCAGCCTTCCAGTATCTGAAGGGGGCCTACAAGAAATCTGGAGAGGGACTTTTTGCAAGAGCACTTAGTGATAGGATGAGGGGTAATGGCTTCAAGCTGGAAGAGGGTAGATTTAGAATAGAGCTCAGGAAGAAATTTTTCACTCTGGGGGTGGGGAGACACTGGAACAGGTTGCCCAGGAAAGTTGTAGAGGCCCCATCCTGAGTGTGTTCAAGGCCAGGCTGGATGGGGCTTTGAGCAATTTGGTCTAGTGGGAGGTGTCCCTGCCCATGGCAAGGGAGTTGGAACTAGGTGATCTTTAAGATCCCTTCCAAGGTAAACCATTCTATGATTTTAACAGCATGCGATATGCTAGATGAACAGCAATCTTTGTGCCAAAAAAATGGCTGATTTAGAAGATATATTGCATTTTCATTAGCTTTTGTCATTGATTCTGACAAATGAAAGTAGCTCCCGATGTTTTTATTTGAAAAGTACTAATGGGGAGAAAAAATTTTCCTTATTAGGTCTGCAAATCATCAATGTATTAGACTGTATTTTGTAATGCATATGGTGACTTCACATACATATTTTAGGAGACTGATCATTGTATAACTACTTTCAGGTCTTTACAGCAGACTTGCTGAGTGAAGAAAGCAAAAATTATGATTTCTTCATAGAGGAGATTTGAGACCTTTTTGTGTCCCAAAAGTCACTTTTTCACCAAGAAAAAAGGCCAAACCCTAAGTATATGCATGAAGCTACTGTTTAATTTCTATGAGCTTTGGTTTTGTTGTAGCTAAAGAATAGCAATTCCTATTACTGATGCTTATCCTTCTGTTGTCATTAGACCAGATGGGCCAGACTTACTAAACTGTAGAAATGACCATTTAATAAAGTGTTGCTTTTTATCCATTATGAAAGAATGCTTTCCACTTAGTAACAAATATTGTGTGCCTTTGGCCTTCACAGAGAGTTTCCTGTTTAGCCAAAATTACTTTTTTAAAAACACCCTATTTTCTGTTATGCATATTGAATTTCTGAGGTAGCTCAGGAAGAAAGCACTGTCCCTGTATATTTGTAATGATGGCTTATTTATCCCTTGTGATATTTTGCAGCTGTAAATACAAAAATAGCATCTTCTAGTGGTAAATTATAGTTGCAGAAGAGAGGAAAATTAAAAAAAAAAAAAAATCTCTAAACAAACGGTAAAAGATAAGATGCATTCCGTAAAAGACAAAGCCAATAAATAAAACTAGATTTCTAAAGTAAGAGCTTTTGCTACTAGTCCAATAAGTAAACATGAGAAACATTTTCTTAAAATATAAACATGCTCTGGGCAAAAATTTGGTCCTCTCCATATGTGCAAATCCTGCCAAAAATGCTGTTCTCTGTCTGGATTTACATAAGGCTGTAAATAAGCAGCATGCTGCTTATCCCCAGTAATCGGTGAGACATTGCCTATGAACTGGGAAGTATGATATTTTGGGGACTCGTGAAAATGGAAGTATGAAAAGTAAAGGATCTTCGTCAGCAACATGTGATTGAACATTTATGTTTTGAGCTACACTTGGGCGATTGGTCAGCTGCTACGTGTGTCTGGAGTATCCCTTTGACTCTTGCCTATTGGGAAAAGTGTCTGAATTTTAACAGCATTTTCCTCTACGCAAGCACTAATTTGACTCTTGCTTCTCTGCCCATTTTTCCTGGTTTCTGTTTGCAGAATTCCCTCTCTGTTTATTCTTGTCCCCTTCTGTCAAATGATAATGGCCATCAAGCTTACCTAGTGTCTGGGCAGTTTCTTAAGCAAGCAAGCCAAGAGAAGGATCAGCTATGGATTTAAACATGCAAATTGCTGGAATTTGGGGGATTTGGGTAAAATAACATGGAACTGGAACAAAGCATCGTTCACCCCTATGTAGGCAGTGGAAATGTCCTGGTGTAGTAGAATAGAGGGAGTCCTCTTTGTGTGAGGGTCTGCACATACTCTTGGGAGGGTAGGCATCATCCTGTGCTAGCAACAGTGATGGATTTCCAAGGGCCCTAATCCAGCGCTCATCAACGGCATTGAAGCCTTCTCAGTAACGGCAGCGTGCTGCAGGGTGTGATCCGCAGCACTGAGCAGAAATGGTTGAGCATGTATTTGCATGATTTGCATGGTTACGACATGTGTGCTTCACTCTCGGCTGTGATCTGTTTCATAGCTACTATACAAAGTGCTATGTTTCCAACGGACTGTTCATTTTGCATGCCATGTTCTATATGTTGTGTAGTTCTTGCTGTTAGTGAAAACGCATGTTTTCTGAATAAGAGACTGGGCAGGGGGTTGGAGTACATCAGTATCATGTGAACCAAGTACTTTTCAGCCGGTCCCTTTAAAAAAAAAAAAAAAGAATGAGACAAGCAAGAATACTATCCATCCTTAGTCACGTATGCATTTAGATTTGCAAGAGGCATTAGCATCATTACGTAGGCAAAATCAATGTCAAGGTCGGAGGTCAGCATTTCAGACCCATTGCCAGAGTGTTGCGGAGGGAGCTGAAAGCCGTAAGCACCTTTAGTGATCTGTTCCCGATGACGACTGTCAGGGACCAAGCCACGTAGTTGCTAGTTGAAAACACAGGGTACCTGCAACGCCCTTTGCATTCAGAGACAATCAGGTCCCTTACATTAAGGTGTGTAAATACAGATTTAAGAGTCAGCCTTCAGAGCCGCAGTCACCTGCTTTGACCACTTGCACCGGTGGTGTGTTACCCAGATGTGCAAAGACAGGCTTCTTATATGGATAAATGGAAATTTCCTCGGCTTACCTAAAGGAAAAAAGTGGTGTATCACTAGTGATTAGATCACTGGGCTTGGGGAAAAAACATAATTTCAAAACACTGGAATGGGACTTTGTTTGCTTAAAGAAGAGATCATATGATAGGAAGAAAATATAAACAAGAATGGGTTGACGTAGAAAGCTGTCAGCTTTACTGCAAGCCACTATGACTGATGAGAGGGTTATGGGATTGGATTATTCGTTCTATCCGCTTTAGGAGAGTTACGCTGTTTTTTATTTGTGAGTTGGAAACATTTTAAATAGATGCAGTCCAATGTTTCATTTATCCTTAAGGCTTTGCCAGTTAGGAAATTCCCTGTGTGACTACCCCAGTGTTTCAGAATTTGGTTTGTAGTTATGCATCAGAAATTATGCATCTTTTATGGATTGCATATTTATTTCTGGATTCCACCCTGAAATGGGAAATTAGCTCAGCATCTTTCACATCAATCAGGTTCACTTCTACCACAGTATCACTATGTTTTGTATGGAAAGACAGAATGCAGGTGTTTTAAAACAGGAGTTGTTTTATTATTTCAGAAAAAACATTAGTTGACATTAATAATATCAAATTTCAGTTATCATTAATCAAAATATTTTATTTGAAAAGGCTGAATTTTGTATATTAAATACTGAATGTCTTCTGAAACTCAGGATTTGAATTTTTGGAACACGTTACGTATTTGTTGGGGCAGGTACATAGTTGTTACTATTGTGATCAATTCATCCTTTTTTAATTTATTCTGTCACAAAAGCTACTATTAATTTATCTTTTTTCTAAGTAAACTTGTATATATCAAGTGAGGTGGAAGAGGAGCACGGCAGGATGCTAAGAAAATATTTATTTGAAGTGAAAGCGGAACAACCAGCGTTTTCAAATGCAGATATTTAAGGGCATGAACCTCAATCCATGTTTAACCTCAATGCCTGGCCCAGTGTCTCAGATGGATTGCGCATTTCACCACTGTACTCTAAAAGTCAGGACAGAGTTTTCAGTTGATGTTTAAGAACATATTTAATTTCTGAACTCTGAGTAAACATCTGTATACCTGATAGAATTGACATGTCCTTCAGAGTTTTGGTTGGAGTTTATTGCTGTAATTAGCAAAGGCATGATGAATGGCAGAAGTCCAGAGGAGAGATTTTATGTAAATTTTTTTTTTTTTTGAAGCTCAGCAGATGTTTGGCAGTGCATATAATCTCTATAATTTGACAGAAATCACTTATGTCAGAGATGTAACTCTAGAAGTGACAGGAGGCAGGCATTTAGAGAGGCTGATGGCCAGCATTTTATAGAAAAGGGAAGATACTTAAATTTTTTGTGAGGTTAACTAAAGAACTAGAAGAAGTAGTACCTTTAAACAGACTCTTATGGCTCCTTTCCATCAAGAAAAAAAAAAAAAAGCTGCCTGCAGAGGAGGGCTGGGAGGAATCAAAACTTGTGAAGTTGGGAGAAGATTTGCTGTCTCAGGGTAGGGCTTGACCGAGAACGCCTCCTAAAGCTCTCGCTTTTAGGATATGCAAAAAATTGCCCACAGAAAACAGCAAACTAGGTTTGTCTCAGAAATGATAATATCTAATTCTGTTGTGGGTTGGGTGGTTTTTTTTTTCTTGGATTGGTTGAAGTTTTTTTCAAATGTGTATTTGTAACTGTGAAAGTAAAGAAGTAGGAACTCTTGCTTTCGCTTTCTTCATATCTATATTTTGTTGTGATTATGTGGAAAAGGCAGGCTTGACCTAGCCAACAGGCTCCCTGTAAATGCAGGGTCTACCTGAAGAGTCTTTCTCTCAAACTTGAGCTTTCAGGTTCGTGTATTCTTCATTCGTGTATTCTTCATTCCTGGCTTTCTGAACATTAACGTGCATCTTCTGAGATGTGCGAAGATTTTGTTTGCTGCTTTCCCGTAATTTGAAAAGTTATATTATCTTCCAATTCTGATACTCTAACACTGAATTAGTACCTTTCTCTGCAGCTGGACCTACTCACGCTGGCTGGAGAGAGTACAGCATCTAATGCTTTGGGCAAGCTCTTGACAAGGAGTATTTATTAACTTCTTGGCAGTTTAATTAGTCTTGCAGTGATGATTCAAGAGTGAAGTAAGTTAGAGCAGACCAAGTAAGACTGTGCTATGGTAAGGAAGGGGACATCAATGAAGGAGGTACCTTCAACCTGTGCTTTTGAGAATTTCTTGTGTCTTCCAGCCTGCTGCCTTGAAGCTGTTCCTGTAGGACTGGCAGACCCAAGCAGATAGGGTTCGCTTGTGGCTATCAGGTGCTTGCTGTTCTTCCATTCCCTTTTTTAACTTTCTGGTAAAGTGTCCTGAGACTCCACCAAGCGCATCTCCATGTTTTAGAAGAGTTGACAGTGTCAGTTATTCACGTCATCTTGTTACAGGCATTTAACTTAAGGCACAACAATGGGAAGCTGCTTTTTCTCAACTTTATCTAGTCAATGTGTGGGGGTAAGCCCTCCGGATAGCTTTACAGAAAATGAGTCTGTATTGTCTCTTTCAGCTGGAGGGACTAGCTGTGTGACATAGGCGACTGGGTTAGGCTGGTGTGAATCTCCTATCCTCCTGTCTGTTACACTTCTTGATAGTATATATTAATTTTGTATTAATAGCTTTCAGCCACTCTTATTAATATGGGAAGGGTACCTAAAGGTGGAATGGTTCTACAGTTCTGTGATCTCTTCTCCCAGCCATCACTAATGTTTCTTATGTGTGCAGAGATATGAATAAAAAAAAAATGTTTTTCTTCTGTCCTGACACTTACGCTAATGCAATAGCTACATGTGCAGCTATGGGATGCAAAATTGTTTTTCCTTTACAGAGCAGAAAGTGAAACTTGCTAGTTTGGGGGTTAGTTTCCATATTTGTCCTAAATGGGAAGATCCACATGTAAAAGTGGTATATCTGTATTTGTCAAAGTCAGCAAAGACACTGTGAGGAGGGCACAGGCAATCTTGAGTCAGCTCAGTATTTCCAAAATAGAAGACAAAAATTTCTTCAGTTGAACTGTAAAGCTGTTGCCAGCTGGATGTGTTACAACGGAGTGGGTTTTTTTTTTTTACTTGACCATTTGCCAAAAAATGCAGTAAATTTTTATAAAATAATTGATTAAATGTTGGATATGCAAGTCCAATTCCAACCAGCTGCAACTTCAGTGTGTACTGCAGGGTTGCCTGGCCCCCTTGCTTGCAATATCAGAAATAATGTTGTCTGCACTGTATGATCCTGACATCCCTGTGGCAACTACGACTGCATGAAGTAAAAGCGATAGTAGGAATGTATTCCTCGTATTACCTTGAATAATCAAAAGATGAAAGCCAAAGCAGACAATATCATGCGGCCACAGAGAGCCCTGGGGAGCTGTAACTCCTGCAGTGGGTATGTCAGATCTATGGCTTCCTGCTTTATTCCTTTCCTGCACAGATCTTTCCAACCATTGGTATCATTCCAGATGCTTCATGTTTTTCTTTCAATCCTGAGATTAACGCTTAATTATAAATGGTAAACAGCTCTACATGTAGCTTGTAAAACTGCATAAATTAGAATTAACGTTTTTGCTTCCTTTGCAGGCAAAACCCAAGCAAACTGGGGCGCAGTTGTGCAGCAACTAAGGCATTTGCAGAAGTGTCTCTGAACATGTGAGTAGGTGTCACAATTTGGAGAAAAGGCCGATGGCTTAAAATACGTGCTTTTTCCTGTCCTGCTCCAAAACATAGCTCAGATAAACAGCATAGTAAATCCTCTCCGTAGGACTTGGTTTTATTTATATAGAAACTGGAACACAAATTCTGGGTCAGTTTTTCTGTGTACAGTTTCTAAGACTCCTTCACAGGGACAACCATGGATCTATCCTGAAATCAATTCCATATATTCCATATTTAGAGCTGTTATCACCTCGTAAGAAGCCAGCCTGGCTGCAGCCATCAACAGTGATCTTTTCTTGAAGGCTTCTAACATTCATCTGAGCACAAGAAAAGTGCATCAGCAGAAAAGGGCTTGTTATAACAAGCAGCAGGAAGTACCAGGAACCTTATTTGCTTAGGGGAGACTGGGGGAAAAGAAGGGAAAGAGGAAAATGAGGGGAACAAAATGGTCTTATCACAAAAGATCTTACTGTAAATGCCTCTGATTTATTTCATCCAATTCATATGTGCACACCATCACAGCACTTGAATGCCAATTTACCTCCTACGGACAGAATATGGAGCAAAGCCCAGGTGAAGCATTACTAGCACCTGCCTGATGTGAAAATGCGTATGCAAAACCCAAGAAATAATAGTATGACAGATACTGTGGTCCTAGGTATGGGCAAAGATACCTGTATTCCTTTGTTTCCTCAGTGCTAATCTTAAGGGTAAACAGAAAACATAGTCAACAGCACAGGTTTCTAGTAAATAAAATAGGAAATGAGTGGTAAGTGTCTGAACACAATGTTCTTTATAGCATAGGAATTTGCTGCAGGATTTAGGTACCTTCTGCAAAGTGCCAGAGTCAGCCTGTCTCATTGCTATGATGGCTGACGTGATAAGATAAACCAGGTCCTGACCTCTTCTGTTTGCAGCAGCTGGCCATAGGATTACAAGAAGTAAGAACAAGAGATACTGAAGGTGTTCTGATGGTGTTTTTTTCTCCTCCCTTCAGATTTTTTTATGCAGCAGAGTGTAACATTTGGTTAAACCTGAGCCACTGTAGGAAACAGACTCTGCAGCTGTGGAATTAGCTGCAGCAGACAGGGGAAGTGGATGGAGTAGCAGCCATATGCAGTGTGCTGTACTTAGGAAAGGGGAGGAATTCTGTGCGCATTAGAAGTAATGAAATTTGATTTTTGTAAGGTTTTTTTTCTAATGATTTTGGTGTCTAAAAGCTTTTTGCTGTGGCTTCAGCACTTAAAGGGGCTCTATTTGTGGGTTGTCCAGCGTTTAAGAATAAGATGTGAATGCATGCAAGAGCACTCGCTCTCCCTTTGGGAGAATTAGACTCAGATACAAAACCAGAGACTATCATAAATCAGAGGAAGAACATGCTATTTCAGATCAGCATGATGTCAATTATTTGTGTTTACATGATAAATGACTGTTTCAGCATTAACCGTCCCAGTAGAACAGTTCAAATGTGAATCAGTTTGTAAGAACTTCATTTATTGATGTCTTCCAACAAGCTCCCTAAAGAAAATCAAATTATCATTCATTTAACTATTTAACAGTCGATAAATGCTACGTTGATCTGTATGAGAGCAAATCTATATTAATTCCTATATTTTAAATATTTTAGTATGGTCTTGGATGGAGCATCGATATTCATACTAAACAGAAGAGTATCGTAAAATTATGAAGTCCTAAAATAACTGCTACTGTATTTAAAATAAATACCCACCTTTCTAAAATGATTTATTAAGTCATCTAAGTAAGATCTGAATAAACGCATTCTACTGTTTTGCTTACCATAGACTGTGGATTACTGACAACTTGGTTCAGTGGCCTGCAACCCTTTTTGGATGGACTACAGGACTGGCTTAACTCATCTTGAGAGGATGCAGACACGAGTGATGGGAACAAAAATTTGCATTCATTGGGAGAAGCAGTCTACTGAAAAGCAAGGAATGCCTGCAGGTGGCTGCAGCATCTGCACCGAGGAGGTCCCCAAGGTCTAAAGACACTCTATTTAAATCTTGGATGGTCAATAGCTGGCATGTTTCCTCATCTGATATAGCCTGACTTCTGCTAACTCCTTCTGAGGGTTTGCTTCATCCTGTTTGGCTTAAGTCTTAGTAAGGTTATTTTTAGCTAGGCTGTATTTTCAAACGTGCTTCTTACCTGCAAGCAAATGCGATAACAAAATAAACCTGCACAACAAAATAAACCTGGACAACATCCAACATGCAAAAGAATGGAGGTGAGCAGTTGCCAAATGCTACCTTCTGGGATCTCTTCTCAAGAAATAAATGAGATCTCCCCATGGCCAGTTTTCCATGGCACAAGGGTTCAAAGGACAACGCCACTGAATGTAATGGGCAACAGTATTGATTTGCCTGAACTTAAAATTTTCAGTGAAGGTGTTTCATCATTGTCTGCTTTCAGAGAGGTGAGATCCAAGGCTTTATCTCATAATTTCTTTCAAAACAGTCTTAGTTCAATTTATTTAAATATTTCAAAGGTCTTCCTGAAGGGACTTCTGAGAAAAGGAATAGCTAGTATCTTTAATGCTTTAATCATAGACAGCATCCCTGCTATAAGGAGAAATGGGGATGTGTGGTTATCTTTGGGTACCGCTGGAGGCGGCTGTTTTAATAGGATTCCAGCAGTTATGAAGGATAGGGCTCAGAACTACAATTATTTTATTTGATAGCTTGTGTCAAAATGACAGGACTTTATTGTAACATGCTTTCATCTCAAATTAAGATAAAATATTTAATTTAATGCAAAGCAACTCTCCTTAAGATATTGCATAAATTGAATCATTTAAGAATATTTTAATTATGATGCCATATTATGAATGACTGTTATTCTACTGAAGTGGCAAGGATATGCAAATAGAAACAAATCTAATTTCAAGCTCATGTTTGAATTTATTGCTTCAGTGTTTTAAAAACAAAGATACTGCTTTTGTGGATGTCCTCATCAACACTGAAACAATTACAAAAAAAAAAAAAAAAATCAGTGAAATAGTTTTTGTTAAGAACAACTTTGATAATACATTTTCACCTGGCTCTGTGCAAGACCTGGTAGCCAGCAGTCTCCTGTGAGGCTGAGAAAGATCAAGAACTGAGTCTGCCAGCCAGCATGGTTGAGTTTAGGCTGAAGTCACTGCTGCTGTTCCAGTTCACAGAACCTTATTGAGATGGCTGGCTTAGGTAACAAGAGTGGCAACTTGGAAATTTCTCAGAGGGCCTTTGACTGTGTGGAGTTTTGTAAGGCAGCAGGTACTTTGCTGGGAGCATCTGAGATGGCTCATTAAAG
The DNA here is from genome assembly GCA_013398295.1 of Chionis minor. Taxonomy (NCBI): domain Eukaryota; kingdom Metazoa; phylum Chordata; class Aves; order Charadriiformes; family Chionidae; genus Chionis; species Chionis minor. The sequence goes on along the minus strand of VZSF01009820.1, from coordinate 265,889 downwards.
CTTAGCTTAGCTCTCTCTGCAGCAATCACTGTTCCCGCAACGTTGCTGTCCCTTCTTCTGATTGAATACATTGAGAAGAACTAGATGTCATTTACTCACTGTGTTTTAATGCATTTTCCTTCTTTCTCTTCTATTATCTGTGGCTGTTAAGAGTCGAAAGGGTTCTAGGTCATCAAAAATAGTGTCTTGTTTTGGCAGGTAAATATATGGAGCTATTTTTCAGTCTTATACTTCCTCCCCTTGCTGTTGCCCTCATCTTGTGTATCGGTTGGAAATGCCAATGAAAAATTAAAATGTTTCACTTCAGCTTAAAAAAATGAATTAACACACGAGGTGACAAGAGTTCAAAAAGTCTTTCACTTGAAATAGTTAGAAGGGATTTTTTTATTTTGTTCGGATTTTTGTTCTTTTACCCAGAAAGTGCTATTCCCCTAATTTCGGCCAACTCTGCTCATACCTGGTATTTGGTAGACCATATTTCTATCTCTTTTTTTATGTTCTTCTACTCATAGCTCTTTGATATCTTCCTTCCAGTAAGCAACAGAATTGCTCTGTACTTGGATACTGATTGTGAAAATTTCTCTACAGCTTTCCCTTGAACTCCATAGGCATTGAACACTAAAGGCAATAACTGTGGTGCAGGCTCATTGCAAAATAACAGAGTTCTCTGCATTGATTTATAGCATGTTACAGCTTACATTTAAATCAGTGAGAAACATTTCACTATGTTGGGAGTCAGGCCAAATCTTTGTGCTTATTTATGAATTCAGAATTAAAGTTATAATTCAGTGTAACTGTGGTTAGCCATATAACTTAAAATGAAACCTGTTATGTAGCTTGAGATGGGATAGCACTGCAAGCTAGTTACCAGACTCTCCAGCTGAGTTCCCTGCATCCTTTTGCCGTGTTAAACATACCAAATCATGAAGGCAACCTGATTTTTCTTTCCTTTCCTTGCTTACCAGTGTCTAACCAGAGTGGTGTACAGTCTCTGGAGGGTCTTCTGTCCACAGGTGGCTTGTGGAATATGGGCTTGTTATTCTGGTTTTATATAACTGGCTATCTGAAAGTAGTCTAAGAAAACAATCGATCTAGAAGACAGGGTGGAAATTTAAGGGTAGTGTAGATTTTTCGTAAGTCCTTATGTCTTCTGCATTTACGACTATTCCGAAGTTGCACAGCTTTTGCATATAGTGAGAATCTCAGCCTCCTGTAACTGTAGTTAGTTGCACAACTAATCTGTTTAATCTCTGTAATCCACACTACTCAATATTCATGTTGAATTCATATTGAATATTCAATATTTATTGAAGGTTATTCCCTGACTGAGGCAGGACTACAGATTGTGTCAGTCATGCCCTTTTTCTGAATTGGTGCTCTCTCTGCTCTTTTATTTTGGAGTCTGGAAGGTGGCAGGGATGTCCTTTAATAATGTAATTCACCAAGACTTTGCAGTTGAGATGAGGGTATGAACAGATGGCATCGTGAACATTTTGATGATGTAAAATACCTGTAGCGTTTTTGCACTTTGTAAATTAGGAATATTGGAACCCTGTGATGGCTTCAAGATCTGCTGCTGCTAGTTATGAATTCCCTTCATCACCAGATACCAGTAGTTGCATATATTGGTGTATAGCAATAATCTTTAGCTATGCAATTTACTCTCAAGTTGTATTATTTTGATTGCTATCTTTCATTCTCTAATGCATTTCCCATTATTTTAGCTATGCTGTAATTAGAATTGCTAGGATTAGACATTAATATTTATAACAGAGATCAGCTTAAAATCCTATATTCTGAAATAGGATGAATTATTCACATATATTCTAGCAATCTGGTGTATATCAGCTGCAGAAGAGTGACATTACATTCCAACTGTTCCTTCCTGTGAAAAAGTTTCAAGTACTTGCAAAAAACTTGTAAAGCTGGTGATTGCAAAGAACGTATTGTTTGTGTAAACAGGTTGGAAGCAAGAATCCAAAATACAATTTTGCCCCAAAGTTTCTTGACCACTTAGATCTGTACAGCTCAACACATGCTCATCTTCTGGGGATCTCAGCTGTAGAAAGCAATCTCTCGGTATTAAAAAATGAAGGTTTAGTGGGCTGTTATATATACTAAGTTTTCCTTGTTTGTTCATGTTATGGTTATTTTCTAAGGACTGACATATATATATATGTGTATACATAAGTAATATAGCTGCTCTTTTGCCCACTGCCAAATGCAAATCTGAGTACAAATGACAAAGACCTGAGAACAGCAAAATACTGATAGGTAAGTAAAGCAGTCCCTGCATCTCCACTGAACTGCAGACCTGATGATTTTTTCCACCGCTGTCGATGACAGACTGCCCTCAAAGTAGGTAGGCTCACCAGCTAGACAGGGACATTTTCTTCATCTTTTCATGTAACACATCATATATCTTTAGCTACATACTTGCACACCGCCTAAAATTAATGCTGTCACACCAGCTGCATAGTGAAATTTCCTGTCCTATACATTTGGTTTATTGTTCTTTCATACCAATGTTTATACTTACCAACACATTATTTTACAAGAAAGCAACTCTGAGCCTGAAATTAGGTACCCAGGTAAGAAGGATTTATTCTAAAGTGAGGATTTAGAGTTTCTTGGAGGCTCTGAAAACCATGGACCCAGACATGAAAATTTTCTGGGGATTATCCCAGGCATTTGAACCCTTCACTCACCTTCACCAGAGCACATAACTTCATCCCAGCACAGGCAGAAAAAATGACATGTTTATATTCTCCTACAAATTCTTATATATGGGTTAGTACTCAAGGATAGGTTACAAAAGAGCAGAAATCCCATTTTGAATTAAATCAATGACAAAATCAAATAGAGACAGGATTCCATGCAAGGCATATGAAAGTTCCGTTAAATTAGATGTAGGTGTCACTTCCAATAGTCTGGGCACCTTCAGCAGCTCAGGGGTCAGATTTCTACTATATTTCCTCTTCCCCCAAATTGCTCCATCTGGAGTGATGTACCATTTACTGTCCATCCTAGAGCAAAACCTGTATTTATTTAAAGCACACATAATGACAACTCTCATAGCTTGTTTTTCTCAGCTTAATCAAAACAGCCTGCCAAATTAATAACTGGAAATCTGGCATTAGTTTTTATCTCAACAGTTACATTTCAGCCTAAGACCAAAGGCGAGGTTCTTCTGAGAGACTGTATCAGTTAAGTTTATATATTAGAATGCTCAATACAACTCTAATAAATTTTAGCAGCTGTGGCCATCTTTGAAACCGTATTTCATTCCCGTACTAAAATAAAACTTGAAAGGCAATCGACATACAAATTAGTACCTGAGAGGCTCGGTTGCTCAGCTCTGCTTTTTCCAAACGCTGACAGATGTCCTTGGTGGTTTCCAGAAGAGGAGCTGGATTATAACTGACCACAGATAGACCTAGTCTCAGATTTACATCTCTGTGTAAGGATGACCCTTGCAGAAATAGCTTTGTACAGGTAATAGGATTATCAAAAGGGAATTAGAAAATTCTGTTTATTAGTTTGAGCCAATGAAGTTGCAGACTGGATAGAGGTTTAAAGGATTTAGTACATAGATATAGTTGGGAAGGAGAAAAACAACTGAGCCTGAAGAGGAGATACAGATGGCACCTTGGTATTGCAAAGCAAGGTGTAATAAAAATGCTGAAGATATACAGATGGATTATACATGCAGTATAAGAACCTGTTACTGTACGCAGGAACCGTGATGGACTTGTAAATACCTCTGAATTGTGATAGGACTCCTGTTTATAAAAAGGATACAACTATCTGTGGAAATGATGCTAATATTTAAATAAATCACCCAGTCATACCTAGCTACTCATTAATTAAAAAAATTAAGTACTTACAGAGTGCAAATGAAAAAAGAGGGAGAGAATTCTATTCTATGGACAACAATCAATGTCATATGTGGCATTAAGAAATGTTAAATTCAGAGCAGCTTTAAATGGAAGACATATTTAAATATATGCAGATGTGTCTTTTACACATAGTTGGATTCATTGCAACCAATCTCTCACCCACCCTGTTGCTGAGACAAGCTTAAGAAGGGTAGCTCTGTGGAAATACTGACAAGTAAGGAAAACCAGCAGAGGTGGGGAAGGGAGGGGACCCTGGCTTCGGTGTTCATGCCTATGTATCTCCTGGTGAGGCAGTGTGGAAGTGACCCAAGTGCAGTGAGATATCTTAACCAAGAGTCCTCCTCCCCTCGAGCTCATTTTGGTTGTGCAGTCAAGGAGAATTGGGAAATGCTGCCACCGATGCCCCATGGGATGCTGGGAACTGCTGTGCTTGAAGCACTTTGCTCTCACTGGCGAAACATTTCTTTTGGAGTTCTTCCTCTCTACTCAGATCCAGAATTAGTTGGTGGGTTTACCCCACTGTAATTTTCATAATGTCTGCTGGGATAAAGCTAATACAAAAACTTAGCGTGAACTGCATTCCTTTTATGGGTGCACAGTTTCAGTCCATTGTTAACCTTCAGCTCATTCAAAGTGTTTATGCAGCAGTAATGGAGGTAGTTTATTGTTGCACCAAAATCAACAAATTTGACCTCGTTAAAAACCCCATGTATATAGAGAGAGCGTGCTACGTAGGTGCAATGTGAAGGTTACTACCCCAGGCATATAGTGAGCAAGATACGAGCTTTTGGAAACCTGCCTCTGAAGGGCTTGTTCGAGTAGCAACCTTGTAGCTTAGGTTAACTGAGGTTTTGTGTTATTTGTGACTAATATTAGTGATAAAGTAACTACCAGCTTTCAGTCAACGGCCAGTCCTGGTTTCATTCATCCACCAGTGACCCTTGATAAAACTGAAGGCTCACCAGAGGTCTGAGTCCTCATTAAGACCTGCCTTTGTTAATCCCCATCCTCCTGAGCCCAGAAAGTCTGGCACAAAGGCAGACTCCTCCTTCTTGCAATGGAGGCGATTGGCTTTAAGGAACATGTAAAAAAATTGGATGTAATCAAGTCCATGGGACATGGGGTTCACCCATGGTTGCTGAGGAAGCTGGCCCATGTCATTGTGAGGCCGCTGTTGCTTATCTCATCACTGGAGAGGCACATCTGGAGTGCTGTGTCCAGTCATGGGTTCCTCAGTACAGGAGAGATGTGGGCTTACTGGAGCAAGTCCAGTAAAGGGCCACAAAGATGATAAAGGCATCGGAACATCTGTTGTATGAAGAGAGGCCAAAAGAGTTGGGAGTGCTCAGCCTGGAGAGGAGAATGCTCGGGGGGATCTTTTCAATGTTTATGAATATATGACAGGTGGTTATAAAGAAGAGAGAGACAGACTCTGGGAAGTGGTGCCCAGTGACAGGACAAGAGTCGATGGACACAAACTGAAACACAGGAAATGCCTATGAACAAAAGAAAATGCTTTTTTGTCATGGTGGTTGAACACTGGCAAAGGACAGATTATAAGTATCTCCTGGAAGATACTCAAAACCTCACTAGCCAGTCCTGAGCACCCTGGTCTATCTGACCCGGCTTGAGCAAGGTGGTTGGACTTGGATGATATCCAGAGGTGTCTCCAACCTCAGCTAGTCTGTGATTAATTATTTAAATTGTTAACACTTTAAGAGTTGTTTAAGGATCATTTGTGAATTACTGAAAAATGGTGTGACTGTTTCCTTAGGTATAAGATTGTAGAGAAGAATAAGAGAAATCAGTTTTCCCTTGTATCAATAAACTCAATTTCGTATTAAAGGTCAGTTTATCCTCAGAAATAGCAATGCCAATGTGTTGGGGACCTGCCAAAATTCTTCACTGAGATTATGGCAATGAAAGGAAAAGCTAGGCATTACTGTAGTTTGTTCTATATCTCAAAATTTAAGTTGCAGACAGCTGAAAGAGTGGCTGTGTATTTATTATAGCTCCCAAATGGAGAACGCAGTAATGTTGCCCAGGAGGAAATGCCCTAATGCTGGGACTGCTAACCGAGGTTGATGGGGTATTATCGTGGTAACAGCAGCACCAGGAGTAAGGGTCACTGCTCTCCAAGCATTGTGTCCCCCCCCAAAAAAAAAGAAAAAAAAAAAAAGAAAATCACAATTTTGACAAGCTGAAGTGATAATATTTCCTTTTGAAATTAGACATTCTGCTTCAGTGACCTTTTCCCCCAAACTTCTAGCATTTATGTAAAAATTTATATACATTTGTTCTTTGTTTTCCTGTTTTTGTTTCCTGCTTGACTATGTCTCTATTTGCTAAGCCTGCCCTAAGCTATTTCCTACCTGACATACACTAGATGTAAAAGATTTCAGGTGCTTCATTTCTTTCGCTTCCTTATGCAATATTTAAATGTCTATTATGACATAATTGTTAGTTCTAATGAAGATCCCATTACACTGGGAAGCTCACTTAGCTCTGTTCCAAAGGGCAAAAGTAAGCAATTTCATACTCTATGACAATAGATAATACCACTGTTTTCAGACAGCAGCACGTAGGCAGAGTTCAATTTAGCAATGAAGTAGCTGATAGGATTTTCCAAGGCCCAACAAGAGGAAAACATATGTATATAACAGAGGGCAAGGAGAGGATTTCTAAATATACACTTGCCACCTGCCGGTTCTTTGAGGATAGGGGGTCGCATTAGATTTGAGACTGCTTTGAATTTGAGTATGGTATTTAATATAATTGCTTATAAACGTTTGACTTTCTACAATCTGTTTCATCTATTTTTACAGCTTCAGACTGTGGGCATTAAATTTCCTTCTCTGCAACAGCATTATTTTAGTGCAAGGCCTGGATATCACTTAATTCCATCACCCTCTAGCTTTTTCCTACTGAAAGTCACAGGAAAATAACAAACATTTAAAAATTCCCATTATGCCTTGTGGAGGTAGCATCTTAAATTAACATGTCCAAAAACCTTTGTGAAGCGTAAAAAATGCCATTTTGAAACAGTTTACGCTGTTGTACAGTGGGTATGTTTTCTGACATTTTTAGGTTTTTTCTTTTTATTTCCCCCTCCACCCCTATCCCCTTACTTTTGATGAGATATCACTTCTGCAGTTTTAGGTTAAAATATGCCCTTAATATCTTTAATTATTACTTTTTTTTTTTTTTTTGCCTAGCAAGCTGTAGCATGCATGTCATTATTTCAGAAAAATATCTATCAAAAAAATGGATTACTAGTGTTATTTTTTATAGTTTTATATCTAATGTTGAAGAACTTGTATTTGCAAGAATATTTATGAAATTACAGTTGTTAACCATTGGCTTAAAAAGTCCTTTGCTGCAAAAAGGTGGATTAAATCTTAACATGGAAGCTGATCCTAAACCAATTAGGAAAACTGTTTGTTTGCATCCTTGTCATTAACTTAAGGAAGATTAAAATAAAGAACAGCGTGTTTCCCATGTCCCGTTCATCACAGAGCTGTAGTGTCTTGCCCTGTTGCAGCTCTAGGGCATTGCAAACCTTAAAATTTTGGCTTATTTAATTATTTTTTCACAGAAGATTTCAGAAAAGCCTTCTGCAACCAGGTGATAGTACTGAGGGTGCTGGGGGGTAGCCAAGACCTCTCTGCCTTCACGCTGTTGCGATAAGACTTGTCCTATATTCCTGCTGCCATGCACTGCTGTTTCATATTTTTGTATTTTGTGTCATAGTTCGTGTCTTGGATATTCTCCTGATGTGGCACAAGTCTGCGTCACACAGAGATCGTAGTGCACCTGCTGGCAGTGTCCTGTCTTTGAAGAGAGAGGAGGAAAAGCCATATTCCCAACTGACCACCCTCTGGCACCATAACATCTGGTCCATCATCCTGGTTGTCCATCCCTACGTCTTTTGTGTGACCCCAGGGCTAGGGCTGGACCACCGTCACAGCATTGGCAAGGAAGAAGTCAAACATTGGCATGCAGTTGAGACGCCCATGTTTCTTCATTGTCCTGTGGGCTCAGGACCACCTGCAGTGCACGAGGTTGCAATCTGGAGTGGTTCAAGCGTTGGCGGTGTGTTTTTGTGAGTCATTACCCTGGTATTAATAGTGCTTTATATGTTGATACATCTGTTAACAGGCAAAAATCTGTTGCATGGAAGGACGACATGTAACTGCTTCTGAAGTTCAGCACTGGATCCAGAGAAAGGATCCTCATCATTATCCGTATCTTACCTCAGTGTAATGACTTGGGGGTACAAAGCTTTTTGAAATTTTTTTGCAAACATGTTTGGCCTTTCCTTAGGAAATCTATTTTACACTATTACACGTTACCCATAGAGGTCAGTGTTTGCCTTTGAAAAGGAGGAGAACTGTATGCCGGAAGCACTGGAGTATCTGTCACATCATACGCAGCTAGCTGGCTTTCGTATCTGCTTCTAACCATTTCCCTGGGTTAATAATGTTACACTGATCTTTTTTGAGGTTCTAAAGATGTGACTGAAATGGTAAATGTTAGCGCATATTTTCATATATCATTAGGTTTTGCTATCTCTAACATATTTTAAAAGATCAAACGTTGTATTTCAAAAGAACCCATTAACTTGGCATTTCATAAAATATTTGCATATCTAAAAGAGGAATACAGAGGACCATTCAGAGTGAGAACCATATCTGTAGTTATTAGCTTACATATATTTTATGCAGTCATTTGCTTGCTTGTAGAACGAAACCCTCTCTCTTTATGCTGAGACCTATCTACCATTATTTGTCAATGGTAGCAACAGTCGTGGCTGTATGAGAGTAACTGCATCAACTAGTTGCCTGAGATTATGGGAGATACTTTGAGAACTAAAGTCCGTAGTGTAGTTTTGAGTGAGTGCTGGGTGAGGAAAATGTAAAAGTAGTCACTCAAAATACCATGACTGCAGGCTGCATTTTGTAAGGAGCGTCTTCTCAAATGTTCTTTAAATGAACTGTAGCTAGTGTTACCTAAAGAACTTTTAAAAACATTACTTTGAATTAGTTTCTGTATGCTTTTACATGGAAAGTGAGGTAAGAATCAAGTGGATTGCACCACCCTTAGTTATCTCTTCAACTGTATTTGTAAACTACCCCTTGGTTGTGTGCATTGCATTGCTTATCTGTCATGCTTTTTAAGCAGAAACGTTAAATGAATTTACCGGTTGGATAAAAATCTTAGATTATCATATCAAGACATGGAAACTTTGTTTACTAAAATAAGCAGTCCTTAGTTTCATCGGGAGTGACTGTTGAGAATGGTTTTGAGCAGTATGCCTGGCTGCAAAATAATCTGAATTCTTGTATTTCACACCTGTTGATAAAAAAAACCCCTGTCATTTATAGTTCTGCGTGTTCCTTTAATTAAATTGGCCTAATCCCTCTTTGAAGAGTGACCATTTTTCTGCAAAAATAAAAATAATTTAATTTGATTGTATTCCATTTATTGTAAAGTTTATATGAATGAAACATTATTAATGAAATGCTTGCAGAAAGCACGGTGCAACTAGTGCTTTTGGAAACGTATTAGTGGAAATGTTCAGCTGAAAGTGATTATACATCCGTTCTGATATTCTTTTTCCCTCCTTAAAAACTGTTTTTCCCCCTTAAGTGTCTTGGCAGTGGGGTGAGAGGTTCTCATAGTGTTGAAATACTCTGTTCGCACCCAAATATGTGTGTCCTACCTAATTTTTTATTTTAAATGAAGTGCACAGGACAATATGATTCATGACTTTCTCAATTTATGTCTAAGCAAACGAGGATGGCTTCTGATTTTCTTCTTTCAGGCCTGTAGCCAGAAGGGAGCACTCTTACCTAACACATAGTCATGTTCCCCTCACCCCTTAGTTTCTGCTGGCTTGGTGTATGTAGGCAGCAAATTCTTTCACCAGAACAATGGGTAAAGGGTGAGGCTGGGAACTGTTCAACGACGTACTTGCAGTCTTCACACTAATTTGTTGCCAAGTAATAAGACTTTTCTGTCTCTCTCATTACTGGTGGTAGCCTCTGCTTGCTAAAATTGAATAACAATTTGGAGTCAGATGAAGCAATTCTCCTATTGTCTCCTCATAGTGATTTGCCATATATGTTTTTCCAAAACAGTGATATATGTCGCTCATATTGCCACTCCTCAATATGATCATAGAGTGGTTTGGGTTGGAAGGAACTTTAAAGATCCTCTAGTTCCAGCCTTTGTGCCATGGGCAGGGACATCTTTCACTTGATCACGTTGCTTAAGGCCGTGTCCAGCTTAACCTTGAATGCTTCCAGGGAGTTGACATCCACAGTTTCTCTGGATGACTTGCTCCAGTGTCTGACCAGCCTCACAGTTAAGAATTTCTTATCTAAACTAAATCTACCTTCTTTTAGCTTAAAATCCTCGCCCCTTGTCCTGTCACTACAGACCCTGGTAAAAGTCTCTCTTCATCTTTCTTCTGAGCCCCTTTTAATTGTAGAAAAGCTGCAATAAGGTCTCTCAAGGCTAAACAACCGCAACTCTCTCAACCTTTACGCGGGAGGTGTTCCAGCCCTCTCACCATTTTCATGGTTGCCTCTCGACCAGTTATAACAGGACCATGTCTTTCATGTGCTGGGGATCCCAGACCTGAGTACAATACTCCATCTGGGATCTCACCAAAGCAGAGTAGAGGGGGAGCACCACCTCCCTTGACCTGCTGGCCACGCTTGTTTTGATGCAGCCCGGGTTATGATTGGCTTTCTGGACTGCAAGTGCGCATTGCCAGCTCATGTCCCATTTGCCGCCCCACCAGTATCCCCCNTGTCAATGGTAGCAACAGTCGTGGCTGTATGAGAGTAACTGCATCAACTAGTTGCCTGAGATTATGGGAGATACTTTGAGAACTAAAGTCCGTAGTGTAGTTTTGAGTGAGTGCTGGGTGAGGAAAATGTAAAAGTAGTCACTCAAAATACCATGACTGCAGGCTGCATTTTGTAAGGAGCGTCTTCTCAAATGTTCTTTAAATGAACTGTAGCTAGTGTTACCTAAAGAACTTTTAAAAACATTACTTTGAATTAGTTTCTGTATGCTTTTACATGGAAAGTGAGGTAAGAATCAAGTGGATTGCACCACCCTTAGTTATCTCTTCAACTGTATTTGTAAACTACCCCTTGGTTGTGTGCATTGCATTGCTTATCTGTCATGCTTTTTAAGCAGAAACGTTAAATGAATTTACCGGTTGGATAAAAATCTTAGATTATCATATCAAGACATGGAAACTTTGTTTACTAAAATAAGCAGTCCTTAGTTTCATCGGGAGTGACTGTTGAGAATGGTTTTGAGCAGTATGCCTGGCTGCAAAATAATCTGAATTCTTGTATTTCACACCTGTTGATAAAAAAAACCCCTGTCATTTATAGTTCTGCGTGTTCCTTTAATTAAATTGGCCTAATCCCTCTTTGAAGAGTGACCATTTTTCTGCAAAAATAAAAATAATTTAATTTGATTGTATTCCATTTATTGTAAAGTTTATATGAATGAAACATTATTAATGAAATGCTTGCAGAAAGCACGGTGCAACTAGTGCTTTTGGAAACGTATTAGTGGAAATGTTCAGCTGAAAGTGATTATACATCCGTTCTGATATTCTTTTTCCCTCCTTAAAAACTGTTTTTCCCCCTTAAGTGTCTTGGCAGTGGGGTGAGAGGTTCTCATAGTGTTGAAATACTCTGTTCGCACCCAAATATGTGTGTCCTACCTAATTTTTTATTTTAAATGAAGTGCACAGGACAATATGATTCATGACTTTCTCAATTTATGTCTAAGCAAACGAGGATGGCTTCTGATTTTCTTCTTTCAGGCCTGTAGCCAGAAGGGAGCACTCTTACCTAACACATAGTCATGTTCCCCTCACCCCTTAGTTTCTGCTGGCTTGGTGTATGTAGGCAGCAAATTCTTTCACCAGAACAATGGGTAAAGGGTGAGGCTGGGAACTGTTCAACGACGTACTTGCAGTCTTCACACTAATTTGTTGCCAAGTAATAAGACTTTTCTGTCTCTCTCATTACTGGTGGTAGCCTCTGCTTGCTAAAATTGAATAACAATTTGGAGTCAGATGAAGCAATTCTCCTATTGTCTCCTCATAGTGATTTGCCATATATGTTTTTCCAAAACAGTGATATATGTCGCTCATATTGCCACTCCTCAATATGATCATAGAGTGGTTTGGGTTGGAAGGAACTTTAAAGATCCTCTAGTTCCAGCCTTTGTGCCATGGGCAGGGACATCTTTCACTTGATCACGTTGCTTAAGGCCGTGTCCAGCTTAACCTTGAATGCTTCCAGGGAGTTGACATCCACAGTTTCTCTGGATGACTTGCTCCAGTGTCTGACCAGCCTCACAGTTAAGAATTTCTTATCTAAACTAAATCTACCTTCTTTTAGCTTAAAATCCTCGCCCCTTGTCCTGTCACTACAGACCCTGGTAAAAGTCTCTCTTCATCTTTCTTCTGAGCCCCTTTTAATTGTAGAAAAGCTGCAATAAGGTCTCTCAAGGCTAAACAACCGCAACTCTCTCAACCTTTACGCGGGAGGTGTTCCAGCCCTCTCACCATTTTCATGGTTGCCTCTCGACCAGTTATAACAGGACCATGTCTTTCATGTGCTGGGGATCCCAGACCTGAGTACAATACTCCATCTGGGATCTCACCAAAGCAGAGTAGAGGGGGAGCACCACCTCCCTTGACCTGCTGGCCACGCTTGTTTTGATGCAGCCCGGGTTATGATTGGCTTTCTGGACTGCAAGTGCGCATTGCCAGCTCATGTCCCATTTGCCGCCCCACCAGTATCCCCCAAGTCCTTCTCCACAGGGCTGCTCTCAATCCATTCATCCCCCAGCCTGTACTGATATTGGCTATTTCCCTGACCCAGGTGCAGGACCTTGCACTTGGCCTGTTGAACTTTATGAGGTTTGCATGGGCCCGCCTCTCAAGCCTGTCCAGGTCCCTCTGGATGTCATCGTTTCCCTTGAGTGAATCAACTGCACTGCTCATCTTGGTGTCATCCATGAACTTGCTGAGGGTGTACCCAATCCCACTGTCTATGTCATTCATGAAGATATTAAATAATACTGATCCCAGTATGTATCCTTGAGAGACACGACTCGTTACTTGTTTCCATTTGGACATTGAGCAATTGACTGCAACTCTTCGGATGCAGCCATCAAACCAATTATTTGTCCACCAAATAGTCCATCCATCAAACCCGTATCTCTGCAATTTAGAGACCATAATGTTGTTGTGGGCCTGTGTCAAAGACCTANGCTTGTTTTGATGCAGCCCGGGTTATGATTGGCTTTCTGGACTGCAAGTGCGCATTGCCAGCTCATGTCCCATTTGCCGCCCCACCAGTATCCCCCAAGTCCTTCTCCACAGGGCTGCTCTCAATCCATTCATCCCCCAGCCTGTACTGATATTGGCTATTTCCCTGACCCAGGTGCAGGACCTTGCACTTGGCCTGTTGAACTTTATGAGGTTTGCATGGGCCCGCCTCTCAAGCCTGTCCAGGTCCCTCTGGATGTCATCGTTTCCCTTGAGTGAATCAACTGCACTGCTCATCTTGGTGTCATCCATGAACTTGCTGAGGGTGTACCCAATCCCACTGTCTATGTCATTCATGAAGATATTAAATAATACTGATCCCAGTATGTATCCTTGAGAGACACGACTCGTTACTTGTTTCCATTTGGACATTGAGCAATTGACTGCAACTCTTCGGATGCAGCCATCAAACCAATTATTTGTCCACCAAATAGTCCATCCATCAAACCCGTATCTCTGCAATTTAGAGACCATAATGTTGTTGTGGGCCTGTGTCAAAGACCTAGCAGAAGTCAAGATAGATGACATCAATCCCTCTTCCCTTATCCACCAATGCAGTCACTCCATCATAAAAGGCCATCAGATTAGTCAGGTGCGATTTGCCCTTGATGAAGCCATACTGGCTGTCCTGCCTGCAATCACCTCCCTGCCTTCCATATGTCTTGGTATAGCTTCCAGGAGTATGGGTTCCATAATCTTACTGGGCACAGAGGTGAGGGTGAGTGGTTGGTAGTTCCCAGAGTCCTCCCCTTTAAAAATAGGCGTGATGTTCTCTTTTCCCTGTCACTGGGGATTTTGCCTGACTGCCATGACTTTTCAAATATGATGGAGAGTGACTCAGTGACCAGATCTGCCAGTTCCCTTGGGACCCTGGAATGCATCTCGTTGGGTCCAATGAATTTGTATATGTTCAGGTTCTTCAGATGGTCTTGAATCCGATCATCAGGGATGTTACCAATTTGGGAGTCCCACTGCATTTGCCACGGGCTAGGTGTAAAGGATGCATTCCAGAAATCTGTTGTGAACACGTGTAGCATGATTAAAATATTTTGACAGAGAAAAACATCAGGTTCAAAATTGGATCTAGTAAACTGACCTGTCAGTTACCCCATTATTCAAAAGCTTTCAGCAGTCAGGTGCAGACAGCTGGTACACATTTCATTTCCTTCCCAGGGATTAACTAGAGCTTCATGTGTGGTTCAGTGAAGGCTTTAAAAGCAAATAGGAAGTTTTCCTCTACCAGAGTCCAGGCAATGCAGGTAACCTCATAATCTCACGTAGCTATTGATTTACCATGTAGTCAATTGTTAACATAACAGCTAGCTGCAGGCAGTAAGTAAGTGGATGTGTGAATACAGGATGTCACAGTTCCTGGTCCAAAAAGTTTGCAAATGAAATAGCTGCTTCCTGGTGCCAGGCTATCTGGTTCCCCTTGCTTTGGATGGCGTCTCCAAGAATTAGACTACATGTGGGTCTCAAGGTACAGAGCCACCCTGGCTGTATGGGCTGAACAATGTCACAGAGACCCCAGAAAAGTTCTTTTGGACCCCTCTCCTATTTGCCTGTTTTGATGAAAACCCAAACAAACAGTGTTTAACAGCAAGAGAAGTGCAGTGCTTTCTGGTCTCCTTAAGCACCTTCTGAGATTTCTCTCCAATGGCCAGCTGCTCCTCCAAAGTTTATTTAAAGCTGAATGCTATGGGCAGCAGTGAAACTCTATTTGCCTGTGATAATGTTGTGGCTTCTTTGCAATTTATCTAGGGCATCTTTTTGGCAGATCTTCAGAGAATATACCATTGGAATGTCAAACTGCTTGTGCTGGCTCTCTGCGTGTAGGGGCTGGGTGGGAGGTCTGTGTACAAGGGCTACTGTTATAAAATGGAAAAAGTAAATTATTATAAAACCAGGGGGAAGGGAAAAAAAAAGCAACCGGAAGTGACTGGGGCAGACACAGAAAGAAGGTGGACAGTTATTCACAGGTCCTGATATAATACTGGACGTCATAAAGTGATGCAGATCCAAGCCGGCCTGATGCATTTGAGCAAAATGGAGAAATAGGCTGGTGATACAAACAGGTATTTAATCAGCATATAATCACAGAAAGTTATTTGGAAGGAACCCTTTGCTGGTCGTCAGGTCCAGTCCCCTGCGTCATGGAAGAGTTTAATTATACTAAGCCACTCCTCCTCAGATGGAGGCCAAGTAGTCATTATGTCCAGCAAAGATGTTTCTTGGCAGCTTGCTACACTGTCCATGTCTTAGAAACTGAAGCACTGCAATGTAATGCTGTTAAACTCTGAGAAATGACAGTAAAAAATGGCATAATTTGGGCTCCATGGTTACTGCTTCTCAGTAATTTCCATCTAAGTATTTTCAGTGGATAAGTAAACTTGTAATTTTGTTTCCTGAACAGGAGTCCTGGAAAATGTCCTCTGGGAGTTGAAATTCTGTCTGGGATGTGCTTTTGCTGTCTTAGCTTTTTACTAAAGAATCTCTGTCTCAGATGCATACGTCGTTTTTTGTTGTCATATATATATGTAAATATGTATCACCTGCACATGTTCATGTTCCACACACATATTAAACATAGCAGATCGTGAGTTCTTAAGTTTTTTCTAATTCCTTGGAGAAACTGAAAAATTACAATAAATGTTTAATTCATTGAAAATTACTTTTCCAATCAATATTTTCCCTTTTGGTGCAGTGGATTATCTAAACAGACTGTGCCTTATCCATGGGAGATCCTAGCTAAAAATTTTGCAAAGAATTTTTGCGCTTTTAGGTCCTTTGTGCACACTTTGTTTTGGGTATTGGAGATTCATATTTCTTTTTTGTGCATGTGATTGACTAAGCAAATCTGATTTCTCTTTGACTGGGTGAGTGTAATTTCTCCATCAGGAGATGGGCACCAGGCACCGGATCTGAATTCAAGATCGGGATTGAAGGCAGACGAACAGACAGAGTCCTTCTTGGACACCAGCCATTGAAGAAAAAGGGCTGACCCTTTGATCCCCCAGCTTTTATATAGCGCATGAGGCAGATGGGGTGGAATACCCTGTTGGTCAGTTTTGGGTCACCTGTCCTGTCTGCTCCTTCCCACAGGTGTGACCCTTCTACGCTTTTCTGCTTTCGACCCTCCACAGGGCAAATAGCAAAGTTGGCTGCCCTTGGCTGTTATAGGAATAAGTATAAACAGGAGCATCTCTGTATACCATTCCTTGGCATCAACTATAAACATCAGATGTTATCTGGTAGAAGCAGACACAATCTGAAAAATATGCCGTTAGTTTCAGAGAGCGAGTTAGTTAGAAGAGACTTAACTGCAAAGTAAGATGAATACAAAAAAAATTGGTTCTGTTTTACCTCAAACTAGGGCACATATCGGTGTCCAAATTCTCATTTTTGCACCATCCAAGGGAACCCTTGCCATCTATTAAGTTTCAGTATAATGACAGAGCTGGAGATGGAGGAGAGACTTGGCTAATAGCCTTTGCATTAGCATCCAGGCATCTGTAGCCTTTTTTCAGGACTTAATTTGGTGTTGCTACAATGACAACTCCCGAGTTCTTGGTCTGGTCTCACTGCCTACCTGGGTTCAGTTCTCTGTCAGCCCTCTACTGCTACTCGAGGCAGTAGAACCTAGTCAGCTCCACTTTATGCTATCTTTTTTAAGGAAGACAAGAATTGTTTCGTGTTCTAGTTACTGCATTGAGGCTCCACTCTTTTCTGAGTGAAAACTTCTTACAGACTTTCTTGGAGTGAATTGTTTCTCATTAGAGTGGTAAAGCTTCTGGGTAGCTTTTCTCCCCTTCACAAAGGTCTTGAATGTTTCTTTTACTGACCCCTTTTCATGGGTATACAACATTTCTTTTTTTCACAACAGCAAAAACTATAGGGCAAAATTTGTGTTAGGACAAGACAATTTTTGGAATTTATTAATGAAATGTTGGAGCATAAGATGTTATTTCAATTAGAATGAGAAGTTGGTGCAATAATCAGGTGTGCTGGATGTTATCTTGTTTAAATGTATTGGTTTTAATCTAAGAGAAAATGAGGCAAGCTATAATTAAGTTTTGCTTTGGGAATTCAAAGTGCATGGTTCTTGGTAGAGAGCACAATAACTGATCAAAAGGTAGCACTGAGATTTTGATCAGTCCAAACAATCTCAGCATACTCTTGGGTTTTGCTCAGGTACTGCTAAAATAATGGGCTAATTGACTTCATTTAACTCACTGGTATGTCGGATTCATAAACTTAAACAGATATGAACAGACTATAAATAGTCCTCTGGCCTTTTCTGATTTCTTTGGGTATTTATATTACCTCATTTGACTCTTGAAAGAGTTCCTTTGTTGAACCTGCCAATCATTGCCTGAGGAGGAGGATTCTTGCCTAGTCTAGCATGGTGTTAATGGCACTGAGCCCAGCAGTGCTATAAACTGTTAGATTCCAAATTTTAAGGGAAAGAGATTGCTTTCTCTGTGTCCTCAGGCTTTCACTTTCTCTGTTATTTGAACTAATGCATTTCTTAAATCATACTTGTGTTGGCTCCGATTCTTGCCTAATTTATGTGATGTTAACATGTCTGTGCTGAAGGCTCCTTCCTTTTTCCATAAACCTCTAAGGGCTTGCTTAGATCTTTGCTATACCAGCCCTGCAGCCTAATCAAAATTATGTCTTACAATATTGCAGCTCTAAAAACTTTTATGTAAAATAATACAAAACCGGCTACTTTATTTTCCCTGGCTATGGAGGATGCTTACAGCCACTAGCTTTTCTATGTGAGAATTAAAGTGTGTGAATGTCTCTCACAAAGTTTTATTTCCTGAACTGTGGGAATGGTTGGAGTGGTGTGTTCCTGTGCTCAGAAATCCTCCCCTGTGCCACTGCATCAGGCTGTGTTCAGCTGCAGAGTATACCAAGACATTTTATTTAGATGAACAGTTACATGCTGGATCCAAGGAAGAACAACGATTTGGAGTAAATTTCTGAACATATCCTTGGTTACCTAACTTCTTTAAAAATCTAAGGTCATGCATATCAAGAATGTTTTGTAGGTTTTTATAAATGGACCTGTCAATATCTGACAGGGGTCCTTCTAACATGACTTCCTGAAGAGGTTTTAGAAATGCATATTGGAATCAGTCTTGGCACTGTTTCTTCCGTTATTGATTGCATTATAATACATCCATGGAAATGTTGAGAAATATTGTTGTGGTCATTGTCTTTTTATCAATAATGATCGCTTAGCTAATCACCCTGAGTATTTCATTTTCAGTTTCTCTTCCACAAAAAAAGGTGCTTACTATCCAGCAGGAGGGAAAGGATCTGGAGGGCTTTACTTGTCATATGTACTTAGCGCAATAGTTTCCTGTGAGGTCCTCTAGCAAAACAAAATGCTTTTAAAGCTGAGAGAACAATTGGGGTTGTAAACAGCAAGAATTCTTTTTGCTTATATTTTGTGGCTTTGATCTTGCCAGGTTGGATCACGTCTCTGTATCTTTTGCCCAGGGAGCTTAAAATACAAATAGACAAGGTAGAAGGACATACATGGTCCAGACTCTTGTTTAGCTTGGAGCAGGATCCCCAAGTGTGATGGCATTGTCTATTCTGGCAATGTTTCACCTGACGCTGGCTTGCTTAGGAAAAGTTGGACCCCTGCCCACCTCAAGATTTAGATATTAAGAGGAGTTGCCTTTTTTTTAGTTTCTGTGCTGTGTATGATCTGTGTAGCTGTGTGTGTTGTTTGTAAGTCCAGAACCTGAAGCCTGTGACATAAGTGACAGGAATTCGCTTGTAAAACGGCAGTCTAGTTAGGACATACCAAAAATATAAGATCTGTGTGTAATATTGGTGCTGAGTGCCCATTGAAATCTACTGTTCTCACCACCTAACTCCCTTAGCCTCCTTTGAGAAATCCCAGCCTGCGTAATTGAATGGATGAATTAAAAGTTCACCATCATCGACTGCTAGATGAGAGAGGAACGTGCTTAAAGCCTCATGTCATCGATCTCTTATAATAAGCAGTGGTTCATGAGATACAGCTGACCTCCAGAGCACCCAAAGTAAGATAAATACATTCAGAGAAAACTCACCATGATATGGACTTGTATTTTTGTGTGTGAAGGAGAAGTTGAATATGTAAAACATTGTACAGCCATGCTGGGATGCTCTGAATGGAGAAATTCAGGGAGGTGGATGCTCATTGTCTTGGTGTTCCATTATTGCACATCTACCAGGAGCAACAGGAAAGTGTCAAGTCAGATTTCAGTTACTTTCACAGTTGCAATCAACAGATTTCTGAAGAGCGTGTCAGCTGAACAGGAGATATCAACATCTCCTTGTATTGGGTGTGCTGATAGCCTGCAAATAATTTACTGAAGGAACTACATGGAGACAGAAAACTGTGTAAACTTTTGCTTTATTTGAAACAGTGATAATGTTTATCTCAAGACAAATATCAATGCAATTATGTTGCAGAAATGTAGTCCTGACAAGTAAGGGGACTTTTAAGTAACAAGTGAAATCTACCTAATAAGGAAATGCTGTGCAGAAGATGCAAGTCCCTCACAGGAGGATGAAAGGAAAATGAAGGCTTAGGGTGAAATGAATGTATCTTGCTCTTTCCAGATGCAATAAAGAATCACAGTTTTACAAGCAATTCAGAATAGATTAAATGCTTTAAAAAGACATTGTCTTCCTCCTCCATCCTCCCTCCATCTTGGCAATAGGTAGAGAGAGAGATGCTGCAAGGGAACACCTGGTGCTTGCAATGATCTCCAGCAGCCCCTGGTGACATTGGTACCTGGCTTAAATTATAGCAGGATGCTGTGAGTTATGTTACACGACTGAACCAGCACATCTGGCCTGGGCTTAGGGGACCATGAAGATGGCTTAAAGCTTCTTCTACGTTACCCCTCTCCAAGTTAAATACATCACACAGCTGTTACGGAAGATTGCAGTCATTATCTTTTCCTGTATTTTTTCTGTCTTTAGAGTTTGTTGTGTAGTTTCCTAAAATGGAATAGTTGAAGCAGGGGCTTGTTGGAAGGAGACTTTCTCTCATTTTTACTGACCTTTTCCTAACCTCACTGGTGGGGTTTGAGAGTCTTTTCCAAACTGATAGATAAAACTCTATCTAGTAATGGAAAAAACTCATTACCGTGTTCCAGTGGTTTAAGTCTGAACTCCTTCCAGCCCTGTATTTTTGCTTCTCTCTGCTGCAACAAGAAAACAAGTAGATGAAGGAAGTAGAACTGGCTGTCTTCTCCAGTTTTAAGGCTTTTTCTGTATACACTTGCATATTTCTACAAGTTGTTCCAATATAAATATTTAAAGAAAGAGGATGGAAACCCCAAACTGGAGTGGATGGCAGTTTCCAGAACTGCTTCAGAGAACATCTGTGTCAGGAAAGCTCTTAACTGTGAAGGAGGAGGGTACAGTGTGTTATCGAGAGATAGAAGATAATTGCTAGGCAAAATCATAAACCAGTCTGGCACTCACGTCTGCCGTTCTGATATCCAGACGGTAGGAAAACAGGCTTGGTGTCAGACCACGGCGGGTGATGGAGAAGGGGTGGGAGGAAACCCGCAAAACCGCAGTCCTTCCTCCCCGCTCTTCAAAATGTCAAACGCCAGAACGGTTTTTCCTTGCCTTTCTGTACCACACGCATACAGCTGTGCAAAAATATGAGTACCTTAGAGCACATCACAGTACAGTCATGCCTGCGTGGCTTGTCTGCCTGGCCGTGATGCATCAGGCTGCAGTTAGTAATGGAGAGAGTGGGGATAAAGAGGGGACAGCCATGTCTGCAGCGTCTTCCCCAGGGCAGCCCTCCTGGCTGAGCCTGTCAAGGGATTTAGAATTGCCTGAACTATTATAAAATCTATGAGGACGAGTTACTTTCCAGCTAGAAAATTAGAAACAGTTAGTCCTATAATTCTTGCACATGAACATTGGAGCAGATATTGCCAATGATCAATAAAGGACTTTGTAACTTTATACTTACAGCCAAGGAGTACACCAAGAAAGAAACTTTCTCCTTTGCTCGCTTGTGAAGCCTCGGCACAGTGGTTTAGGAATCCAGTGCAAGGAAAAATAGTGATTTCTATTTTTGTTTCTCTTCTTATTGGCCTGCTATGACTTCAGTCTCTGAAATAAAAGAAACATTTGCGCTCTGAACCGTCTTTTGTTTTGTTTTTTTGTTTACTTTTTGAAGAAAAAGTACTTTAATCTCCTAGGTTAGCTGAGTGCATGTAAAATTGAGTATCTTCAGAAAATTCAGTGCAACCCTCTTAGCTATGAATCCAGTCTTGCATGCCAGACGGATTCCTGAAGAAACTTTATGAACATATGATTTTTAAAAATAAAGGTGTTTAATTCTCTTTTTTTCCCTGTTCTAGTAGGGTAATTGTGAACTTCTGGAACTGAAACAACACTTCTTTTATTTTCCTGTTGAAAACCCCCTGATCCAATCTGTACTTGCTATGTTAGTTGCCCCAATCTATACTCTGTGGACTTTACTGGTCCTGTTTCCATAGAGCTGGACAGAAGAGAGAGTGGTCCGGGAAGGTAACGGAACCTTTTTTTTGAGTGAAAATAACATCTTTGATGCTTTTTTATTGAAATGAAAACATTAAAATGTGATTTTGGCTTAACTCAGTGCCACGTGAAGATGTCTTATTTAATTTTGAAATCACTGATCCCTTTGGATAAGCTTTTCATTTTAATTTTAACCAATTTAAAAGAAACTTCTTAAAGATTTTGCTGTGTTTGAAGCAAAAGTTTTCAGTCAAAAGTGTCCATATAGTTCAGAACATTCTAACT
The DNA here is from genome assembly GCA_013398295.1 of Chionis minor. NCBI lineage: Eukaryota > Metazoa > Chordata > Aves > Charadriiformes > Chionidae > Chionis > Chionis minor. The sequence goes on along the minus strand of VZSF01009820.1, from coordinate 243,791 downwards.
CCTTTTCCCCACCAGGTGAAAATGATCAACAAAACTAAAATTCTGGGCATTTTTAAATCCTCGCCTCCAGCTGAAGTTATTTTATATTTTGCTTTGTGGGGGAAACTGAGGAGGGTGGAATTCATGTTGCCGTGCGTGCAGTCTATGAATGCTTTTTTGGCCCAACCCTGTTCTGTATTGACTTTCTTTTAATTTGGTCTGACATTTGAGGTCTGACCTTCTCTGAGGAGAGCTGCTGGCTGCTGTGCACAAGAGGCACTGGGCAGCAGGAGGGAGGCATGTCTGTGTGTGTTGTGTGCCCAGACCTTCCGGATGGCTGATGGTTGAACTGTGAGAGTCACATCTCCCTGTGCTGCATGAGCCTGAGTTGTGGGTCCAATTTAGCCCAAAATAGATGGAATTTCGATGAGATCAGTGAAATTATGCAGATTTGCAGGAGATATGACTGTAAGTCCATAGACTAAGAGACACTGTCTCATAAGTAAATTAATTCATGATGGCTGTCAGACCATGCTACCACCAATTATGAACTTGTTTATATGGAGCCAGTGATTGATGCAATTACCTTGGATGTTTTGGTAAGACGGATGTTTGCAAGAGCTGGCTGCCAACTGTTGTTTTATTACATCATGGAGAAAAGGCGTGATCCATATTTTCACGTCATGATACAAAACAACCAGCCTTTGTTGCACGAGTAGGCACTTTAAAGTATCTGGGTTCGAGATGGTATAAGCAAAGCACATTTACAGTGATTGCTTGTTTCTAACAAAAGCATTTCTCTAAATTCTCCTTCCCTACTATGAAGTCATTGGTATTAATGGGGAAAACAGTAAATCCCATCCCTACCAAAAACATGCCTCTTCATTTCCCTGCATCTTGCTGGCCAGCACAAAGTTTCGCCATGAGGGTAAGTCAATGTCTACCTGTACTCTGTTCCAGGTTTGAAATAAAAGGATATATGATTTTAAATACCACAAGGGGCTTGCAAAAACCCTAGACCCTGTTATTCACGATGTTTACTAATTAACATCATCCTGAGGAGTAAAATATGTTGCCTAATGTCTAGCAGGAGATTCCTGCTGTGAAAAGATTGCTTCTTCAGCTATGCTTTCATCTTTTATCTCCTTATTTTCCTACCAGACTCATCATTATGGTGTCAAAGCACATCTTCAGCAATGGAGCTCTGAAACCTGGTGGATGCATCACACTCATTTCCTAATCCATCTGTTAGTTTGGGTTTCTTCTCCTTGCTAGCTGAAATGCTTTTCTTCACCATGTCTCCTTTAGCATGGTATGAATGCACGTAGACACTTAATGTTGAAAAAATGAATCACAATCTATTGTAGTATTTTTTTTACTCATTTTGTTTTTTTTCCAGGTTACTGATTCATTCAAGCAGAACAAATTTCCATGGTAAAACTTAAGGTGTCAAACTATCCACTCCTAGAACTCAATGCTTGATTTTTGTAATTTGCTGTAATTTCCTTTTTTAAATGTTTTGACTGGAAACAATGATGGTGGACTAAAAATTGATTACTCATTTCCAGAAAATGGGGACTTACTTGAATTCTTGGAATTAGTAGGGTGATACGTAAAGGTTCTCTCCAAGTTTTCAAAAGGGTCTAGTGTGAACAAGCCAGGTGTTAAAACAACAGGTTTTAAAGACGGTAGCTTTGAACACATTCATTTCAGAGGAACATCTATCTGGAGGCAGAAGAGGACATAATAAGAATGCATGCTTTACTGTAGTAGTGATTAATAAAATAGATTGAGTTAATGTGATGATTAGTGTTTATGTATGGACCACTCAGTCCAACTTGTTTGTCTTACTGTGGCACAGCAGCTAATTTGTTCCCTGTTCAGCAATAGTTCTAATAAATATTTAACTGTTGCTCATTTTACCTTATAAATTACCTGCCAGGTGATGTTGTTAAAAAAAATAATTCTAAATATGTGATAGCAAAGGGTAACTGATGGAGAGGCAGGGGAAAATCTCTCATGAAACGTTTGATGCAACCAATTTTAATCCATGTGTGCCTTAACATTTTCATTATCAAATTTCTAACTGCCTAGACAGATGTTTCACAGTTCCAAGTCCCGTAGGGATGTAAATGGGCAACCTCCAATGCTTCCCAGTTATGTCTTCTGTGGCCCAACCACTTTCTGGCTTTTGCAATTTAAGCCTTAACAGCTAATAGAGGTCCCTTAGGACTTTGAAGTTTAACTTTTATCTTAGCTTTAAGAGTAGCTAGGTCAGCTACACCTTCATAAAACTTAAGATATTAACAAAATTTGAGTTATTTATTCCTTTTGATTTCAGACCTCTTTTTTGTTTTGGGGGGCGGGTGTTTGTTTGTAGTCAAGGCAAGCTGAACAAGGTCCATCAATAAACAGAATTGTAATAAGGAGGCTTGCAAACATAATGCAGGTGCTTTTGTTCTTTTCCGACCCTATGTTCCTAACGTGAAACCTGACCTCAATCATGGCTTACAGTAACACCTTCAGCAAACAAAATCTTAAGCTCAAGGTGCTGGGCTCCCTTTTATTACCTACTACCTGTTCTGAATTAATGTATTTTATGCATTATAAGTGTATCTTATTTGAAATGATTCACACTAATTTAATAGAATACTTCCAAACAAATAACTAATTGCTAAGACTAACCTTTGATTACCCGTTATCAAAGGCTAAGGTAATATGATGGAAACCAAACGAAACAATTCTTTGCTGCTGCGGTGTCTGTACCTGATTTAGAAAACATAATGCAGGCGTAGCTGTAACCATCTTCTAGCTTCCAGCTTTCAGTTCTGAGGCTGAAAGGTCCCCATGTTACAAAAACTGTCCAATGGCCTTGGTATCAGTACATAGGTGAGTGTCCTGTAGATGTGCTGCTGCCTCTTCCTGCATGCAGGGTAAGGGAAACTGTTGACATGGTGGCATCTTCAGGGGTCTTCTATATGTATAATGCTCTGCATCAATTTGCCAGATCATATTGGTCCCCTGACATTTCACCCAAGGTAAGTAGGCCAGCAGGGCAGAGTTTCTGAGCTCAGTGGCCCATACTTGGAAACCACTGCACTGCAGTCCTGATTGCATGGTTCCTACTTGCATGGCAAACCTAGAATTAATCACTCTTTGTTCCCCAAAGTACGTCTCAAATTCAAACTAGTGTTAGACTATGGGTTGAATTTTTTGAAACGCCAGCCAGAGTGCTGTTTGTTATTATGAAAATAAGATGAAGATAGATCTGTTTCTCCTAATAATTTCAGCCTGCACCAGATTTAATTTCTTGAAATTCTTCCAATCTCCACTTGATTCTGCACAAGAGAACTACTAAAATAGCCTTCTTGCTGGTTTTAAGATTGGTTCTCAGTCTAAAGTTCAGACAGTTTAACAAATTTTGTTGTGTTGTTCTTAAAATCCTAATGCAACTTTGGTAACTGTGATGAGTGAGTTTTCTAGGTGTCTGTACAAAAGAACAGGACCTCTTGAACAAGACCTCTAAAAATGAAAATTTCTGTTCTGACTAGCCTGTTGCAGTTGAACAGTAACAAAGAGAAATAATCCAAGATTATAGGAATTTGCACTAATTGCTTGCATATTTGATTTTTAACAATCCTTCTCATTTTAATCCTTGTTTAAAGACGGAACGTGCCCTGCCAAACCGCACTCTAGAGGTTTTTTTTAGTTTTCCTCATCCTGTGATTGAATTGTTCCATAATTGCAGCTATTTGAATCTGAAATTCAAATTAGAAGAACTAGAAAGAGACAGAATGTGAGAGAAGACATGAATAAAGCAGTGTGATGAATTCAGTGTTCATCTCCCTATGTAAATTAGAAGAATTTATACTCTAATCCATTCCCTGAAATGTAGTAAATCCCATTTCAATATGAGACCAAATGACTCCAATTACATTTTTCAGTGAGGAAAGATTGCAAAGTGCATTTAAGCTACTCTGGCTGTAAACCTGTTTCCCCAAATATTTATTTTAATATCTACCTTACTATAGATATTTAACATTGTAATCACAAATCTTTTTTCTGGTGTTCACAATCAATGTTACTCTGACTGCTACTGTTTGCAGTAGGTATTTTGTTTGTAAGTAGTTGGGACGCCTGTACCTGGAGCGTTCCCTGTGTAAAGTCAGCAAATCTGCCATGTCCTTAAGATCTGGTGACCCATATATACCAGCTCACCTGAGCAGAAACCTCCTCCGGTCATAACCCATATATGACCATATATAATTAATCTTGTCTCAGTTTCCTGGCAATGTAACTTAAAATGAACCTTGCTGCTCTGTATTTCATCGGTCATTGCTCTGTGACTCTCTTCCTTCCTTACGGACCACGTACATATATGGTAAAGATCTCACAGCCTAGAAGCAGCAGCTAATGAGGTCAGCTTGAGCATCTTTACTTTGTCTAGAAACACCACTGAGAAAACACCACTGACAAGTATTCCTATTTGTTTGGATAATTTCCTAATAAAATTTCAGAGGGAGATTAATTATGTGCTCCCGACAGACATGCAGAAATCAATTTTGAAGCAAGTCTAGAGAGAAAGGAGTAGATTATTTTCTTCTTAAAACTCTGACCTAGGGCTTTCCTTGATCATCACTGAGAGCAAAAGTTCCACCTTTGGTTTCACTGTGAATTCTTTAATGCCAAAGGTCGTTCACATTTTTAAAGCATAGAGAACTGGGATCAAATTTTAAGTCACCTGCTGCTAATCTATTTGTGGTTGTATTAAATTATAGAATATTTTTAACAGTAGAATTTTTATTTTCAATGTATGTTTCTGCTTTTGCTATATGATATCTGTAGAGGGTGTCAATAACATCTTGAGCATATAACAAGTAAGACTTTGAAATTTGCTTCTTTGGTAGCACTTTTCTTGTCTGCTTCATTGAAACTGACAGAAACTTCTTGGAAGTACTTACTTGAAGGCTGGATAGTTGTTAGTGGCTTCATGATTAGACTGAGATTGGAAGTCTTTAATAGAAGAAATTAAGAATAAACTTCCTATACCAATAATCGTTCTAAAGTTGTCTAAAGGACTATTGATATGATTAAATATGGCATTTCCGAATACAATCTGCTGAAATAAGCCCTTCATTTCATTGTTTTACCTAATAAGAGAAGAGAATAATATTTTATTTTTTAACTCTCCTAAGTTAAAATCTTTTCTCTTGAATCAACCTACTGGCAAGTTTTCCATGGTAGTGATCACACCAGGCTGAGTATGTGTGAATTCACATACTGAGTATGAATTATACTCAACAGTCATCAGAAAAAAAAAACATTTTCTCTTATTTTCTATTTTGCCTTTGATTGCTTAAGTATTTTGGATGGGCTTACTCTGACCTTATTCATCAGAGGAGCTTAATCCTGACGGAGTGCTGCTGGAGCACTGTACTGTGGAGCACTGATTCTGCTCCATAGTTAAGGCAGTTCTTTGTGGGAAAGAGGGATGAGAAAACCTTATTTTCTTTAAGTGAGATGGTGTATTGTGATCAAAATTACAGCATTTCATCTTTCAGAGTTTATTGAGTTTTCCACATGTTGATAGCAAAGCCCATTTTTCTTTGTTCAAACTTACTAAAAACGAAGTCCTTTGTGAAATTCTGTTCCTGATATCAGGCCAATTTTTTTTGGTGGAGTCACGAAGATACTGGTCAAATTTTCTCTTCAATTTATGGCAATCCTTTGCTTAACTTAAGTTTTAAAATATTTTTTTAAATTATGTTTTCCTAGCCATAATTCTTCATAAACCAAAATCTGTTTTCTGTGATCTGCAAAACTCTCAGAGGTTTCTTCTTCATGTCTTGTTCCCAGGGAGGGTGATGTCTGTACACCAAAACAAACCAAAATTCTAAGAGGGGAAAATGTGGTAAAATACTTTGTATATGTTTATGAGATTTGTGACTGAGGTTTTGTGCCTCAAACACAGCCATAAGTATGATTGCTGAGGAGATATATTCTTTTTCTGTACGTGTGAATTTTGTGTTAGAATGGGTTTCAAATTTCTTTCTTTATAACAAAGAAATTTATTTAATTTATGTATTTATTTAATTTAGTTAGTTTATATTTATTTTACTTGTCTTATTTTGGAATATCAGCCTTAACTCCATTTCAACTTAATTTTTAACTGATGTGAAAAGTTTTATATTTTACGACTTTCTCTTCTTATTTGTGCAGAGTTACATTTCTGTTATGCATTTCTAGCTAGTATTAGCAGCTGAAAACAGATTCTGCTTTGTTAACAATATATCAGTATACTGATTCCAAATTGGTTGAAAATCTCTTAAAAATAAGGAAAAAAAAATAACGTCTTTATTGGAAAAAGCTGTAATTTCTAGAAGAATTAAAAGAAAAATAAAATAATAAACCAAACAAGGAATTTTGTAATTGCCACACATAAAAGAAATGGATTAGGAAAAAAAGAAACTCTTCAGAAGTATGAAAAAAAATAGTCTTTTAAGACAAAAATTTGTGTGGGCACTTAATTCTCCACTAATAATACAATTCTCATTAGCTGCCTGACTTTATCTGATCTTTTTTCTGTCCTAATAAGTAATGAATGCATCTTTAATCCATAAAATACTATCTTAGTGGAACAGTTATTTTTAAAACAGCCTGTCGTAACTAGTCCATGACTATATCAGTCTGTATGTCTCATCACCCTGAGACAAATTGTCGTGCTATTTCCCTAGGAAAGTCCAGGGAAATGACTTGTTGGTTTTCTGTAGTGCTTGTGTTTTGTTCACATCCACTGCTCCATCCTTGGGTGAACCACTTGACATCTTTGAAAAATATCTTAGGGGTAAAGATATTTATTTCTTAAAAGTTTTCCAAAGCTTAATACAAGTACATTGTGGTCACTGAACAGAAGGGACTACTGAAGTGCTGGGATCATTGAATGTGCCATCAGTATGGTGGCACTGGACTGACAATTTCTACCTACTTGTCTTAACTCTTTTGTTTTGTCACTTCTGGACTTTTGAAAAGCCTTAAAATACCTCTTGTGCTTCTGTTTTCTGTTTTCCACATTTATAAAAGAGGACTAAAATATTGGCTGAGACACTTTTAATTTTCAAGTGTCAAAGATGTTGGGCTGCACCTTTCCCAAAGTTTCTTTTTCATAGATTCTTTAAAGTTTCTGTTTCATCTGGGGAAAAAAATCCAGAACCAAAAGTTTTTGTTCTCTCAGGCTTGTCATTTGTGTATGTTTTATTTCAGATGGAGGATATGACTGATTCTTTATAGTTGTCTGTGTCTGGTCATAAAGATTCAGCAGAGAAGTATCCTTTTTCCCATCTCTTGTAAATTTTTGCATTTGGAAAATTTCATCCTCCATCTAGGGATGCAACAAATATTTTTGGAGTTTTCCTGTGTTATGTAGGCATGGACTTGAATGTCTAATCTCTGTATCCTGAACATGTGCTCTAGCTTTTGGGTCATTTCTACTTCTAATGTGTCTCTGTCTCTGGTAAAGTTGGTGGATTAAAGAAAAGCTGAGTGCAAGGTGCATTGGTTACTGTCCTTACATGGAATATGGAAAGTATAAATTAATGTCATAAAAAGCAGAAATTCTTGCTTCACAGGATGCTCAATTATTGAAACACTTTGGAACAGCTCCTACAGAACTCTTTGGGTAGACTGGCAGGGGAATACCTAAGAGCTGGCTGCTGCTAGGAGCAATAAGTGCTGGGAAAGATGCTTTGACCTTAAACACTAACTTCGAACTGGGTTGGTTTTTTTCACCCCAAGATTCACACATTTTGGTGAAAAGACTGCTTTTGATGAGTTGCTTTTCTGTTGGAACTGCTGGGAAATTTTAATTATTTATATGTTCATATTTAAGAATTTTTGTTGAACCTTTTGTCAAATTCATATGAAGATTACTGTCAAAGATTAAATTGTGTATGATAGCAAGGGCATCAGAGGCTGTAAGCAGTCTTCTTTTCCTTACACTTTTGCACAAAATGTGTCATGGTGCTATAGCACTGTCCATCCTCCCTGCCGCACTCCTGACCTGAGGTCAAAATATTGAAATAAAACGTGAACTTGACGTGAACTTCAATTTTCAGACCGAGAGAAGGAACTTCAAAAGCCAGAAGAGAAAACAGAGAGGGGATGTATTTCTAAGAGCTGTGTGACAGTGTGCTTCCCCCTCCCCCTGCCCCCAGGCACTGAGCTGATCTTTATCTCCTGTAACCCTGTCCAAGCGATAACCACCCCTGCTGGTCATAATGGGTGCATGTAGTCATGATGGCAGTGTCTGGGCTCAATGTTTTTTCTGGGAGACAGAAAACAACACAACAGCCAAGGGCTAGCCTGAGCAATGCTGGTTCTGTGGTCTATATGGTCCGTGACTATAGATCAATCATCTTACCCCCATAAATAGTGAACAGCCCAAGAGCCCTTTGAGCTCTCCCGAATGGCACCATGCTGCATGCCAGGATCTCCCCTTGAGCAGGGACAACCTCAAGGTTACTACTTGAGGTTCAGAGACTCCTTGCCACAACAGATCCTTGGTAAGTGACTAATAGCATGATGAACTTTGTAATCTTAGCTAGGTGATATAAAGGATTGATTGCACATATATAATCCTTTAGACATAAACCATTGACCAAGTCTGGGACTAGGATTGGATCCAGCCACACCTAGAAACACACCTCCTCTCTGAGAGGGAGTTTAGAAAGCAAGAGAGTCCTTTCTGAAAACTTGACTCAACGGGTCTCCCTGACAGTTCTGTCTGACCCTGTCCTCTATGCAGTAAATAACCAAGTGTGCCTTGCCATCCTGAATCTTGTGAAAACAGTTGCATTTACCATCAAACTTTGTTAAATCTCTGTTTCATATCAATAAATGTATTGCTGCTTCTTTCTATGACTGAAGTGCATCACTCCATCTGTGACGAGCTGTTAAAAAATCTTACAAGAAGTCTTCTCGTTAGTGAGGAGCTGATGGCATCCCTGCTCTGTCATGGGTCCTGCAAAATGAAAGGGGGTTATGACAAGTTGGGGTGCAAAGTCATGGGCTTCTTCAGGTGGACAGTTGTCTACAAAAGCCACCATGTGTGAAGAACTGTTACTCATGACGTCCATGAATTAGGCAGGCCCTCATCCACATTTTCTCTTTCAAAGGTTTGGGAAGCCATTCCCAGTTACTGAGAAAAAGTTCTGGAAATGCCTCCAAAGTGAGAACAGTTGGAAAAAAAAAAACCCCACCAAAGAGAGCAGAAAGCATGCCCCCTTCCTCAGCATAATTGCCTAAATAAGTGTGGTAAGTCAGCCAGACAAGAGGCAGCAAGTTAAGCTTGGGTTTCCTGTGTTACAACAGCTAATATATATTTTATTTTCTGTGCTCCTTTTCCTCTAAAGGAAGCATTGACATAAGCTGCTTGCTGGAGGGGAAACTGGTAAGAATTATTCCTCCAGCTGCACATTGAATATTTAGGGGCTAAAGTAATTTTTTTTCCTAAAAAGTTCTTTTCTTGTCTTTAAAGAAAACAGAAATGTTGGAAAATTCCAAGGCTTTTTACGTTGTGACTTTGGTGCACTGTCAAAAGTGAGAGAAAGAGGCCGATGGTGAAGACTCCTGCCTCTGGTGTGAGGAAAGGTTTCCTCATCAAACTCCTAACACTTAATTACGGTGATTTTCTGCCAGAGGAACCGAAGAATCCACAAAGCAGTCAACTACGGCCTGAAATGGTGAGTTGTGGCTGGGAGCCCTTCTCCTCTCTTGACCTCATTTCTCAAAGTAAAAGGGCCTGATTAATGCTGGGGACTGAAAAAAACCTGACATTTAGCTGAAAAGGAATTCTCTAAGCAAGGTGAAATGGGAAATGGCCATTCTTCATGGGGGTTAGTCACAAGGCCCACCATGAAGGGTGTAGGTGGGTAAAGGTCTGAAAGAGTTACGGAATATTTGGGAAATTTCAGCATAGACAGACCATGCCACTTCTGTTCCCTGAAGACCTTGGGAACATGAGGCTGAGCTCCATCATGATCCCAAGAACACACGGGTGTTATAGGAGGTGTGGTGAGGTCTTACCATGAGCTCTGCTATCTAGCCCAAGGACAGATTTCATTTGATCTATGGGCAATAAAACATGGTCTGAGTTAGATCTTCACTTTCATGCATTTCAGTGGTTTGGACCAAAGATTTTAATGGGAAAGTGCTTTCTGGGCTAGCTGATGGGGGTACTCCATGTCTTAACTTGCTACAGGAGAAAAGTGAAGATGATGATGACAAAAATTTTGCACAGTGATGAAAGCTTTGTGGAAAAGTACATACAAATATTTTTTTTTAGTCACAGTGAAAGGCAAATTTCATTTTCCAGATTGAAATTTGGAACTGTTCTTGCAAATTACTGTTGCCATTTTCACCCTTCTAAATTCAAGGTTTAAAAATTTTTAATATTAAACATCAACTTTTTTCAGCTGGCTTGTGAGGCCATGCACACAACCTGCAGTCTATGTGTTTCTAGCTGTGCTTTTTATAAGTATTGAAATACCAAGGAAGGCTTTTTTCCTCTTCAAGTGCTAGAAAATTTGCTCTTCATGCACGTTATGGGTTGCAGGCTTCAGTAGGGTGGTTGGGTTGTAGGGGATATCACGGGAGATCTGTAGGACTCCTATGATTGCTTACTGTGAGAGGCAGGGAAACCATACCTTTAAGGAAGGTTTAGTGAGTTACAGAAATACGGTTCTGCAAAGAACTAAGTTCCCATTTTAGTGAGTTTTCTGACACCCTGTGTAGATACACAGCCCCATGCTATGTAGTGCAGCAGGGTACTCAGTGACCTTTTTTGAGGGAAAGTATAAATACTAGCTTTGGTATAATAGATAGGTGGGCTGTATTTCAAGGGTGGCATGCCAGGCTGTATTTTTACTTTCTCAAATTAGAGGCTAAGCATGATGCTGGAAACTCAGCAGAGACAGGGGTATGCTCCAAGAACAGGTAAGATGCTTCCAGGCACTTCATGAGCAGCACCTTGCTTCGGAGTGGGAGAGTATTGCCCCAGCCCTACTTCTCACAGATCCTGTATCGAGAGGAAACCCACACTGCTCCTGACTTTAAACCCAGCTCTGTCATGTGCTACTCAAAATGTGCTTGCAGTCTATTTTTGTCCGTCTGTATTGGGGGTGCTGGCTTTGCTTTGGTAGTTGGTGAGTGGTGCCTGCAGACACATGCGTGCCTGTGAGAAACCCAGTGCGCAGACGTGAATTTGAGAAGAGATTTTCACTCATCACACTTGACGCAGTGGTGCTGTCTTTGTAAGTGGATTTGCTTCAATGGTTTACTGAGATGTGTGCAAGCAATGTACCCCACTTAGGAAAAAAAAAAGAAAAAGATATTATTCAATTTTCCAGGAGGAGAGAAGAAAAGGGTGTTAAAATGGTGGCACAATGAAATCAATGTTGACACCGCTGTGTGACCGAGTACTGTGCGCGCATGAAGTACCTCCCTTCATGATGTCAATGGCCACAGCCGTTCCTTAGTGCTGCTTTGCAAGCTGGAGTGATCTGTGTCGATGATCAGCTGCACACAGCCCTTGTGTGGCTGGAGAGAGTAAACGTTGAACAGGAAATAAGATCATTCTGCATCTGTCATTTTAGCTTTAGTTCCTAAGGTTTTTAAAAAATTAGGCAAGAGGAGTTGCATAACAAGGAAGTTTACTTTCTACTCACGCTAGCTTTCCCTCTGGAATTTCTTACTTTATGTAAGAGATTGTTTGTTTTGCCTCAACTCCAGCATGATTCAAGAGTGACTTGTTTAACAGATAAAAAGTTGAAAGGCTTTAAGAAAAAGGCTTCCTGCCTGCCTAGGAAATGGATACCAGATTCTGCAACTGTAATACTCGTACGTGATCTAACAGGTTCTTGCTCATATCGGGGATAAAAGTCCTCTATTCTTAGTTCAGGATCAGTGAAATCAAGGAGCTCTCACCCCCTCATTGTACAGAGCAACATAAAACATAAAGAAACATGGAAGAAACATGGGCAAGAAGCGAAGAGCCTTTTTTGAGCAGGGAGGGAAAGCAGAGTAACAACTCGCCTAACTGTATCTCCAAATAGACAGCATTCACATATGCTTTCCTGTTTATTTGGGTTTATCTGGGAACATGAACAGCGGTGCAGGGAGAAGTAAGCTGGAATCTGAGACACGTATACCTTCTGCATATGCCTATGAGACACATGAGTCTTCTTTCATCCATGTTCCTCACCCAGGCGTCCCTCCAGCATCTACCTGGAACTGGTCCTGGAAATCTGTTCACACTATCTTCCATAGCCACAGGAGGAGCAAATGCAGAATCAGGTCACGATAGCAACAAGTTCAGTCTTTTGCTACAGATTCTTGACTAATCATTGAGAAACAGGGATTTCTGAAACTTCTTAGTCTGCTCCAGGGCTAGTTTTCTTGATTTAATGGGTGCGTATACAGGCTACGCTGGGGGAACGTATCAAGAGATGAGACGGTTCAAAACCTTGTGTGTCCCAAGTGAAAGACAGAGAATGAGGTAGAGATAAGTTTGCTGAAATATAGAAAAGAAGGGAGAACAGGCGGTAGGTGGAATATCGCAGCCAGAATTGCTGTTGTCTGCAGAAAAATACACCTTCACAAGGACTGTGGTGTTGTCTCTGTAGCACAATCTTTATCCAAAACCTTGTGAGGCTTGCGTAGTCTGAGGCATTTCTTTCCCTAAAACATTGTCCAGACAACAACTCTTCTGTGGTTATGATATAGAAAATGAAATACTTGTTCATCTGAACAAGTATTTATAGGAAACTGGCTTTTTGGCATCCTGAAGCTTCTGTCTTCTCTGATCAGTTTGTGCTACTTGGTAGAGTGTGAATGGTCCTCCAGAGAAGTTAACTAAAAACGTAAAGTAGAAAACGTCTCATCTCATTATCAGTCTCTTTCAGCCAGTCTCTAGACTGATTAATGCATGGCAGCTGCTAGTTTGTGTTCTTGCCTTGGTCTTGCAGGATGCCTGTGTCCTGCAGGCTATCTGACAGGCAAAACCAATATGGTTTGGGATGACATAAACCATCATAGGAGTTATTCAGCCTGAGCCTCAATTACTAGGGGCAGTAGCTGTTTTGAAAACAGTCTCCCTGCTAAGAATGATAAAATGTCATTGATGAATTTTTTTTCATCACCCACTTTGAACTCTGTAATGTGGGATATTCCCAGCCTGGGGCAGAGCTGAAGATGACAAAACATTTCACAACTGTCCCCTCGGACTCCAGCCTGTGATTTGAGGGAAATGCCATTGCCCCCTGCAGAGAAGCCCATGTGTCTCCAGCCCACGGTGTGCCTGGCTGTTACGTTGATGCCTGCCTTTCCAAATAGCATGATGTGGCCACAGGGATACAGGGAAAAATACCTGTATTTTGGTATTTGTGGATGATGGATAATGGTGGGATGATGATGTGCTGACTACACAGTGTGTGTACAAGTGGTTGCAGACTGCAAGGTGCAGAGAGGCACAACATTTGCACTAGAGTCTTTATTTCTTGCGTTGAATTGCACAGTTGCCTCTACCCCCTGAGGCCACCAGGAACTTAGCCTGGTATTTAGACCACCTCAATCTAAAAAATAACTACTGAGATGGATTTATTTTTTTTTTCATGTGGATATCTTCTCTCACTTTCCTGCCTCTGTTTCACTTATGTGGCTAAAAAGTACCTCCTTTACATGTGATTTTTATCTCCCTTACAAATGATTGCACATTATAATTTCCAAATTTCAGCAGGGCAGTGCGTACAAGAGGAAGAAATTGGACAGATTTAAGCTACGCACTTCACCTGAAACATGATCTGAAAACAAACTTTCTTTCCTGATGGCCTTATTTGCATTTTCACAAGCTTCTCCTTGCTTCTGGGGCTGTGAAGGAAAATGTATTGAGAAGCACCGGGGTGGGATGATGTTTGTCCAGCATAATCTGGGAAATGCTGAGACCTTTCAGAGGATGGGTATTTTTCAACAAGATTTCCTGGTTTATTGAAGTTGACCAGGAAGAACCATGTAGACTTGGAGAAGCACTAGAAATGGGTCAAAATAGGGCAATGCATGAAATTTCTTTGATGTATATAAGAAAGCGAAGAAACTGATAAATGTGTCCCAGCTTTCATGAACCTGTTTCACTCTTCTACCATCTGTCTCAAGAAAAGATCCATTTGTAAACGAAACATGATGACAGATGCCTTTCTTTCCCTCCTAGACTTTCAGGTGAGCATCAGAAACGCTAAAACTCAGAACTGATGCCTTTTTATGTCCCTCAAAGTCTGACATTTTCCTTGTGCAGAGCATATAAAGGCTGCATCCACCTGCCTGTGTGGTCTAAGACATGTGAAAATACCAGAGAGCCAGAAGGAACCTAAATGTAAATGCAAAAAAAAAAAAAAAGCAAAAAAACCACTTGCAAGTGTGAGTGGCCTTGCACATCTCTGCAAAACATTTTGAGGCTTGTCTTGGGCTAAATTGGGTTGCCTGTCCTCCCTTGCTCCATGCTTGCAAACCATAAACCTTGTTCGCCGAGAGACTCACATTCTCCATTTGCAAAAAACCGTAATTTTAAAATAATAAGATAAATAAGTAAAACACCCCCCCCGAGGTGCTGCACTGACTTCACAGTCTTGGCAGCCCATAATGACAGGGGTTTGCTGAAGGGCTGCGTATGTCAGCAGGGCTCTGCGCCACACAACCTTGTCCCGCTCCAAGGCACCGTCGGAAATATTCAGTTCCAGCCACTCCACACTGGAGGACCTGCAGCGTCATTCTTGTAGGACATACTTAGAGAGTGGTGTCACGGAGCTCTGAAGTTTAATTATAGTCTCTGATGCTAACCCTGCCCTCCCACAGCTTTCTGGCATGGCTTGCATCCCAGGCGGGGACGTGGTCAGAGGAGGGAAAGAGGCCACGGAGGGGGGCAAATGCGCAGGAAAGAAGACGCCTGGGATCGGGGTGGTCTAGAGCTTGCCTCTCCCCTGTTCCCTGACAGCCCTGTCCTGCCGACCATGCTTGCTGCCAGTGACACTGATGAGCCAGGGCTGGCGTGTCTTGGCCATGGTGTAGAGCGTTACGGCAAAAGGCACGTCTTAGCCATGGCAAAGTGTCAGGGTGCATGTGCCAGCAGGGCAATGCTAGTGCTGCTACCAGACAAGAATTTACTATTGGCATGAATTGTTAAAAGCTGTCCTGATTAATTTTTCATTGTTTAAATTTTTTTAATGAAATTTAAATTTTTTGCATTTTTCCTCTGGGGAAAATACTTGCAGAGGAAAAAAAAGTTTTAGATAACTCTCATGTAAGACTGAAAAGGTGTAATTCAATTTATTTATTCTTCACATTCATATTATTTATCTTCTGCACGATGTGTTAGTGGCACCACTAAAATGTCATTTTTCTCATTATTATGACCATGTGTTTTAATACTCTTTCATCTAGTTAGGTTTTACAAAAGAAGTACTGACTGAAGCATCTTTGCTATCTGAAGAGTTTCTCTTTGTGCCTTTGGCTGATCTGTTATATCACATACTACTCAGCATGCATCATTAAGATAAAAATAATAAAATACTAAAACACGACAAACCACATAATGCCTGTATTTAATGGGTCCCTTTGTTGTTCTGAATTGGAAAGAGGAAAACAATGTGTTTTCTCAGAAACAGAAATTCTTAGGCCTCTGTTGACTGTAGATGAAGCCTAACGGGAACTGCCCCAGCCCCTTTACCCTTTGGCCTTTAAATACAGCATTGGGTAATGAGTCGGTGAAAGAGTTTTTAATAGGGAGTTTCCTGCAAGAGCCTTTCTGCTCCTATGTGCTCTCACAGCCCAGTTAAATGTGCAATCACCTCTGCTCATAACAGGCTTTGTGTTAAGTTCTGACTGATCTCTCATCCTCATCCGGCTCTGCTGTGGCCCGCCCAGAGCTTGCGTTCAGCTTGTCCTCTTAAAAAAGCAATTTTCCATGGACCAGGTGACTACTGCTTGCTTTGTTGTAGGGTTTGCTCAGCTTCACAATGCCGTGTGGTGTCACATGGCCATACTTCTTAGCTGACAGCTAATAACAGCAAGGGGTTGTTTGGTTATTTGGTGACCCCAGCAGAGGAGACCGAGTATGGGACGAGAGATGCCAGAAGCGTTAGCATCGTTGTAACAGGACGAACAGTAACTCGGTGATTCAACTATCAGAGTTTTATTATACTAATGAAAAATCCCTCCTATAGAAGGTGTGCTCCTCTGGGCAACACGAATGGCGCAAGCTGTAGTGCTGCAGAGTGATGGAGAGTTTCAGCAATGTCGTAACTTGGAGGTGATGACTGGGAACATGTAAAATTTACCTCACCTCAGTGCTGGTCCCAGTATATCTGGGGATGAGGGATATGGGAGGGTTGCAGCATTTGTATTCCTTGCACTATATAAATTAAACATCCGTCTTCAGCATCCAACCTGTTGCTTTTAGAACTCTCACATCAAGATGGTGTCTCAGTGCAACCCCATGTTTTCAGTGTGATGTGGTAACATTACCAGTGAGGTCAGATAGACCTATGCTTAAAAATAGATTTAAGTTAAATGAATCTGTTAAGTAACTAGCCAGAATGCTGAACGTACAAATGAAAGTTATACTTTCAGTTATAACCCCCAGAGTCTCATACCAAGTGGAATGTATTTAATCAGAGCAATATCCTGCACTGTTCCCTCTGGGAGAAGGGAAATACAAAAAGCAGAATAAAACCATTGCAGATCAGCTGTGCTTCAGATGGAGGATTTTGAGGGAAAACCACAAAAGCTAATTAAGCTCTCCCAAAACAGTTCTAACTGTGGAGTTCATGTCTACCCCTGACATTTTGAACAGTCCACAACACAAGGCAAACAACTCCAAAGGAGTTTTTGTGTGGAAAACTGATTTTTTGTTATCTCCCCCCTAAAATATTCTGAATGGTGTAATGCTATCATGGCCTATATAAAATACAAGAGCTATTTTCATCCATCCATCCATCCACCTTTCTGTGGTGGCACCGGGGTATCATCAGTGGGCAGGTCTCCACAGGTTCACAAGGAAGTCCAGTGTTGTTCCACATTACAACTTGGATACCAAGGAATAAAGAGGAAATTATTTTGAGGGGTTTATACTGCAGAGCACCGCTAAGGCCAGGAAAGCAATCCTGGCTTTTCGGGGTTTAGGGAGGTCTTGTAGCATAAAAGTTTAAGGTACTCTTGAACTCCACCCTATCTTCTCCACAATGCAGTACTACTCTGCAAATTTTTCTGAGAAAGTTTTTCTTCATAACCACTTCTCAGGACTTAGGCATGGAAAGCTTTTTCATTGTTCAAGAAGTTAATCTTTTTTACAGTAGTCACTGTGTTGAACTCCAGCAAGTTGTAGAAGTTCCTCTTTCTCTCTCTGTTGCCTGAGTATTTGTCCACATGTTGGTGAGCAGCTGTTTGTGGAGCACAGCTAAGCAGGCCAGCACATAGCTTCTGGAGAAAAAAAAAGAGGGTTTTTTTTTAAAATGATGCTCAGTTCTCATAAACATGTCCTTTGCAGCCTCCTTGGGAAGTGCCCCAAAAGCAGGACAAACTCTGTAATCACACCATGGGGGGACCATGACTCTGTGTGCTCCCTGCAGGGCAGGTGAGATCCAGCCCTGCTCCCCAGATGTACAGCGGGGCTGGATGGTGTTTTTAGGAACGTGCAGCGTCTTTCTCCGTGAGCAGCTGGGGGAAAATGGAAAAGCCTTCCTTCAAGATGAAATGCATACACGGACAGGGAGAAGCCAGTGCAGCTGATGGACCCTCCAGGCTGGAGGATGCAGCAAGTTCAGGTAGGAATAAAAAAAAATAAAATTTTTGAATAACATGCAATTGCTGGCAACTGGAAGGTGCATTTAATTCCCTGGGCACACAAAAGAGAAGAGATGGAGGTTCATATCCCTGCTCTCAGTCGAAAGGAAGAGTGACCTCCCAACAGTGCAGTGGAGCATCTCAACTGGGAGGAGCCCACAGTTGTGGGTGCATTGCCTTTTCATGGGGCAGCTACCCCAGCACACATGTAAACAAAGCTGTACACACACATATACACATGCAGGCATGTTCACAAAGAATGTCAAAACCTAAGAAAAAAATCCTCATTCTTCAGCCAGCTTACTTCTAATGTAGCAGCTGTTTTATTGAGGGCGATCCAGCCTCTGTGCCTGATCTCTAAGCTGGCTCTATTTTGCATGCCTTTCAACATACATTGTTATTTTAGTTCTATGACTGACATCAACGTATTTACATGTAAATTTCATTGTAGTTAATATTTTCCTTTTCCTTTCTGAAGCCTACCTATTTCAAATACTGGATCATGCTCTCTTCACAGGACCTTTTTTTTTTATCCGGTGTCTTGGCCCCCAGGCCTTCTGTACACAACTAGCTACCTGTATTTTGTTAACATTCTGTTTATTTGCCAGGTTGATTTCCAGGTTCATCATGATATTTGTCTGGAATTTAGGTGAATCTAACACTGAAGTAAAAAAAAATAAAATACTTAGTAAATTGCTAAAGAATTATTTGATCTTCCAGCTTGCCTGCTCTGCTTCTCGTTATGAAGCATATTCTAAATCAAATTTTTAAGCAATTCAAGTGTTTATCTAAGCAAGACTTTAATTATTTAAAGATTAATATTCTGCCCAGCCCTGCCTTGCAGCTTTAATGATGAATTTATTTCCTTAGCTGTTTTGTTAATCTAAACAAAACCTGAATTTCAAGAGGTTTATTGCATTTGATTTTAAAAATGAGGGAAAAATGACTGCTGAAATAGTGAAAGAATGAGCAAAACATTTATTTCTTCATTTTATGTGCTAAAAAGTGATTGTATTTTCCTGCTGATGTCTTTTTTTTGCTTGAAATGCATCTCTAAAGGGGAGAAACATAGTCGTTCAAGCCCAAACACTGTTGAGCAGGTACTGCACTGAGCCGCCAACAGACAGCGTATTTTTTAGCAGGGTCTTTAGGAACATCATTTTACTTTGTGCCTGCTTGAGCTTTATTAGTAAAAGCTGAGAAACTGACCACAAGTTGCATCTCCATGCACATGTGTGAACTGCAGTTGAATCATCAGTTTCCAGAAAATCCTTCACATACCTGTGGCACTGTTTAACTTGTGTGAGACTACTTCAATAAATGCAGTATTAAACAAGTGATTCAGACACACACATTCAACCTCATATACCCAGATCTGAATAAAACATACATATTAGATGAAGAGCATCAAGAGTTACAAATAGTTACAAGAAGATTGAGCTGTACCAAGGGTGTCCCAGTACTCGTGGGAAGTATTAGCTGATCCACCGCTTGTTTCCAGATATAGCATGCAGCCACTTTCTGCTAAAGACAATTTCATTTCATATTTTAGTAAAACTCCTTTTAAAGCAGGCTTTAAACATGCCTTTACAACACCAGGTGATTTGTAACAAAAATGTAGGTTTTAAGACTACATCTAGACTCTGTAACAACAGTATTCATGCTGCTGGTGTCCAGCTGGATGTAGGCAACTGGCCTGGACTCTCCTTTACGGCAAATTCAGTCTACCTAGACCCGTTCATTCTGTGGGGTACATAAAATAAGATACATTAAAAACTTGTTGTCAGCCAAGTCAGCCAGTCAGTACAAGCCAAAAGCTGGATTCAGATGGGAGACAGACCTCTTGGGTAAGCCTGGAGCCTTCCTTCTGTGGCTGTGTCTTACAGTGATGCCACATGTGTGGACCTGCAATTTTCAGCAAGATTCTTGACGCTTTAGAGAGATTTCCTGGGTGAAGGCTAGAGACAGCCCAGTAAAGGCATCAAAAGATGTAAAGGACAGAGGAGGACGTGGCCAGGGTAAGCCATATGGCACAGAGTGACTGGAGACATCAGCTTCATAGATGGTGCAGAAGAGTAGGAAAATGTCCTGGCTGTCTGGGAGAGAAAGATGACACACAAAGGAAAAATTTGGAAAACATTCCCTCTTTGTCTTGGCACAGTAATAGCTGCCAGTGTGTCTTCCAGCGCAGCTCAGCACATTTCTTGTCCCATTCATTTCACTCCCAGATCTTTGCTCTGGCTGGAGCCCTTGTCCATCAGGGCGCAGGAAGCGTCTCAGATAGGGATGCCAGCCACAGCCACTCGCAGAGGGTGCAGAGAGCCATGTCAAAGAGGGTGTATGGAGAAACTCCTCACTGTCCTCAGGGCTGTATAACGTGATGGCAAAAGGCAATGGATGCATATTGCAACAGGGGAAAGCTGGGTATAAGGGAAAAGCTTTTACATAGAGATAATCATTTAGCACTGGAGACTATGCAATCTCCGTCCATGGAGATGTTAAAAGTTTGACTGGGAAGGCTCACAGCAACCTAACCTAGCTCTGAGGCTGTGTTCAGAAACATTCCGCTGGGGCCCACCCACCAAGGTTTCCTTCTCCTTAAGGGTCTCAGACCACCAGCCTCAACATTTCCATTGGTGTCATTACACACCTAAATAGTTGTGGTGAATGGCCCTGATCAGTGCTTTGGAGGATTTCTTCCAAGGAAAGCCATATCATTTGTTGTGGTTCCCACTAGAACTGCAGACCTCCATTAATCAAAAAGAGTTTTTCAAGTACCCTTTGAAACAGGATGATCAAGATGGATACTGCCAGCCTGGGACACAGGTATGTGAACGATAAAGACATGCTCCTACAGTACTTCAAAGGCAGTTTGATTTTTATGGAATATCAGCCTGCTGGCTTGAAGTTTTATGAGCCCATTAAAAGCGTGGGGTGACTTCAGACTAGCTCAAATTTTGAAGACAAGTCAGCCAGTAAAACTGCTTGTGAGACTAAAGCATAGTAAATAATAAAACAGCAAAACATATTATTAAGTTTGCTGTTCCGTGTGTTCTTTTTTTAAACATTTCTTAAATTGAAGCACTTTGCTTCCTGAAAGCTTTGTTTGAGCTTAAGTGCAGCTCTTCATCTATGACTGTTATTTTATGATTTAAGCATGAAGATTGATGACTTTTAATAGACAGGCCAAATAAAATTAAAAGTATGGTTTTGGGTGCAGCAGATGTTTTCAGGAAAAGAAAGATTTTATAGGGTGCTATAATAAGTAACACAGATGGGATATTTAAATTAATAAAACCCAGATACTGAGAAGGGTGGAAATACCTGTAAAAGCTGAATTTAACCGCTAACAAATATGTTCACGTGTAACGTGTCAGGCTGCTGGATTGCCTCTGCTGGGGCCTCCTGTACCCCTGCCTGTGGCCCCAGGGCTGCATTTAAGCTCAGCCCTGGAGCTTTCAGTCCTAGTTTGAGTTTAATCCTAGGTATGCCAATTAGCTGAGAGCTGAAAATTCCTGTGTTTCTGGGTAAGGACTGGTGGTAAGGATTGGAGAAGACAAAAGGATTATGAAGTCCTGTTGTGGAGGGGTATGTCCTTTGCTCTGGTGGCACCCCATCCCTGGCACTTCTGGCTGATTTCCTGAGTTGTCTCCCAATGTGGATTCTTGGCTGAGTCCTGATGCTGCATTAGGTGTTGGCTGGTGGCTTTTGTGTTTGGGGTGCTCAGGATGTTTTGGCTGAGTGATCCTAAGAAGGTCTGGCTCAGTTAAAGTGGAGAGGATGTTGGTAAGAATGAGCAATGTCTGGAGAACTTCGATCACCAAAGAAAAATGGATTAGTTTACACCCTGCTTTTAAAGTCTTTTGAACCAAGATTTTTTTCAATAGATATAGAGGACCCTGAACCCTATAACAATATAGTCCTGCTTTTCTAATCTATACTTTATGGATTTTGTTCTGTAGACTTCATTTTAAGTTGTGTTTTATGGAGGACAGGTTTCTGGAGTCTGGAGGAAAGAAGGACGTCCTCTGGTCTGAAAAAGTCTCTTACAGGGATTAAGGGAATGAGCTATTTCTTCCTGGCCACAGGCAATAGAGCAAGAAGTTGAGGGTTTAATTTCCAGTAGGAAAATTCACTGTCTTTCTCTGATGAAAGCAAAGCATTGGTCTAAGGGTGTGGTATCTCCACGGCCGGCCGAGGTTTTTAAGAATAGGTTGGACCAGCATCTCTCAAATTATTTGGGTCAAATTGATCATAGCTTGGGGCAGCGGGAGGGACCACGTCTGGCAGCCTTGGAGCTGAGTGTCACTTAGGAAATAAGCACTGTTCCCTTTCCCTATGCATCTGATTCCTCACTTCCAATGAAGGTAGCTCTTGCCAGATGATTGCTGTCTTCCATGCATAAAATTTTGACACTGTCTATCTGTTTTGGATTCTGTGCTGGTTTTTTTTATTTCATCTATGCTTGCTCCTCATCAGAAACTAATTTATTAGCAACCACAGGACTTATGATAGGAAATTTCCCTACAATTATGGTTGCAATTGAATAAAACCCCTGGCTTCTAAATGTTGTTCCCATTTTTTTAGTTCAGACCGTATAATGACAATTTTAAAGACTTGAACCAAACCACGGGACTTCTTCATGTCTGCAGTTTTGTCCAGAAAGAGGGGACACATGTCTTTGACAGGAGCATTCATAGTTGATACTGTTTGAAGCCTGTAAGAGGCTGTAGTGTGAAGTTATCACCAACTGGTGGACCATAATCAACTGCAGGCATTAATACTATTACAGAAATTGAGTGATTTGTAGACTTGGGACTGATGATGCTGGCAATTTTGGTAGCTTGAGGGGTACATCCAGAAGTAGGGAAGAGCTTACCATTCTCCAGTTCTTCCTAAATCTCTCATAGGAGTTGGGATGAGATCCACCAGACTTCTCATATGTCTAAAGAGGTGTCATCTTCACCAAGCAAGTTCTGCTGTGCCTGCTCATCTGGGGTCTCAAACCCAAGCATATATCGATGGACAGTGTGTTTTTTGTTTATAGTGAAATGAACTGCTTCTTCTGCTGCATGTATTCCTATGGTAAATGCAGAAAAACGGCTGCTTGCTTTTACATTCACTGCAAGAGAACAGAGAGTGCTCTTACTGCGCAAACAAGCTATTGTGTTTTGACATGAAGAAAAGCCTCCCTTCCCTGCCCCTTAGGCGTCTTCAAGAAGCAATGAACTTCAGAGCTCCCAGCCTGGATTTAATGTCTATGTTGGGGGAATAAGCAAATATTTGGATGCTCATGTGAGCTTAATAGATCTGAACACCTTTAGCTTAGCAGAAAACTGTTTCCTTAGGGGGACTTAAGAGAAAGTTGTCATCCCTCTGCTTTTTTTCCCCTCATCTTTTCTTGCTGTGGCCACATGATTGTAAATTTTTATTACTTAAACTGCAAGATGCCCAGAGACTCCCAGAAAACTCCGGCATGGCATGTGAATTTAGACAGAGGAGTATGTTTGTTTGATCTTAGTGATGTAGCAGGTGCTATTGAAAACCCACACATACCCACCCATATTGCATAGCAATACATGCTGCAGGGGAAACTTGGTGTTTCCTTAATTTATTTCTCATATGGGCAATGCAAGGGCCTCCACGCCCAGGGAGGGTGTACGTTGTGGTTGTGGGAAGGCAGAGCAGGCAGGCATATTGTACGTGAGCTGCTGTCTGTGCAGAAACCCTGTGACTGCACCAGCATTGGTGTCATGGGGGAAGCAAACTGGGTCTGACCAGTTTTAACCTACAGCTCACTGATGTGTGTGTTTGCTTTAATGAGTGAGATGATAAAATAGGGGTTCTCCCCTTGATTCCTCTGGCAGTGGGTGTTTCGGTCATCGAGTTACTCGCAGACCAGCTGGTGGGAAAATGCGTAGGAGGAAATTCCTTTTAAGCTGGCAGCATCTAGCCCCTGGCAAAGAGGCTGAGCTCTATAAACTCATCCAAGAAAGTCTGTTTCTCAGCCTGCACACACTCTTTTAAGGGGGAAAAAAAATGAAAATTAAAGGGGGTGGGGGAAAGCCAGAATAACCAGCATGTTGCTTGGAGCTTGAGGCTGTGGAAAGGTGGAGGGAAAGGTAGAAGGAAAAAAAAATATGTTGAAGAGGTACTGATGGACATGTTGACAAGTGTGTTTTCATTTCAACAGGGTTGTAATTTGAGCAAACAAACAACAGAGCTGGGAAAGTCAGAGTTACCCTGAAGTGCAGCAGCTCAGCACCTTCCTGTTACTGCTTACTCTTATTATCAAATGTGATCCACAATGTTTTCCTCAATGATTTCCGTCAAAAATTGTTCCAGAACTAAGTTTTTCTGGCACTATATAGTTTCTTTTTTTGACCATTTATATCATACTTAATTTTCCCTTTTTTGCCCCAGAGAGAGAAGCATTGAAAAGATGTGAAATACAATATACATTGTAGCAGTATCAATGCTCCCAACGTGGATTTTAATCATTCAAGCACTAGTAATTGATTTTATACAATTAACCCATTTCCTTAATTGCTGTGAGTAAAATTAAAATAAGATTTTGCTGTCTGTTCACTGAAACAATTTCCCAGTTACCAGACAGATTCTTCTGTGTGCTTAGATGAGAAATCACAATCATCACCACCAGCCAGATTTTGGCTTGCACATACTGGGTGCCTGAGTAAGCAGACCTTTCAAAGGCTGATATGTTAGCCAGAGATTATAACTTACTGAAATGGATCTGATCTTTGTGTGATATTGTGCATTTGCTCTGATCACACCCAGAGGATGAGCAGGAGCAGCCATCCTCTTTCTCTTCAGTGCTTAGCGTGATCCATCAAGGATTCGATATGCAGCTCTGGTTCTCAGTGTACTTGATGTCATGACCCGGAATCAACTTTTAAATGGGGGGTGGGGGGTAGGCTGCTTTCTAGTGGCACGGGTGTCCACAAATCCAAAAATACTGCTGAATATCTTGGTGGGGAAAGGATAGTCTTAAAGCATGTCAGGAAGAGTTTTAATTCTGTTTTTCTGCATGTGGCGCTGCAGCACACATCCCCACTGCCGAGAATCAGCTTTTAATGGGAAAAAACCACCCTGCTTTTGTGTCAGTGTGCAGGGAACCTCTGCTCAACAGCCCCCGCTTTTTCAGTGGCATTTCTTACCGTAATCATGCAACTTGGCAGAGGCTCCCAAAGGAACGCAAAGAAAGAAATTCTCTGTCCCTTATTCTCACTGAAGATTTGCTTTCATCTCCTGGGAGGCCTCCTATAAAGTAGTCATTGGTTAAAATAAATAATAAGCTCTGGTGTTTTCTCAGTGCTATGTTAAATCAATTGCACTAAAGAAACTTAATTTTATAATGAAACCTCACATCCCCTCAAGCAATGCGCTGTAGGAGGAGTGTCTGTCTAGGCTGGAGAACCTCATCCACATACCAAAGTGTCCATGAGACGGGGTTAAAACACAGCCATTCTGTTTCGTGAAAACCTTGAGCCCTTTGAAAAAGATTTTATTATTAATTAAATACAGACTAGAAAACAATAAAACTTCCTCCTCTCCCCCCAAGTTGTTCCTCTTTTTTTTCATTTTGAAGAGGGTGAGCTGTATACTGTGGAATTTCAAAGCTCTGAGGCTCCCTGTGCCGAGGTTTGCTTTGAGGGCAGTTCACTGAACTGAACCATTTTCATGAAACATTTAGGTTCCATACAAGGATATTTAGTTTACTGAGACAATGGGGAGAATGCTGAACCCTTATTACTGTTGACTGTGCCAGGAATCCACATGAAAATATTCACCCAGGCTTGGTCTTGAAAATGACCTGCTCCTTTTTTATCAGACAAAAGCGATGGTGAGTCCTGGGTGATCCAGTTGGTGGCTAGTAGTATTTCCGCTAATTGCAGGATTGAACAAATTATACTCTTCCTAAAAATCTTAATCTAGAGTCATTAAGATAGTCAATGTTCCTGGAAATCAAGTTCAGTTTGGTACGTGCTTCTGTAGAAAGGGGGAATTTGGTATTTGCCTCGGAAATCTTAAGGATGACTAATTCACCAGTGGTAAACAGCATATGACAGAATTGGAATTAAGACTGGATTGTGAACAGATTATTCAGTGATGATCAAATGCTAACATCTGAAAATGAGCAAATCTCCTGCAGTCTTAATGTAAGAAGGGCAAGACTTCACAGGTTTGGGGTGAGATAATAGATTGGATAGATAGATTTGGATAGATTAATTTAGTCTAAATTTAGCCATCTGAAAGAAAGTCTTGTCTAAACAAGGCTCGTACCACACATCTTGAACATCTGTCTCTGAGTGAGGTGACTCATCCTCTGAACACATCCATCTCTTATGTATTGACTGTAGATGGAGCCTGGATGACCAAATTGTTTAACTTTTGCACTGATAAAGTTAGGTGATCTGAATCCCACCCAACATGTTTACTAACAGTGCATTTCTTCTACATGTTTAGGTATCTTCTACCGCGCACTGAGCACTGCAGCCACTTCTGCTTGCCAGAGTGCTGCTTTGAGTTCTTTGCAAAACGACCCTCTTAAAGCTGTAGTTACAGAGTTGCACTTTTCTTACATTTTAAGGCAGCCAGTAATAACTAAACTTGGCTCACCAGAACAAAAGCTTCTGTTTTGCCCGAGGGCTTGAAATTCACATCTTTCTCCATGCAGAAATCCATCTCGCTGTCTGTGGGGCTCCTTCTGGCAAGAAGCTCAATGCTTTTAATTAAAGACTGGTGGCAAGTGTGTGCTTTTTGCCTCTCTGGCCAGGAGACATCTACGAAAGCAGATGATTTGAGATGCTTCTGTTTGAAACTGGGGGAAGAAAGGAGAAAGGGACAGTAGGAAAAGTGCATACTGAATATCTGTCATCTAGGGAGATGCTGCCTGTGCATCTGGGAAAGAGAGACACAAACTTTTCTCATTTTACATGTGGGCTGAAACACTGGACTCAGGCATGGTAAAGCTTAACCTCTTGCTGCTGGAGCTCTTCCTCTTTTGTGGGTTGAAGGCTGACTTTGTGGTGGGTTAAATTAACTGTCTTCATTCCCTACCATTTAAATTGCTTTTTAATTATTTCAGAAAAAAATACTGTTTGAGGCACAGATCAAACCGAAGTTGTTATGCGTGTAATAGTTTCTCGTGCAGGTAAAATATCACAGACGCTGCTAACCTTTGAAAAACTTGCTTTCATATTGTACACATCAAATGGATGTACCACATGCACCTGAATATAATGACACAGTAAATATAGCTTGACTAAATCTTTATAGACTTAAGACAAAGGGTCCTTGATCAGCCACCTTCCTCCTCCAGCCTGGCCCCACACCATTTTCCAAAAGCCACAGACCTTCTCCTTCATACTTGCCTATAGGGCCAAGAGGCCTGAGGTTGACGCTGGAGGCACAGACTCAGTGAGCAGGCAGCCCTTCAGTGTATGATGAAGCTCATATCTGATTACTTCCTGTTGCTCTGACAGCATCTTTTTTCCCCTCTCCTGCCACATGCAGCCTGGTGGCTGGTGGAGAGTAGTCCTCCATCGGTTTGGGAAGTTGCTGCTGTGGAGGTCTGTGGGGAGCTTGGGAAGTCCTAGATGCAGCTTGTGCCACCATCTCCGTCCCATCCTACGGCACTGCATTATTGAGACATGTCATCACCTCCTTTGGTGTATCCACCTCCCACTGATTTGCGCTGTAGGGGTAGTCTGCAGTGCCATGGGAGGGGAATAAAAACGTGACGAATCTTTATGCGGACAAAAATGAAGTCTCAGCTACGTTATTTTTGGTGGGGCTATGGGAATGCGGGAAGTTCCATCTCTAACTTCACTGGCTAACAGTGGTGTGTCTTATGTGAGTCTGCAAATCACACGTTCTCTGGTAGTTGAGAAATAGTGATCTAGTTAGTTCTCTTTGGTAAATTTAAACTTTGCAAGTTTGTTAGAGTTTGTGTTTATACAGTGATTGTATTTTTTATTGGGTTTGGACAGGCTCTCAGGCAGTATAGACCCTGCAAACTGACCTGTGTTCCTAGATCCTCAATTCTTCTGGACCTGTCCAACCAAAACAGGTTGTTTCTACAGCTCCAATCCAGATCACATTGAGGCAGCTTGTTAAAGCTCTGCTATTTGTGCTCTTTAAAAGTAACGTTAAGTGAGTTGTATTTCTGTGTCCTAGTAGCTACACAAAATAAAATTAAAATCTGTTTCTGGATATACCAAAATCATGTAGATTTGTCACAAGGTGGTTTTGGTCCATAATTATATTTAAATACTTGCTTTAAATGGAACACTAACCCACAGATAAGGTAAACTCCCTAACTTCTATGTTCAGTTTGGGAGGAGGCGGGGAATACCCCAAATACAGTGACTCTGAAACAGAAACTTGAAACATATCAGTTTGAAATACTAAAGTGCAATTTCAGCTCCCAAATTTCCTCTTCTGTGTATGTTATTAAGACTAATGCTTAATTTGATGAGCATTGAAAAATAGTTTCCTCCTTCTGGATGCTGCATATTTTGATGAATTTCCTTTTTTTCTGGCTGAACTCTTATGTGTAAAGGTCGTCAGGATACCATAAAATGGCAAATGACAGCTTGACCTCAGATTTTTCTAGAAGAGGAGGTTGATTTTTATACTTGAAGTTATTATCTGACTTGCTGGATTTATTTAAGGTGGATTTGTGGTAGGCGATGTTTTTTTTAAAAATACTTTTCCAAGTACGTAAAATAATCAAAAAAATCAAGTATTCCATGTGCCTGTTTCAATGTCTGTCTTCGTCCTCTTTCCTCCATCCTTTTAACCCTTAGTTTAATTGTCAAAATCCCTTTCAGGAAACAGAAAAAGCCAACAATACAGTAGAAAATAGTGACTTCAGTAAAAAAGATAAACTTCCATTCAAAGACTCCTTTCGTTTTTATAACAGGTTGATCTGAAAATTATTGAATGTAATGGAAACTTTCTAGAAGGATTTTACCTTTTTTCCATATTCCTGGTCCTGGTCAGTTGTGCTATTCCCAGATCACCTGAAAGTACAATTAATAGAACATTCTCCTCCCTCCTGCATTTTTATTAGCACTCTAAAGTTGAATGAGAAAGCTGAAATAATTTGTACCTAGTTTTATAATAATTTGTTTCCAGAGTACTCTAAAATCCCAGGAACAGGATAATAAGGTCTCTTCCAACCAGATACAGCACTGACTGGGCAGTAAATTTTGGTTTTGATGTTGTCTTTTGGTCATGATGCATGCTTTGGCTCTACTGGGTAGAAGTTGCTTGTAGATGTAAAATGTAAACTCATCTGTCATTACAAGATATTTTTTGACCTAGGTTAAATTAGATTATTTGTCATGTTTGCATACATTCATACAGCGTATTAAATATATACAGATGAGAAGCTTAACCATACTCTGAAATGAATAAGGAAAGGTAACAGGTAGTAAGCAAGGTTATGGTTCACATTGATTTGCTCCTTTCCCATTACAAATTTGAGATAGTGTTAGTTAAAGAGCATTTTATCATCTGCAGGATTATTTCACTGTGTTTCTTATTAAAATAATTGATGGACACTGAAGCAGACTTCTCTATTTGACTTTTTGGAGGGTAGACATATCTTAATCCTCTGAGAAAGTTAAATGCCTCTGAGTCAGATGTAGTCAGGGACAAATTCGATGGGAGTGTTGTACACAACTTGCTACTCAAATGTCTCATTAAGAAAAAAGTTAATTATTTTGTTTGTTTCCTTGGGTTTTCTCTCAGATTTCTTGGGCCTCTGGTATGTTTTCTTCAGTGTAAGAGTTCCGGGTTTTGTTTTACAAAGTTTATATTTTCTGAGAGGAGATGAAGAGAAACCACATCCTGCCCAGGTTTGTCTCCTTTCTTATCGGTCAGAAATACAAGCTGCTTTTTGGACTCTACAAAGCTATTCAACACAGATTTCCTATTGCAGGTCATGCAGCTTCCTCCTCTGATATTAGTTCTCATTCATCACAAGGCAGTTGCAGAAACAATCCCTTTTATATGGCATATAAATATGGAGTATGGGGGTATTTTCAGAAATAATATGTCCACTTTCAAGGGAAAAAATTCAGAGGAAAAACTAGAAAAATTTTGAAGACTCCTATCAAAGAAAGAAAGCAGGCATCCATGATGCATCATAACCAAAGAAATCCATAATGGAGAAGGGAGGTATGATGTTAAGCTCCTGACACCCAAAATAATTCAGGAAAAGATGTCGTTTCTGAGGGACTCACGGCCAAAGCAGCCAGGATTTTGGTATCAACCTCCCCTTGAGAGTGGGAGCCACTGGGAATCCCAGTGACCAGAGTGTGTGGTTTTGGGAAAGCTGTCATTGTGATGACTGGGAGGCTGGGAATCATCCTGCTTTCCAGTCTGACCAGTTAGGGTGTCCAGTTCTTGGAAGAGAGCTAGTATTGATGTTTGAAAGTGACTGAGTGATCTTGTTCCTGTCCATGGCTTTCCAAGACTAGGGAGTTTGTGGACCCTGAAGAGCTTGGTGCAGGAAGCTTTGGATCAATTTGGACAACAAAGGCTTGTCCAAGTCACTGTCTGTGTAGGTGTGACTGGTGTTTCACCTCCCACAAGCTTTTTCGATGCTCTGTGCACCTAAACTACCTTGCTGTCTTGAGGCTTTGCCAGGTTGAGCCACCCTGTCTACAGCCAGATAAGAGCACCCAGGTGTAGGCTTATTTAACCTCTCCACATTTGCAGGTTTTCAGCTTGTAAGAAGTAATTGTCTACCTTTTGAGTCACTGTTTAAATCTAGCACAAGCCGAGCAATTTAGGACCAAGGAAGTGCAGTTGGTACAGCCTGATAATCCTGTTTGGATTAACAGGTAGATGATGGATAATGTCTTAAAAGGACTGAATTTTTTTCTTCAGCACACACTGCAATGTAGTATATGAATCAAATCACATAATTAGAGGTCTTCAGGTTTTCATTGCTCTGCCTGTTCGTCTATGCCAGCTGTTAGAAAACTGGGTCACACTACCTGATATTTATTGTTTTCTATTTCAGCAAATTTGCAAGAAGGCCAGCTAACTGGAGGATGGAGGTTGCAGGATAAATCATAATGTTGGGGTGTATGTAACCATTACACCTAAGCATTTAACCCAAAAATCCACACTCTGAAAGGGACTTCAGGACTTCAGATGCTCTGTCTTATTCTGAAAAATTATTGACCTTTAGTTCCACTCTGAACAGTTTTGGTCTGCAACTAAATGTACTATATATCTTGGGCTTTTTCCCTGTGGCTTTGAAGTCACCATATATCTCCATGCCTCTGAGTTCGAGCTTTAGAATGAAGGACTTATTTAAAAAGATTTAAAAACCCTGATGTTATTAAATCTCTGCAGGGGTAATACTCTTAACACGACAAATACTTGCAGTGCGGGATAACTTCATTTACAGCCAATGCAGGTAGGAGCAAGGATGGAAGGAAGCTTTTTCTCTTCTAGGGTGCAAGTGACTAGAAATAGATTTGACCTGTGAAAGCATCTGCCTGAGGAGCTGGGGCAGTTTCAGATGTACAATGTTGTAATGGGTGCAACATGTTAGGTGGACATAACCCAGATATTGCTGGTGCTATTGGAAAGTAAAAGTCACTAAAAGGTGACTTTCTTCCTCACCTGCTTCCAGTCCTGGAAGAGGAGGATAATAGGAATTTAAATGGAATTATTTTAACTGCCAGCCTTTTTTTTTTTTTTTTTTTCTGCTCTAGTCCAGGAAGGGTGAAAATCTGTGCAGTACTTGTCATGGATGATTGGCAATGCAACGGTCTTATTCAACAGTGCTGATATCATGTAGTAGCAAATTTCTTATTGTATAGTGCCCCATAAATATACAAAACCTCTTCTGATTTGATTGGCTCATATTCTCTAACTTTGAAACAGTTTGAATAAGGAGTGTGAAGGCAAGCTGATGTGGAAACCCAAAGCGCTTCTTTTAGTTTGATAACTTCCTTTTCCAACTGTTGTAGGTGTCAGCAATGGGGAGCCGTTGCTGGTTCAAATCCACATTTGGCTGTAAACTTTTGAGTCAGATGCTTTTCTAATGTACTGAATGTGCTGTCACTTGTTGGTAGACATGTGTATGTAATTCCGTGTGGTCCAAGCTCAGACTGCAGCCAAAAATCCTACTTATTAGAAATCACAGCAAGCAAACCTCTTCTCTATGATAAAAACATCCATTGATTCAAAATATCTTTACTTTAATTCATTTTGAAAAGTTCTCAATCTGTCTTTTAGTCTGAGTTTTACCAGAAAGGCAGCACCCCAGAAAAATGGTCATTTTTGCGAGTTTTTAATATTTGTTAATCATTACATTTACATATCTTATTTTCACTTGCATGTTCACAGCAGGATAACTCACATTTTGCTTGAGAAAAACAGCTTTCATCTCAGTGAAGAGAGCTCCTGGAAGGACAGGATGATGGAGGTGGACCCTGACATAAAGAAACTGTGGGGTGTTGTGTCTGTGCCATAGCAGGAGAGGTGGATGTGGAAGGCCGGTGTGCGCATCCCATCCCTAAATGCAGACTCCATTTGGAGAACAACTAAGAAAAAAGCCTCCTCTGGGAACTGTTAATTAGACTGATATTGGACATTTCCCCCTGGAACTACATGGCTTAACTTCTATGTCAGAGTTCAGTTTCAGTGAACATTTTAAAAGACCTTTTCTATAAAGGGACACTCTTTCTACTGGAAAAACTTTGCATGAACTGCAGCAGTTCCCAACAGTTATCCTCCACTTGCTAATAATGTTTTTCCCCTTCTTCTTGGCAACATGTTAGCTAAGGTGTATCCACTTCCCCACTGCTGCATTTACAGTAAACTTCCAGGAGTTTTGGGTTAAATTTGAGGTAAAGCATAGGCTTACAACATCAGTATCTTACAAGAAGTTTTGTGGTAACAGTCACGCATGAGAATTTTTCTTGTACGAAGTGTTTGCAAATGAGGGAGAAAAAAGGTGAAACTTCTTGTCCCCAGTGAGGACTGTTCCCATGGTGTCTGTACAAGGAGATTAGCAGATGCTGTTTGGACATCTCCCGTAGCTGGTGGGAGAGAAAGGGGCTCAGCACATCCCATCTTGATGACTTTTCTACTGAGCCAATGCAAAAGGTTTCATGATGATTGACTCACAAAAAACACCACTTCAGCTGCATCAGTCTTCAGGAGACAATTCTCCAAAGCAGGGAAAATTTCCACAGAGTGTGTCTGGGGTCTCTGCACAATGACTTTCACTGACTGCTGCTGGTCCATACAGAAACTGGCTTGGTGACAAATTTAGTAATGCTAGAGATATCCAACTTTCTGACAAGCACCTCCCTCTCCTCCTTCAGATATGCTCTTGGTGATCGTGGGTGATTTCTCAAACACAAGGCTTAAATAAAAGGCATTTACTCAAGCCTTTTGGAAATAACCTTTGTAATGTGGCTTGGTGTTCACTTCTCAAGGAAATATGAGGATTTCAACTTTCAGGGTCCCGTAGGAGGCTGTTCTGAGGTTCTGTGTTAAAAACAACCTCTCCAGTTGGGTCTCCCAAAGCATGATTTTAGTCTGTGGCTTTTTCAGCCAGGATCGGTCCACAGGATACCCTCTTAGAGACTTTGTATCTTAGACAAGGATGTTTTTTTAGTGTATGTTTGTAACATAGACCATATGATAGCCTGAGTAAGCAGCCAGCATCAATGCCTGTGCCGCTCCCAGCATCTTGCCTTTGCTCGCTGTGCTATGGTGGTGCTTTCTGCCCAGTAAAGCCTCTGCTTGCTTTGCCTGCCCCTGCCCCGTGTTCCCACACACAGGAGGTTAAAGGCCAAGTGAAAAAAGCTGTTTCCTCTCCTCACCATGAGTCAAGAAGACTTGCAAAACCAAGACAGCCCCGGCAAATGCCCCTGTGAGTGTGTAGGCATGTAGCAGTACTTTGCATAGCAGAGTAATAGTGGACTGGCAGCAACCGCGTGATTCAGGTATCTTGCATCAGCCCCTCAATTGTCTAAAAAAAACCCCTCTCCGCCCCTAGGTCAAAGAAATCTAGGGGTTCCCCTTTTTCTAGTTACTGCTCTCACGCTGCCAGTGTGTCCAGGAACTGTTCATATTTCCCCGAAATGGTAACGATGTTATCTCTAACTCCTGCTTGATGAAAGCAGAGATGATGAATAGAAATCCAGCTCTCCCAGACCCCTGCTAGAACCTGCTTTAGCCATTTGATTTTGTCAAGCTTTCACCTGCCGGCTGATCACTGTCCCGCAGTCACAGATACTGAAAATGGTCACGTATTTTCTATTTTTTCCAATAACCTTCTGAATGGAGTGAAAAAATTTATTATGTATAATGGCAAACTGTAGTAGATCATCTATGGAGAGGGTTGGGGGTCTTCAAACCCTGTTAGCTATTCAGTGATTTCCATTCACAGTACTAGTTGACTCTTTTATACTCAGATTCACAGTGCAGCATATTTATAAGCTGGTCCTAACTTGCATTAAGAGACAGTGAAGATTTTAATAATAAAACCAGTCTATTGTGGTTCTTCCTATATTTAGGAAAACTGAAGGGTCACAGCCTTGGTCAAACATTAACGCATTTCATTGTCAAGCACCAGCAACACACAGGTATAAAAATTGCTGAAAAGGTCCAAATCACTTGCATTGGCCTATACTGTCTGCTCTGGTTAAGAATAGAGATAGGGGAAAGGATTTATTGCACTTTTACTTATGTGCAGAACTTGCTGTACAAGTTCAACACTTAATGATATGAATGACTTTACTGAATACAGATATTAGGGAAGGATTACTTTTAATGTCCCATGCTTTGCCTCTAGGAACAAACTTATCCACTAACTTTTCTGCATAACATGAAGGACCTAGTGAAAGATTTGTGTTTTATGAAACACTTCCATGTATCTTATCAAAAACTCTGAAAAGCAAAATAAGTGCAATGGTAGTGTTCAGAACAGCATGTTCATCAACAAGAAAATACTTCTGACATTTTATTAGAAAGGATCTGAGAGGAAGGGCAGAGTGAGGGACACAATGTAAACCAGCATAATTAAACAACTTGTTCTCTTGTGTAACTTGAGCTTGATAACAGCCCCTTGTGGGCTTGATACTACTGCTTGTGAGCCTCAGTGGGGCTGAACTCAAGTTGCATCAAGTTCTGCTGATCTGCTTTATCTGTTCTAAGCCTATGATCTTGATCAAGGGAGCTTTTCATAGCAAAGAAAAAAGATGGAAGAATTTCTGGGCCTCTGTGATACTTTTGGGTGTAGTGTGGGCACCCACCTTTAAAATGTGGTTGCAGGGGGTGATGAAGCTCTGTGAGGGCACTTATTTCAGCTCACACTCCTTTCAGAAGAGCTGTCACCGTCATGTGAAAGATTGCTTGTTGATACTATTTTCTCCTTTACCCCCAATCCACAGCACACCCGACCAGCCTGCTGCTAACTGGCATGTTCCCATCTGAAATTTTAAGCAGTCCTCTTTGTCCTAGTGAGTGAGGTACATGGGGGAGCTAAGTATTAAATAGGTGATTGGTGACAGCCAACATGGCTTCACTACGGGCAAATGGTGCCTGACAAATTTGGTGGCCTTCTATGATGGCATTACAGCATTGGTGAATAAGAGAAGAGCAACTGACATCACCCACCTGGACTTGTGCTAAGGCATTTGACACTGTCTTGCATGACACCCTTGTGTCTAAATTGGAGAGACAAGGATTTGGTGGATGGACCACTTGGTGGATAAGGAATTGGCTGGATGGCCACATTCAAAGAGTTGTGGTCAATGGGTTGATGTCCAAGTGATGTACAATAAGAAGTGGTGTTCCTGAGGGGTCAGTACGGAGACTGGTACTATGTAGCATCTTTGTTGGTAACATAGACAGTGGGATAGAGTGCACCCTTAGCAAGTTTGCCAATGACACCAAGCTGTGTTGAGCAGTTGACATGCTGGAGGGAAGGGATGCCACCCAGAGGGACCTGGACAGGCTTAAGAGGTGGACCTGTGCAAACCTCATGAAGTTCAACAAGGCCAAGTGCAAGGTCCTGTACGTGGGTTAGGGCAATCCCATGCAGAAATAAAGGCTGGGCAGAGAATGCATAGAGAGCATCCCTGAAGAGAGAGGGACTTGGAGGTGTTGGTTCTTGAGAAGCTCAACATGAGGCAGCTTGCATGCTTGCAGCCCAGAAGGCCAACCGCGTCCTGGGCTGCATCAAAAAGCGTGGCCAGTAGGGCGACGGAGGTGATTCTGCCCCTCTACTCCACTTTCATGAGACCTCACCTGGAGTACTGCATCCAGCTCCGAAGCCCCCAACATAAGAAGGACATCGACCTGTTGGAGCAGGTCCAGAGGAGGGCCATGAAGATGATCAGAGGGCTGGAGCACCTCTGCTATCAGGCCAGGCTGAGAGAGCTGGGGTTGTTCAACCTGCAGAAGAGAAGGCTCGGCACAGACCTTATAGCAGCCTTCCAGTACCTAAAGGGGACCTGCAGGAAAGATGAGGGGGTACTCTATATCAGGGAGTATAGTGACAGGATGAGGGGTAGTGGTTTTAAACTGAAAGAGGGTAGATTTAGAATAGATGTTAGGAATAAATTCTTTAGGGGTGGTGAGACACTGGAACAGGCTTTTGAGAGAGGCTGTGGATGCCCTATGCCTTGGAAGTGTTCAAGGCCAGGTTGGATGGGGCTTTGAGCAACCTGATCTAGTGGAAGGTGTCCCTGCCCACATCAGGGAGGTTGGAACTAGATGATCTTTAAAGACCCTTCCAACTTTGTCCATTCTATGATTCTATGATTCTATGAAATATAGCTCTGTGTGGCACTGCAGCAAACTTCTCCCTCTTTTCTCTTCTCTGAGCCATGCATTAATGGCCTTGTATTTCCTCTGAGCAAAGATGAGGGCTGTAATGCCATTGTCACGGACCTACACGCCAGCGTAGCCAGCAAATCTTGATTTCTCAACTATTGAACCAAACTATTCTTTTCTATCCACAAATGTAGCTATTGTGAAGGCAATGTACATTACCAAATCATGAGGGCGAAGGGAGTAAAGCACCCTTGAAATTATAATAGGACTTAGTGAGAACAGGAAACTCCTAAGCTGTAAAATGCAGCGGATCATAAAATCAAAACAATTAAGTGTAGCTACCCTCAGCCAAATCAAATGTGTCTGTTTTAATACTGGTATTCCTAATCTTTTTGTGGCGTGTGTACATAAGCTTGAGCAGCACACATATAAGCCAGAAGTTACTGTCACTCAGCAGCTCACCCCTGTTTCAGTGATCATTCTGCATAAGACATGTCATGATCATAGAATCACAGAATGTTAGGGGTTGGAAGGGACCTCAGGAGATCTTCTGGTCCAACCCCCCTGCCAGAGCAGGTTCACAGCAGGTTGCACAGGGTGGCATCCAGGCAGGTTTTGAATGTCTCCAGAGTCTGAGACTCCACCACCTCTCTGGGCAGCCTGTGCCAGTGCTCTGCCACCCTCAAAGTAAAGAAGTTCCTCCTCATGTTCAGATGGAACTTCCTATATTTGATTTTACACCCGTTAGCTCTTGTCCTGTCACTGGGCACCACTGAAAAAAGACTGGCCCCCTCCTCCTGGCCCCCTCCCTTTAAGTATTTGTAAACATTTATGAGAACCCCCCTCAGCCTTCTCTTCTCCAGACTAAAAAGACCCAGCTCCCTCAGCCTTTCCTCATAAGAAAGATGCTCCAGCCCCCTCATCATCTTTGTAGCCCTTCGCTGTACCCTCTCCAGCAGTTCCCTGCCCTTCCTAAACTGGGGAGCCCAGAACTGGACACAGTACTCCAGATGTGGCCTCACCAGGGCAGGGTAAAGGGGGAAAAGACCTCCCTTGACCTGCTTGCCACACTCCTCTTGATGCCCCCCAGGATGCCACTGGCCTTCTTGGCCACAAGGGCACATTGCTGGCTCATGGTCATCCTGTTGTCCACCCCGACTCCCAGGTCCCTTTCTGTAGAGCTGCTTTCCAGTGTCTCCTCTGCTCACTTGTAATAGGGAGAATGAGTTTGCTATTTGCAATGAAATAGAGAGCTTCACAGTGAGGAGGAATTTCATAATTTTGCAAAAATACCTACAGACTCAAATGATATTGTTGAATATTGAGCATTTCTGCATGGATTAGGATTGAGTGCTAACCTTGGGGTGGACGAAGGGTCTTGCACAGGTTTCATCACAGGGCTGCTCACACATGGTGCTGCCCCTGCCAAGGTAGATGGACATTTTGCAATAGTCAACACAGGACTGCTCTTTCTGCTCTTAGAGACCAGAGGAATTCTTTTGGTTGCAATATCAGTATTTCTTTTTCTCCGTGATCTTTAAAAGCTTCCCTAGATCACATTCCTCTACAAAGCTAGTTATAAAAACGGAAACAAGTGTCACTGTCTGGAGTAGAGCTGTTGCCTGCTGCAAAACAGGATCTGACCTTTATACAGCTATTTGTTTTTCTCAACTACAATGAAAATGGATGAATAATTAACACAATGCTAATAACTGCATGATCAACAGTAATGCATTTAGCATTGTGGCATAGGTTAACACATCTAAACAATGACTATATTTTGTCATGGGAAAAATACACTAAATCCAAGAATACTGGTATTTCATTAATTAGCTGAAAGAATTTATAGTACATAATTCTTTGCTAAGTCACTGATTGTGTAAGCGTGAGGAAACTGTTTATGTGGTCAGAGTGATGATCCTACTAGATCTCAGGGATCATATCTCCTGCAGTGAAATATCTTTGCATAAGTGCAAGAAGTCTTAAAAATTGTGTCAAAGATCAGTGACACACTATGTTTGCTGACTGATGTATGCAGAAAGTACCATTTTTGTGACATAAGGTCACAGGATAACTCAGGCTGGAATTGACATCAGGAGGTCCCTGTCCAATGCCCTGCTCAAAGTAATTCAGTTCTGGGGTTAACCCAGGCTGTTCAGGGCTTGACCCAATTGGGTCTTGAAAACCTTCAAGGATGGAGATGCCATAACCTCCCTGGGCAATGTGAGCCCATGTGGCAAGTTGTACATTCCTGCTGTCCAGAATGAGTGATGAGGGTCGGGTCGGTCATTCCTGTCCAAACTGCCATTGTAACCTCTGTTTCTAAAATAAATTCTTTTGATGATAATCCTCGTTCAGATTTAGGATATTACATGTTTTAGCCACAAATCCGTTGTCGTTGTTGCTCTGCTGGTGTCTTAAGTAGATTAACTAGATTCTTAGGAGACTAAAATTGTGTACTAAAATGTTCTGTGATGCGTTTTGTATAGTAATGTGAAGAACCCCCACAAGATAATCCCTCAGCCAGGTCTTGGTGAGTACATCAGTGGTTGGTGGGAGGAGAGGTGGGGAGCGTGTTAGGATCTGCTTTGTGGATGTGGGCTTTCCTCTCTATGCCAGGCAATAGGACCTACAGGCTGAACTAGTCCTTCTTGAGACAACACTTTTTTCTTTTTTTTTTCTTTTTCTGAGCTTCTTTTCAAGATCAAGTTCTTCTCTGTACAGATCTAGTTTATTTTAAGGAGGTTGCAGATTCAGAGGCCATAACTGTATAACATTATTCCTATTGTCCTTGTTAAAGTCTTCAAGGAAAATCACTTGAATTAAGTCTTTTTCTCCCCCTGCCTGAGGTAGGATGCAAAAGAAAAAATATTCCCTAAGACCATGGAGATGATTGAAATATTTTTATTTACTTTTTTTTTTTTATTGTCACTTTTATTGTCATCAGTAACTATTCAAAGAATAAATTGAAATTCAGCTGTTTTCAATGTCATTTGTAGAATTATTATGAATGAAAAATGTTGGCTATGCACAGTATAAACAAAATTGAGGTGATTTACACTAGCTAATGTAACAGGAAGCATTACAGAGTGAAATGCGTTGCAACATACCGCTCAAGGGGATGAAATTGAAGTAAAATTCATTCTTCTGATTGCAACTTTTCTTAATGCTGACATATGGCTTAAGTAAATTGTGAAAGAGTTGATGAAGTTTCTGATCTGGTCGAACTATTTTTTAAAATCAGCTAAGTCACTTGAACTATATATTAAAAATTGCACAGCCAAGAATAAGACTGTGTTTCTTTAAATTAGTTAGTCTATTTGAATTGGAGTAACATTTAAGAAAGGACTGATGGTCAGCTTTTCTAATGTGGGTGTTTCAGAGGCCTCAGGATGTTGCCACTGGGAATGTGTTTATCAGCATAGCTGTAACATGGATGGATTTTTTTAAAAGTTGGAAAAAGTTTCAGGTCAATCTGAAAAGTATTTTTCAGGTTTAGTATCAGCATGACCGAGTTTGATTGAAACACTTTGGACCCGAAATCTTTAATTGAAATCTTAGGACTTTTTGTTCTTTAAAATAAAAAGGAGTAACTTTCACCGTGGCACACTTCCCAATGAAATCCAACATGTGTTCAGTGCTGAGTGTAGGGACAAGAGGTTCATGTTCCTAAAGTATTTTGGCTTTGGCCATTTGACATGAATTCTGGAATTAGACTGCAACAACTTAAACATCAGCCAGTTTTAATTCACCTCTGAATTGCAATCTGAGACTATTTCGGAGTCATGAGCAGCTAGGTTATTTACAGATGGATCCTTGGCCCATGCAAATTAGTGGACTTGCAGCAGGAGAGAGCTGGGGGTCAAGGAATTATTGTTCTGATCTCTCTTAATGCCTTCTGCTGCCATTTGAGGACAGGTATTCCCAAGATCACTGTGGGCAAGTTCAGTTTTCAAGGCCTTGAGCGAAATGTTTCCCCCATTCAAGGGGTGAGGCCAGCTCTGATACGGCACAACCATATGGACAAGAACATACTGACAACAGCTGTGGGAGAAAGCTGGAAAAAGTGGGACATTCCTCCACTTCTGCTAGGGACCTTGACTTCATCTCAGGCCCCCACCCTTGGTCCTACAAAGACAGACTTGATCACCACCACGGGCTTGTCCCAGTCTCATCTCTAAGGGCCTGTCTAGTGGCCTCCGCGCTCTGCATAACCCTGGCCACCAGGTGTGCTCTGCTCAGCCTGCTCAGGTGTGGTGAGACAGCACCGTAGTCAGTGGGGATGCTCTGCTGCTGGCACCCTTAAAAGGACTTTTTTGCTTGTTCGGATTCTCCATGGCTGCCCCTAAATCCAGCTAGATTCTATATTTCAGTTTATTTTAGATATATGAGGTACTCGGGCTTATTCTTGAGCTGTAAACTTTTTAAAATAAACTCAGGTAAGGAAGGTATCATAGCTGGTACTATTTATTCTCCAGCCAAAATAATTAATTTCATTTCCAGCTGTAACTCAGCTAAAATAGCACACATTTACTGAAGTGCCATAATGAACAAATAGGTCTCAAGCTTGCATGTTGTTAGCCAAGTTGTCAACGACACTTCAATGCCACTTAATGCTCCTTCAGTGACCCTCCAGCAAACTCCTGTTCTGTGAAGATTTCTGTTAGAATGATGGAAATACTGGAAATGACATAAATATGTAAGTCTTTTGTGCCTAATTATAGCATATGTAAGCAAACAAAAATTCTCTAGAGAAACAACGGCTTTTCTGTTGGTCAAAGGTCTAGAGAGGAAAATCCATGGAAGCAAAATATTCTTTGCAGTGTACTAAGCTGTCCACGCTGTTTCTTCAGCTTTCTACTGGCAGAGCTTTGGCCAGGGCTATTGTTCAATGACTGCTGTGCTTTGTATTTTTTCTTTTGCTACTTTTATTCCTTTTCATCTTTTTGTGTCAGCTATTATTGGCAGAACAACCAAACTTTTTGCACTATTTTGAAATCAAAATTTCCTTAATAAAACTGATTCAATTACTGATTATAGACCAACAAAATACTTTTTTTTACTAAATTTCAAAGCCTAGAGATGCTTCTCATATCTGAACACATTCTTACTTCCATTTTTAAAAAATAATAAATCAATTTGAAGTAAGAGTGATGTTTACTCCTGCAGTTGGAACTTTACAAAAACCCAACAATTTCCTTAAAAATTATATTTAACTAATACTGGCTGAAGTCTGAAGTAAAACTGACTTTCAAAGAGTTGAGTAGTCTCTTCATGGAAACGAAGTCTAGGATTTCTTCTTTGATATTCATAGTAGTTTTTCTACCGCAGTAGAAACTTTTGTAGTTCAAACACTGGAAAATCTTATGGTAAAATCCATCACTTTTGCTTGTTTTTTTCACAAATAATGTTGAATGCTCAGTAAACTCAAGGAACTCGGGAAGTCTCTTTTGCTTACAGAAGAGTCAACACTAAATTCAAAGCAGGTTACACAGGACATTATCCACTTGGATCTTGAAAACCTTCAAGGATGGAGGTGGCACAGTCACTCTGGGCAACTTGCTCCCATACTTGACTGTTTCCACAGTCAAAAAATTTCTCCTTAAATCCAATCTGAACATTTCTCAATTTATGCTTGTTGTCCTTCTTCCTCCTGCCATGCACCACTGTGAAGGGCTTGGATCCATCTTCTCATTCACAGACTCTGTGAGCTGAGTGCTCTGTCTCTGCTTTCAGGTCACTGAAACAGATATTAAAGAGGATAAGTCCCAGAACAGGCCCCTGTGGTACCCCACTGCAGGAGCCTTTAAGACAGAGGAACGTTTATGGTCCTCTGTGCATTCACAGGTGTAAGCATTTTGCCATAGGAGGCAACCAGGACGGTCAGGCATAACTCACCCTTGTTCCCAGTCACCTTGTTCTCCCCACATGTTCAGAAATGTGCTCAAAGAGGCTCCATCCATGGCTTTCCAGGGACTGAAGGGAGGATGACTGGCCTGTAATTTCCCCATCTTCCTTTCCCTTTTTGCAGATGGGTATAGCATATACTGGGAGCAACATTTGCATTTTCAGTCAGCTGAGTCTTTCCCTGAGCTCTATGATCTTTCAGAGATGATAGACTGGTCTTGCAAGGACACCAGCCAGCATTCTCAATGCCAGTGGACACCTCCCATCAGATCCCAAGGACATGTATGGGCTACGGTATCTCAAGAGCCCCTGGCTTGATTCTCTTCCACCACTGATAGATCCTCTCCTCCTTTAACTTCATCTCTAGGCTCAGGAGCCTGGGAGACCTTCCTGGTGAAGAGCAAGACAAAGGAGGCATTGAGTACCTCATCTCCATCTGCACGAACTGTCACTAAATCATCTACCCCACTCAGCAGAGGGTCCACATTTCCCTTGTTCAGCCTTTTACTGCCTATGTAGGTGTAGAAACACTTCTCACTGCCCTTGACATCCCTTGCAAGTCTCAGCCTGAGGCAAGCTGTGGCCTTCCTAATGCTATCCCTGCACGCCTGGGCCATGTCTCCAAGTCCCTTCCTTGTAGCCTGTTTCTGCTGCCAGCTCTGTACACTGCCTTCTCAGTTTGGAGCTCAGTCTAGAC
The DNA here is from genome assembly GCA_013398295.1 of Chionis minor. NCBI lineage: Eukaryota > Metazoa > Chordata > Aves > Charadriiformes > Chionidae > Chionis > Chionis minor. The sequence goes on along the minus strand of VZSF01009820.1, from coordinate 200,479 downwards.
AAGGCTGCCCTGGATTATTGCTTCCTATTTTTAAGAGAATTTTTCTTCGGTTTTTAAAGAGAGAAAAAATGTAAAGGCAAAGGTTTCCTTCTGTGTTTAGATCTAAGAGCACATTGTGACTGTTGAATTTCTGATTTCTCGTTGTACTGGGAAAGCACAGTATCTTCAGCTTCTTACCTGGCTATTAACCCTGCCAAATATTCAAGATGTATGAGTGTTCACTTGTAAATAGTGCTACTGAATCACGAGTTGCCAGGAGAGAGTATTTATAGTTGCCATTAATGTTTATAGAAGTGAAGAAACATAGGAAACTTTGCTTACACACAAAAAAAAAGTTTTAAAAATTGTTTATGCTAGAAGGCAGAGTTTAACTCTGATATGATTACATGGTTCTGTTGTTATTCTGCAGGCCTGGGCAGATCCCTGGACATTTTTTCTAGGGCTATGGTGACCTTTACATGCTGTGTTTAATGGCAAATTAAAGAAAAGGAGACATTATTTGCATACACTCTGGTATAATGGATTAATCCATGTTTACATACATAATCTGTGAGTCACTAGATAAGTGCCAAAAATCTGAGAAGAACACAAGATAACAGTTCATGGCTTTGCAAAGTTCCTTTTCAAGGTAAACAGCCCTGTGCTGCTACTTGGTGTGTGATATTTTTATTTCCATTGTGGTGAAACAAAGCATATTCAAGAAGGATGTGCTCAAGCATTGAACAGCTTAAAAGATTAAAGGATTTTCTGTGCTCTGTCACCTTCCATCTCTTGGGGGAGTGAGTTCCTATAAATATTTTATTTCAGTTCCTTGAGTTTTTTAGCACATGATGCTTGGACAGATAATTCATGTTTTCATATATTCCTAGGCACTTATTTCTGTTAACTTCTCAGGTATAGAGAAATGAATTAATTTCATGTGCACAATTAACCATGGAAATACTGGAAATTAGACATTTTTATTTACCCATTGATATCTGTTACAGTAGGGGACCTATTAGTAGATGGCTCAGTATCTTTGAAAACATGAAATATATTTTAATCAGGAGAATTGTGAGTTACAGATATTGAGTAGTGTTAAACTGTATGTAAAAATATACAGTTTCTTGATCAATGTTAGAACAGCTTCCTAAAAGTCGCTTTGTCCTTGTGAGTTGTGGGTGAACACATGGATGTGAATAGGAATTTAAATTATTTTTTGTAGCAAGTCTTGCTATGAGAGAGTGTAGAGTTACATTGTTACTGCATGACCACAGCAACAAGATGATGAAATGCATCTTTCAACAGGTACTGATCCCAGCCACTATTATTTCTTATATTCTTCCCGATGTTGTATTTCTGAAAGCACTTTTTACATAATTTCTAGTCTACAGGCCTTGAAAGCCTATGTTTCCTTGAATCACAACAAAACCAAGTTGAATGCAAGTTGAAAATGTTGAAATTCTCTGCTAAGTGGAAACACTGAGTTTTGACATGCTGTATGTGGTAGTCTTTTCTCTCAGCCATACAAGACTGAGTCAATAGTGCAGTTCTGTGATGACAGAAAAACAATAGTAAGAGATGAGAAAGATCTTATTTGTCTATTGGTATGCATGTGTGTGGCAGGGTGTTGGTGTTTTTTTCCATCCCAGTAACCAGTAATTAATTTCAAAGGCTTTCTCCATCATATTACCTTGATGGAGATGACTCAGATGAGAATATTTCTGAAATTTCCCTTGGCGGGTTATTGCACAGTTTTATAGCCCATCACCATAAACAATACTTTTGTGAACACATTAAGCTCTTAAAAATACGTATTTGTAAAGTTTTGTGTGAGCTAATCTGACTTCTGTAATAACTTGGTGGCATAAAATAGACTTTCCCTGGGGTATGCCACTGGGAGCCGTTCTCATCCAGGGAGGGGTTGTTTGCAAACATGGAGACAAGCATCCTTGCAAAATGAAACCCATGCACAGGTGTGGTGAGGCTGTTAGCCCTCGCTTCTCTGCCTTGAAAACAGCTTGTAGGAGATCAGAATAGCGGATGTTGCAGGCATTTAAATTTGTTGGTGCTTTATCTGTACCAGCAATCCTCTTAGCAGGATTTTTCTTTTGTTCACATTCCAGGGTTGATACTTTGCTGTCCCTCGTGTAGTCGGTTTTGCTGGCACTTTCTATTGGGTTTGCGTGGCAAAGTTTTGGTAGGGGTGGGGGGGGCTACAGGGGTGGCTTCTGTGAGAAGATACTAGAAGCTTCCCCTGTGTCTGCTAGAGCCAATGCCAGCCGGCTCCAAGACAGACCAACTACTGGCCAAGGCTGAGCCTATCGGCGATGGTGGTGGCACCTCTGGGATAACATATTTAAGAAGGGGAAAAAAGAAAAATGCACAATGGCAACTGCAGCTGGAGAGAGTAGTGAGAATATGTGAGAGAAACAACTATGTAGAAACCAAGGTCAGTGAAGGAGTGCAAGGAGGTGCTCCAGGCGCCAGAGTAGAGATTGCCCTGCAGCCTGTAGGTGAAGACCATGATGAGGCAGGCAGTCCCCTTCCTGCTCATGGAGGTTAATGGTGGAGCAGATATTCACCTGCAGCCCATGGAGGACCCCATGCCGGAGCATGTGGATGCCCCAAGGGAGGTTGTTGCCCCATGGAAAGCCCATGCTGGAGCAGGCTCCTGGCAGGACCTGTGGACCCGTGGAGACAGGAGTCCACATTGGAGCATGTTTGCTGGCAGGACTTGTGACCCCACGGGGAACTCATGGTAGAGCAGTCTGTTCCTGAAGAACTGCACCCCACGCAAGGGACTCACACTGGAGCAGTTCATGAAGAACTGCAGCCTGTGGGGAGGACTCATGTTAGAGAAGTTCGTGGAGCACTGTCTCCTGTGTGAATGACCCCACACAGGAGTCCTCCCCCTGAGGAGGAAGGAGCAGCAGAAACACGTGATGAACTGACTGCAACTCTCATTCCCTGTCCCCTTGTGCCACCATTGCGGAAGAGGCAGAGAAATTTGGAGTAAAGTTGAGCCCAGGAAGAAGGGAGGGGTGGGGGCAAGGTGTTTTTCAAGATTTGGTTTTATTTCTTGTTATCCTACTCTGATTTGGTTGGTAATAAATTGACCTAAATTCCTCAAGTCAAGTCTGTTTAGCCCATGATGGTAATTGCTGAGTGATCTCCCTGTCCTTATCTTGACCCATGAGCCTTTCATTGTATTTTCACTCCCCCGTCCTTTTGAGGAGGGGCTGTGAAAGATCAGCTTTGGTGGGCACTTGGTGTCCAGCCAGGATCAACTCACCACACACATTGACGGATACACTTGCAGAGCACCATAGCATAAGGGAGACCATATTGACTTGCTTCCATGTATGGTTACTAATCAATGAATTACCCTTCTTCCATTAATCTGACTAATGGTTAAATCTATTTATACTTCAGGCTTTGCCAGTATACTGTGGCAAAATGTTGTGTAGTTTTATAAGTTGTGTGGAAAAAGTCATCCTTTTGTTTTAAAATTGCATCAGATAATTTGAATAGTTCTCAAACTGGGTAGTGAGAAACAGTGACTACTCCAGTGCTAGTCACCTTCTAAATGCCACCTGGTCATATCTGCGTCATGGATCAAGCCCTGGGCAACCTGGCTTGACCCCAGAGCTGACCTGCTTCGAGCCAGAGGTTGGAGCATAGCATAGCATAGCATATCTCTCCTTTTGTATCAGCTGTTTTGTATTTTTTGTATTTTCTTGTCATCCTTGTCTTTCTGCCTTCCCTTTTTTTTTTCCCCCAAAAT
>VZSF01009820.1:173614-196429 GCA_013398295.1 Chionis minor | reverse complement strand
TGTGGAAAAAGTCATCCTTTTGTTTTAAAATTGCATCAGATAATTTGAATAGTTCTCAAACTGGGTAGTGAGAAACAGTGACTACTCCAGTGCTAGTCACCTTCTAAATGCCACCTGGTCATATCTGCGTCATGGATCAAGCCCTGGGCAACCTGGCTTGACCCCAGAGCTGACCTGCTTCGAGCCAGAGGTTGGACCAGAGACCTCCTGAGGTCATCTCCAGCTTGAGTTTTCCTATAAGCCTGTTTCTCCCACTAGCCTGCTCTCTTCCAAACTATATTATATTACATTACATTGTATCATATATGATATACGATATANCCCTTTTTTTTTTCCCCCAAAATCTTTTTTATCATGGACAGGAACTGGTGAAAAATCCAAGGGTCCCAGTTGCTTGTATTACTTTTTCCATGGCATACGTCTTCCACACAGATCTTTTGTCTGCTCCTGCAGATTGGCTAGCAGCCAACATTGAGTTTGGATCTTTTCAGGTGATATCCTGAGTTTTGCTGTCATATCTGTGTCAAAAGAGCAAGGCGAAACTGTGCTCATGAAAATAAATTCAGTTGCCAAAACTTTTCTCTGAAGGATTGTACTGTCCTAATAGTACTTGTTCACATAGACACTGCTTATGTAGACAACTAACCCGGAGAACTGCACAGAGACAGACTGTATAATGGTTCCTGAAAGTAGATTACTGTAGGTCTCTAATGGCTTCTCCTGCATTTAAACTCGTGATCTAGCAAAGGAATTTTTTTTTACTCTGTCATCAGTTTCAAAAGTTAGCTAGACCTTGGTATTTTGTTTAGGCGTTTAAGCTTATGAAGAAGCAGTTATAGATGATTCCATTTTAGCATGTGGGATGACTGCACAGATACCGCATAAATACCAATGAACTCAGGTTTTCTATCAGGAATTAGAGTAGGAATATTTGAATAGGTTTCAGACTTTAGATTCAGACTTGGCCAGTTCTGCTAAATTTGCTTACGCACACCTAAGCTGTCTGTTGGACAGACCTGATATCCATTTCTGGTAAGGAATTCAGGATTAATGACTCACAGAAGACCGATGAATCAACTGTGGAAGTTAAAGTTTCTTTTAATTTATACTATTAATGTATGCAATGCGTAGAAATGAAACAGGTCAGGAACAGTGGATTACCTTTACATATGTAATGTAATGTAATTACATATGTAATCCATTATGCCTACATATTCAAAAGCATTTCAGGTGCCATCGTTAGAAGACTTTTGGTGCTTGTTCGAATTTTACTTTAGTTTATAACGTGTACGTGTTATATACTTTAATACTGTACTTCTCATTTAGGAAAAGCAGTATTTCAAATGGTGATGATAATGGGCAAAAGTATGATAGAAAATTATGTGAAGTTAGAGAGCTACAATTAGTACAGTCACTAGAGGCTTTCTTTTTCATGGTCTTGAAAGAAAAATATCGGTTTGTCCTACAGTAGTGCTTGCAGTCTTAGCCAGGTCCAGGTGCTCCTGTGCTAGCGCTGTGCCTCAAAAAGTGGAGAAGCAAACGGAAAAACAATTAGCTGTATAGCTGCATTTTTCTGGAAGTCACAGTTTTTTACTAACAATCACCAGATGATGTCAGAGTCCAGGAATTAAAAAAGAAATCATTGCTGCCGTTCCAAAATTCTGGAACAAGTGTGATGTTACACCCCTACTCAAGCTAGACAAAGAAAGACGTGGTTGCAAAGAAGTTTTTCATGTGTCTCAATACAACTTCTGGCTGTCTAAGCCTGCATACCTTTCACAAACTCTCTTTAGCACTCACTTTGCAGCATTCTGGCTTTATTAGAGTTGTCACAGTCCTTTTGGCTTGTGATTTGATTACACTCTTCTTATAAAATACTTTGCTCTGCGTAGTTTCTTCCCGCTTGAATGAGAGCATTAATGCCTGAGAAGACAGAAACAGTTTCTGCCTTTACAGTGCGTATCCTTTTTGTTTATTCTATATATTCAAGTCCCTCTAAAAGCCAGAAAAGTTGCTATTCCACCTTAAGTAAGGAGGAATCATGGAATTTTCATCTTACTCTGTCACTACAAGTGACCCAGTCCATACTTCTCCCGCCTCTGCTTTTAAGTCAGATAATTTACGGATCCATAGGAAGCTTTACGATTTCAGATGATTTAGCAAGATTTTTCCAAAATTCAAAGGACTTTAGACATCCAAGATGTTCTGAATCATCCTTTTTAGGTACACAGCTCTGTCCACTGACAACACTGGGGAGAAAAGGTTCTTTTTTGGGTCTTCTGAGTCACAACTCGGATTTCTAAAGCAGCAGGAGGAGGAGGATAGACAGGAGGGGCACCATGAATCCATCTCCTTCCTCGGGGAGGAAAAGGTTCTGGGGTTTGTCAAAAGGAGCCCTGTTGGCCTTGACATCCGGTGGGAACTCAGCAGCCAGGAGAGAAAAGCAGCCCCAGACAGTGCTCATAACACATATCATTCTCTTACTGGACGTGGTCTCTAACAATCAGTAGAAGTCCTTGCAACTGATCAGTACAACTCAAGGATGGATGTGCTGTTTCAGATTGAGGGTCCCTCCTGTGGTGGTGCCTGGGGAAGAACAGAACAAGTATTTTCCCCCCAGCCTGATGTGGTTTCCCACCAGTAACTCATAATTAATTTTTCCATGTACTTATGCAGCCCGCTACATAACACTTCCAGCTTGTTCTAGAGGCCAGAAGGTAACAAACATCTCCCACCAACCTTTCCACAAACCTCTTTCTAATCCTCGGTATCCCCTTATGCCCTGTCTTGGAGCACAGTGACTCCAAAAACTTACGTTTCCTTACAGCAGTCCGCTAGCATGTCTCGCTCAGCTGGTGTGCCAGTAAGCTGCAAAGACAAAGCTATTGCTGATGGAGATGGGGAGCTCCCAGCCCCCAGTGGGACGAAGGGCTCTTTCAGATGTTCTCTGCAGCTGGAAAATCTGTCATTTTCATATGAAAGCGACAAGAGTCAGGGCCTGTCACGTGTTTTTTATCTGAATTGGTTAGATTGTGACAGAAACACATCTGTTAAAAAGATAAGTGGGCCTTTGCCTTTGAATCCTTTGGCAATCTCGGTCGTGAACTTGGAGCAGAGTGAGTCCCATACGCTAAGCACTCAAGTATGAAACTGCACTGTGGGGCATCGCAGGCACTTCCAGGATTCCAACACCATTCAAAACATATGATCTGGGGTGTTTTTCTCCCACCATTGGGAGAAGCATTTCTAAATTTTTTCCTCATGGTCTTCATGGTGAAGCCTTCCTGGTCAGAGCTGAGCTGCCATCTTCTGGGGAGAAACCTCTTTGGTAGAGCAATCAGAACAAAGGTCTCTTCAGTAAAAGGGAAAGAAAAAGAAAATAAAAATCAGGGGAAGGAGCTGGAAAGCAGAGGTGGTGGAGGGAGGGCAGGAAGCGTGGCCCTACAGCAGCACCACAGACGTGCTGGGTGACCACGCCTGCCCCTGGGGGCTGTCCTCAGATGCAGCCAGAGGTCCACGTCATATCTGCCGCCCCTTCTTGGCCCCAGATGAGCATGATGTCAGGGTCATTGAACAGCTGGGAGTCTGAACACTGAGTGCTGTCCACTCATGGCTGCTTGTGCTCAATGCCTGTTTGCCCAACCTCATACTACTCAACCTCTGTTTCTACCCTTCCTGGATGCTTCCGTTGCTGTCCTTGCTTTACTCTCACCATCTCCTTTTTTCTCCTCTTCTTATGCTGTCTCTTCATCACTACCTTTCTCCTCTTCCTCCCATTACCCCATAAGGTCCCTTTGCTCCATCTGCGACTCTGCCTCCTTGTGATTTCTTTTTTTTCCTGCACAAGGAAAGTAATTCACCCCATTGGTGATGCTTTCCTTCTCTGCTGTGTTGTGTCTTTCTGAAAAGGAAGTCCTTCCCATGAAGGTCTGTATTGTTTCTTCTGTTTCTGGGCCACAAAAACTGCTCTCTGTGGAGGCCTCTAGGCACCATGACAATATAAATAGCAATACTTAATGGAGCACTGCATGTACGGAAGAGGTGAGAGAACTGACGACAGCAGGCTGACATTTGGGAACGTATGCAGCCATTACCTGGCTGCTGAGATGTTTCTCCTGCAATTGCGGAAGCACTTACTGCTTTAGACTGGTGTTAACTCCCAGGAGTTACCCATTAACACACAAGTAAGGCACAGAGCTATGGGCATTTAAATATAGAGGAAATCTATGCATAAGTGAGTTTAATGAATGATAGGCACAGATGGAAGTAAACATGTTAGGCCAGGTCCTTGCAAGGTCTGCCCAATTGCCATTGGCCAAAGTAAACACCAGCCAAGGCCTTAAGGACTCTAAATTGTTTTTCCATACAGTAATGCCTATCAACTTATGTCTGTTGGCAGCACATGATGAACAAGCTCACAGTGCGATACCCTTTCCCATATCTTTCTTCCAAAACATCCTCACCTGAAAAGATGTATTTCTGGGTTTCTTCTGGCATACTGCAGTGACATGTGCCTGGTCTTTGTGCCTGCAGAGAGCTCTGCTAGAGGAGAGGGGAGTGAGGAGACATGGGGGAGTGGCAGGAGGGAGCAGGGAGCTCTTCCACCCACATCTAGGAGCTGCTTCCTTTCTCCAGGCTCCTGGATTAGCAGTCAAAACCCAATACATTTAATTTAAATCTACACAGCACAGTTATGCTGTCCGTGCACTGTCTGGTTTCAACGACACCTGAGATCAGCCCTGCTGCTGTTAGGCAGCAGCAGGTCTCGTTTCTGGTTCTCCCCATCTTCCCTGGTGCCCATGTGACCATTGCCTGACCCTTAGGTGATATATTTAACTTGGTGTCCTGTATGGATGTCCTTTGAGAGGTGCATGGAAGGTGTCAGTGATTTTCTTACACTTTGAATATGCTGGAGTGACTCTTTCATGCATGTTACAACAGTGTGCTGTTCCCACCACTGATACTGCAGCACTTCTGTCGCTCTGTGGTAGTAACCCCAAGGACCATGGCATCACATAAAGGGCTTTTCTGGGTTTATATGCCCAAGTTTCTTGTAACTCTGAGATCATTTCCAACCATGCACAGAGTCTGAGTCTCCATTTTCTGTCAAACAAAAGGCTGTCTGGTTTCTTGCATGGGGGCTGCTCTGTGGCTGAACTTTGCTTGGTGACTGCATGGTTTTGGTCCACAATTGACCTGACCTCCCTGCATTCTGTTTTCCACCAGCTTCTGAGAATGAGGGGGAGGAGGGAGATGTGATGGCATGCCAAAACTTTCAGTCCTTGAGACCTGCTGCTGTGCGCCCTGAAGTGCATTTGATACAGCACATTTGGCTAAAATGTGTTTGGTATGAACACTGGACTGGTTGGTTACTGTATCTTCACAAGCCTACTTAAGAGAGGCTAGCATAACAGTATAGAACAAACAAATAGGGTTTCTTTTCCATAACCAATTTAAATACACTTGTTTGGCTTCCCAGGGGCACTCTTGCTGTACTCCCAGAATGACTTTTTCTGCTTGACAATGACTCTACTTTGCACGTAGGGTGAATTTTAAAAACTTTCTCCTTGTCCTGGTTCACTTGATGGTGGTATAAAATATCTCTAGCATTTCCTTAGGCTTCCATCCCCCAAACAACTTATGCATACCATTCTAAACATCTTTTTTTTCTGTGATAATTTAAGAAACATCAGTCAAGTGGTGTGATCATATTTTGGCTAGGGTGATTCTTTTTAGAGCATCATGGGCCTGAGAGTATGCTGTCCTGGCCAGACGATGCCATCTCAGCCATCTGGCCCCAATAACGCTGTTACAGGCTTCCCTTTTATGATATTCATAACCTCTTTTTGTTGCCAAAAAATTTCCTCGGCCTCTTGCAAAACTGGCGTGAGCTCTGCTTTTCTCTGGACTCCACTATTTGGCTCTTCTGTTCAAAAGGTAGATTTCCCCACAGAAGGTGGGTGAGCTGGATTTGTCAACCTGTTGAATTCCCCTGCTCCCTGCCACCCTCCAGTAGATCATGAAGGGCAGGAAAGGAAGGAGAAAGCCAGGATGGACCAAAGGGTTCTTAAAGACTCACAGGATGGGGTAGTTCCCTCTAGGCAGGAAAGGTTCTACGTGTAAACACTGGCATGAGAAAGACAAGTCTGGTCACCAGAAGAAGAAAGGCAATGTTTGGCTACTTGGCTGCTATCTTCTGGGCCTGGTTAGCAACTAACTGCATTATCATTTTGAGGATGGAGAGGTTGTGAGAAGTTCACCGACAACCAGAGACTCTATGGAGCAAGGGACAACCGGTCAATCCTTGCATCTTTTCTGTAATTGTAATGGCTCATTAACTTTCCAATCCAAAATCAGTGTTCATATGAATTCTGTATTTTACTTTTCCAAGAAAGGTGCTTTTGCAGACAAATTCCTTTCTGTGAACTATGAGGCTGATTATGAAGTGAGAAAACGTTTGCATGGACTAGCAGTAGGTAGGAAAAGATTTGTCATCTTATAAAAATTCTCCCATTTTATGGTGGAAGAGAAATGGAAACTTAAAGTTGTGGGTTTTTAAAACGAAAACCCTAGGAAGGAATCAGTGGGGAGTGATCCTGCAACAGTCAATTTATTGGTAGTTAGCATACTAACCTTATTCCGAGCATTTGTCTGAGAGCCTCCATGAGAGGGTAAACTTCTGAACTATCTATCAGATGGAGGGGAGGGGAAAGGTCTCAGCTGTTTTGACCAGGAAATTCCGTGCTAGACCTGAGAAATATTTCCCAAGGACGGTTTAGTTGGACTTGGCTTGTTTCCATACAAGTATTACATTCTGACAAAGAACAGATTTGTCCAAAAATTTCCACTAAGCTCAAGTGGATATGTTTCCTTGCTACCCAGAGTACGAAAGAGGTGAAAACAATCTCATGCTTTTGGGGGGAGAGAGAAGGGGGAGGGAAGGGTCTTCCACTTCTGAATGAATTTAGCTCAACACGTCCACTCCTTACTCATCATGAGTACACTCAATACACTTGATATTATTAAGCAAAATAAACTTCCTGTTAATGATGCTGCTGTTTGAGATCAGGAGAAGTCCAGAACCCAGCTTGAAAAAGGTTATGTGTGAGTTTCTGCAGTGCTGGCCATGGCCCACAACGTCTGAAAAGAGCTACTTTATTACTGTGTCTGCAAACAGTGTTTTTTTGTTTAAGGACTCTGTGGATGGGAGGGTTAAAAATTGTCTGGCTATGCAGGCATTTTATAAGAAGAGTGGAAATATGTTTTAAATAAAAAATAAAAAATAAAAAGATCACAGGAAAATACCACGTTGCTTATCTAAATGATCTAAATGTGAAATTCAACCAAGGGAACCTTAGCACTGCCCGTTCATGGATTTTTCCTATAGTGGTCCCCTGTTATCCTTAATATATTTGATTTTAAATTGGTTTCACCTCACTTGTTTTGACTTCTGATATCATTGTGAAGTAGGGTTGAAGCTGTTTATTGCCTAATATGCATTTCTTTTTCTTATTAATTTTCCTTATCTTATAATTCTTTTAAGCATTAACTTTACTTATATTCATTGCAACATTCCTATGATAAATAAAACAACATTCCATTCTAAATAAAAATTGTTCTTCAGCTGATAATATACTCTTCTGTAAATACTAAACAAGAAGCTTAAAAGAAATCTTATCATATGCTGCTCTGGAGTATTTTAAATTATGAAGATTAAAACTTGATAGATACTTATTATAACTTCTACAATTAGATTCAGAGATGCATGCCAGTTTTTACTTCACAAAGCAATAAACACAAAACAGTTAAACTGGTTTTGCAACTGATTTTTGTTTTGCCAGGGCAGTAGATAGCCTTAAATATAGCATAAAAATAATACCGGTTTCTTCTGCCACTTATCCTTGGTGTGTTGCTGCGTTCCCTGAATGTGAATGCATGGTCCTGCCTGTGGGATAACAGGTCTTAAGGATGCAGGCATGTATACGCATGCATGCGTACGTGTACACACATTATCTTTGACATCTGCTGAGGAGCTCTGGGTGAATGGGCAGCTTTACAGAGACCATTTTTGTAGTTCTATTTTAAAACTGGAAAGTTTCTCATTTATGTATGATTTTTCTTCTCCCTTTCCATTAGGAATGGTCATCATATTCCTTCTTAGAAATAGGTCTGACGACAGGAATTACCTTAGAAAAACAGAGACACAGTCAAAGCTGTCATGGACTGAAGAACTGGTGTCTGACCCCAGAGCTGCCCCTGCTTTGTGCTGGAGGATGGACCAGAGAGCTCCAGAGGTCCTTTCCAGCCCGACTTATCCTGTGATCCTACCATTGCTAGTTGTGTTCATTGCTTATTTTATTGCAAATCCCCCATAAAGCATTTGCCCAAATCACAGTTAGCTGCAATACCTACATACCACAAAAATAATCTGATAACATTTGTGGATATATGAAATTTAAGCAGTTATTCTGGTAAGTGAACATTAACATGAGATTTTTCTTTGTCAGGCACATGCAAAACGCATACCTTCTAAATAACAAGAATATGCCATATGCAAAGCAGGTGCCATATTAGCACTTCAAGCAAAAGTTGAGCTGCTCGACAGATTTCCATTACTCAGGAAGAATGTCTTCAAATTTGCAGCAAAGAGAAGAAAATTTTCCTCTTTTTTGTTGATTCACTACTATTGTAGAAAACCCATCCTGGTCCCTCTGCTCAACTGATACCAAAGCCTTCTGCACTGAGATGTGCAGTTTGAGGTAGCAAGCCAAAAGTCTGAGAAAACTCCAGCTGTTCACCTTCTGATAATAAATGTAACTCAGACAATGTAGATCATACCATCTTTGTCTGGAAAAGAAGTGGGCTGCAAATCCAAATATGCACATTGCTTATATCAAGCAATAAGCTTATAGCAGTGTGACAGTGCTGAACAAACAACTGTGTTCAACCTTGGCTTCAGTCCTAGCCCGGTTGTCAAACTTTTATAGATTGTCTCCTCCCCATTGAGGAGAACAACAACTGCAACAGTTATGGATTGCAGCTGAAAGCAGAAGATGCAACCTTTTAGCTAGATTTAGATTGGTAAAAAACAGATGAATAAAGTAAGCTGAAAAGCAAAACGTTCGGAAAAATTGACTTTTACGCAACTTGTTTGTTCAAGTAAGTGCACTTCATTTCTTATGACCTTAGTGTCTGTGGCCTGAGGGTTATTAGAAACAAGGATTGCAGTAGGGAAACGAGGAGGGGATTTTGTTAAGGAACTGAAAGTGTGGCATCATGAAATTATTTTTGATTAAACATCAGTAGTGAAGCAAGGAGAACTTGATCCGATTTGAGGAGAATCAAGCGTTGATTCTGCAAGGTGGGGCTGACTTTGTGCGAGTCACGCAAATCTAGACTAGCCTAAAATCTGATGATGGATTGCTCTGTCAAAGCTTTATTCAAATGGGTGCATTTATGGCCATTTAATAATAAGGAGACTTATTCATAATCTTCTATGTTGCCTACCCATTCATATGCTGAATCATAAGTAATGTAACTTATTTTCTAAAGGAAGGACCTTCCTGTGAAAATGGAGCTAGAGGCAAATAAATAAAAATTTTATTAGTCACTCAAGAATATTTACATCTTTTTCTGACTTCCAGTTCCCCCAGTAAATTTTATAGTGATTGAGAATGAGGATGCAGATTTAATGCGATGGGAAGTAGTACATCCTTTTCTCAATCTAATTTTTTCTCAGACCAACTGTTATGAAAGTGCTGAAGCAAATAGTTCCTCAGTTTATCTTCTGGTTCCTGGTATGTAAGTGAAGAAGAGGAAAAGTTAGAAAGAAAAAAATAATTCTGTATTAGAGGTTGGTCCTGTAGTATTTCACTATGACCAAAAGCAGAAGTGACACGTATCTCTCGGGAACATTTTCTAGCCAGCTTCCCTGTCCATTTTTACTAAGTCAGGAGATGCAGATAAGCCCTTCAGTTTTTCAGAATTTAGTTCTAAATCCAGTATGCAGTTACAGAAGAGTTTTTTCAAGTTACTTCATAGTACAAAGCCTTCCAAGGTGCTGTTTTATGTTGAATGACACCTAAAGTTTTTCAGTTCACTAACAAATTACATATGAAAATGGCTTTGTACCTGTCTTTCCATAGCATCTGACTGAATATGGAGACTGGAAAGTACCACTAAAATAGCTGCCTCTTCTTCCTAGGAAAGGACATAAACTCTGCAAATGATTTTTGCAGCAAAACAACATTATTCAAATCACGTGCAACTTCACCAATGTCATATTTGATGTGATAGCTGAACTCATTGCAGACTTGACTGTCAAATAAGCGCGTATTTAAGATGGTGGTAAATGTGTACTTGTTTGCACAGAAGGCTTAAAGGGAGTTATGAGAAATATTTGCAACAAAAGGTGACCAAGAAAGTGACTTCTAAGAGGAAATCAACTTCCTAAAAACCAAGGGACCTTCAGGATTCAAATTCTCTATTCACAAAGCCTTCATATGAGAAATGGTTTTATTTTTGCTGTTGTTTTTAAAAATTAGTCTGTGAAACAGTACTGATCCTGGCTTATTGGTAAACCATTGCCTGGTCTTATTTTTTCTGTATCTTATTTAAAGTGATATTTTAATGGAAAAGCCTTACATATTGGGAACCTACTTACTAAGTGATACAGAGCACTCTGGGGGAGCCCTGGACTTGAATATCAAACAGAAGATCTCCAGAGATGTTTTCAGACGTGCCACAAAGTTGCAGAAAACAAAAGCCTGGGCTTGGCTGAAGCCAAGTCACTTTTCAAAGTCTCATGTCTCGTTAAGCATTCTGATGTTTGTTTTGTAGTTATGGAAGACACTAACTTGGTCTTCATGAGGGGTGTTAATATGGTCCTCAAATTTTCCACACGATCCGGAGCTACTTAGCAATTCTGCTAGTATTTGTTAGGCAGGATTATTTAATATTGTCTAGGCAACAGGATGGAAAGCCACAACTGAAAGGATATCAAGTTGTGTCAGTTCTCAGTGTAAGGTTTTGAAGGTGCTGTAGAACATATCTTGTTAAAAAGCCATATTTTGTTTCTCTGTCAAGGTTCACTGCAGCTTTTGGGGTCCTAAAGTCATACTGAATGAGTGATGTTTTTGCAGTCTGACAGAGCCGGGTTTTCACACCAAAGCTGTGTTGCTTTTCAGGGTCTAGGTCTCACCTTCCATCTCTGACGACCCACCAGCATAAATTCAGAAATATCCTTATTAGCAGTCACACATTATGACATTACACGAAAGCCAGTATGACTTGCACAACATTTCCTTGATGAATGCTTATGAAAATATTTTCTTTCTTTCTTCACGCTATATGGGAAAGTGAGATGAGATGACATGCCATCTGGGGAACATGCCTTCTCCAACTGCCACCCAGCTGCTTCACGATGTTTAGTGTGATGGGCATTGTTTTCACTTTTTTGCCCATTTCAGGGTGTATGTGTTCAAAAATTTCATGTGCTTTCATAGAAAAGTCTACCACAAATGCAGTCCTTTTGCAGAAAATGAATGGGTGTTAAAATTACCTGTCATCAGGGCGGGTTTGAACAAGGATGCTTGCACACGCCTATATCCACTACTGTGTAAGCCTGAAGTAATGAGCTACACCTGGTTACGGTGAAAAAATAAAGTGCAGAGCAAGAATGCATTTCCTGCAGGATCTTCCTTTACTTTTTGCAAATATTTTCTATTTTATCCTGAAACAGAAGCATGAACTACTACTTTGCTACTGTATTAGGTAAATATCTGAGACACTTGCAAGCAGGATGCTCCTAGTTATATGACACTTTGTATTTTCCCAGTGCTCTTCTGGTAACAGCTACTAATTAACATTAAAAAAAAAGAATATTAGGATTATAGTTGGTTAGAAGATGCAAAGTATTTTCAGCTTTCTGTGGACGTGCCCTGCAATGGGCCAGATCCTCAGCTGGTATACAGTGGGTTGTTTTGAAAGTAAATACTTTGAACATTATTTGCTGCCTTCCCCCAGATTTGGAGTGTCCCTGTGTTGCTTTCTCTCTGATGGCTAATACCTGCGGGATAAAATGGTTCGGCTTGCCCAGAACTGAGTACAAGCAACCACTATGAGTCAAACCTTTGTACCCTGCCCTCTCCCAGTGGTAAACTAGTGAGATCTCACAAGCTTTAATATCCTCTCTCTGTGGATGGTGCTCAGCTCCCAACTTGCCCAGGCCACCTCTGACTGTCTGGTTTCTCAAGCTTTAGCATGACTGTAAGCATATGCTGAGATCCTCAGTGCAGTCTCAGGATTTTCAGCCATGAAAATCCCAGAAAGGAAAATTTGTGAATTTCTTGTACTACCTTTTTCCTTCTTACATTCTTGACATCTACTTTCTTGTCTTCCTCCTGAACAGCACAGAAAGGTAGTGGTAGGGTTTGTTGGGGTTTTTTTTTGTTGTGATCAGCCTCTTGCCAATACTAATGAAAATGTCTGGACTTACAGACTAAGCGAGTGCAGGAGTCACAGGAGATTTTTTACTTGTTTTAAAATATAAGTATGAGAGGAAAAGATGTACAATTTGAAATAAATCATGTTGCCTCTTAGTATAATGTTATTTCCAAGCTGAAACTCCAGATTAAAGGGAGAGGGGAACTCAGATCTTTCCAAGGAGAGTTTTTTCCATATGATGGTTTTTTGTGACGCTGCTGCATTTTTACCTTGCGTGGCTCTTTTCATGATTTTTAGCAAAAAGGTTAGGATCTCTCTGTTCATCTCCTTTTCCACATTTAAAGTATAAAGCTACAGTGTGCTCCTTTCTGTTCTATATATTTATATACTTTTTTTTTTTTCCCCCCTACAACTTGCAGGTTTTTTCCTTTCTGGTCTTCCAAAGGAAACAGTATGTCTTTGCAATAAGCTTTTACAGAGCTCTTCACCTATTTCAGTAGCTGTGAACAGGCAAGAAACAAGTGATGTGTCTGTTCTGCTCTACCCAGGTTCCCTCCATCCTTCCCACCCTTCCTGCAGCTTGGTCAAACTGCCTGTTGGCTTTTCTGGATTGATGTCAAAAGCTGTAGAGGTATTTTCTTGCAAAGCAGAAGCTGCTTGTGATAGAAATGCCTCCTGAAATCTCAGTGAAGCGGCTGCCTTGGGAGCATTAGTGCTCCAGCATAAAGGTCAGTGCCCCTCCAGCAAGTGTATCAGAAGTAATAAACCTGGTCAGATGCCCACAGGGCTCTGACGCAGTACCTGTAAGGACCTCTTACGCAGTGGGCAAGTGAGCAAATGACGTATGGCAAAAGCCCTCAGTAAAGCTGGTGTTGTACGGTGACCTGCTCCCAAAACATGGGGCTCTTGTGCTCCTTGATGGACTTCCCTCCAAGGGTATGACTTAAACCCTGAGCTCCCCTCCTTTACCACAGTGCCTTGGGTGAAACAGTTACCTCAACTGAGGCTGGAGAGCAAGTATTTCACAGGGCAGGTTTCCCCCGAGAAACATTCTTGCTTTTTGTATCATCAGGACATGCCCCTGCTCAGAGGGAAGGAGGAGCTCCACCATGATCGAGCTATCTCATTCATTGTGCACTGAATCCATCCGGACAGGCCCGTCCCTAATTAGGGCAGCAGTCACCTTCTCCACGGATGACCTCGCTCTTGCCTTATCCGTGCCGTGCCTTCCTGCACAGTGCCTTGCCGTTCTCGTGGCAGTGGCCAAACCTGTCCTCCTCCCACTGAAGTGACAAGCCTCATCTTTGCTCGCTGCCTTGCTCCACTTCTCCTCAAAACAGAAACATGTCAGAAATTAACTTGTAGAGCAAAGGAGTTGCCTGGTTATTAAAGGAAAAAACCCAGATTGCTCATAAATGGTCTGCACGTGCCCCTCTGTTCACCCACAGCCTCTGCATGCGGTCAGGTGAGGGACTGGAGTGATGCTCCTGGAAGGGTCCTCAGGACATTGAATTTTTGGGGCAGGAGATCATCGCTGAAGTGATGAGGACTGAATTTTAAGTTGAGGAGAGACATTGGAGGTGTTTAGGTGCCTGGGTACAATAGGAATATAAGGGAGCTGTGTGGAGCTACAGAGCAAATGCAGGAGGACTGTCATATTCCCAGGGCTGGAGAGTTGTTGGGAATATAGAGGTCACTAGGATGTGCCTTGGACCAAAGAGTATTTTAGGTGGTTGGAAGGAAGGTGATGGACTGTGGCTATGGGGTTGGTCACTAGGAAGACTGCTGTGAGGGGACAGAGCACCGATATTGGGATGGGGGAATATTGGAGACAGTCAACAGCGGGATGAGGGTGAGAAGCTGAACAGAGAAGGGTGCTGGAGGTGATATTTGGTCAGTGGCTGGGTGGAGGCAGTAGAAGGTGCATGATCCCCTCATTTGTCGCCTTCATAGTGTCCCCTCATTTCTTCTGAGATGAAAACATAGGAAAGAGAGGTGCTCTTTGTAGGAGAGGAACACATTGCACCAACTCCTGCAACTCCCATTTTCATTAAGCACACCACTGCTCTTATCCTAGCCCCAGTGCCTGTCTTTGCAGCTTGCATCGCTCTTTGTAAAGTTAGTCAGTAACTGTGATAAAGATAACAAAGCAAGACCCTTGTGCAGAGGAAAGGTGATCAGTGAAGAAGTGGTTGTCATGGTTTTTTGTCTGTCAACAGGGACAAGGCACCACTGATAAAAACATGCTGAAGTGCAAAGACCTTGTCCAGTGGTTGCTTGTATCCTAAAGCAACCCTCCTGGAGTATGCTAAGATTGAAGAGAAACAGCTGTTGACTGTTCTTGCTTGAGAAAGTCTTAGCACTCAGTAGTGGGGAAGGGAAGTTGGTTGCTCCAACTTGGTGTTGTGCAACTTCAGTATTGTACTTTCCCCTCTAAAGCACCTGGGGACCCAAGAGATAGCGCTGTTGGCATCTTTACGATGGCAAAGAGCAGCTGGCTTCTCTAGGGATGTCACAGTGAAATCCCTTTTCACTGGTGGGCAAAGGGGAAAAAATAACCATCTTTGGATGATTTAAGTTACAGGCACCTTGGGTTTGAGATACGACAGACTTTAATGCTATTAGTAACTCCCTGGAATTCTGCAGTTAATCTTGAGCATCAAATAAGACCAAAGAACTGTTTCATACTAAATATTGCTGAAGGAAATCACAAGCAAATGAGCCCATACAGATAATGTTTTCAATTTATTTATATAAACAATTGCATTTCAAAAACATTCTTGTCCTACAAAAATAAAGTGAAAAACAATTCACAGAATTTTAAATAAATAATCTCAAACATACACATTTATCAAGAGCAACTCGAACCCAGCCAAACCCAGCAGGCTGGGTCACAGATAAGTGACTGCTGAGATGTGGCTGCAGAGTACAAAATGCAGAGTGAACAGGATTCTTTTCTGAAGCAGCTCATAACTTAACTCAAATGACATGGTCTGAGGAATTCATCTTTACCTGCCCCAAGATACCTAGATCTGTCCAGACTTGTCTCCCTTTTTCCTTGTTAATGGCAGAAGGGTGCTCTGAAGGAGCGTGTTCCAAAGATGGACCTGAATGATAGATCCAAGCAGTTTTCACTTACTAGCCTATACAGTACTGACCGCCTTTTAATACAAGGTTATTGAAGTTTTCCCCTTCTTTGTGCTTCAAATAGAAAAAGGAAAACAAATGCCCTTCTTTCTCCCAAAGCATTCATACCAAAGACCGCCTGAAAAATCAGTCACTGGTATTGATCACTATAGGAGATATTGATTCAGCTATTCATGCTAACAAATACAAACTTACACAGCATAAGGTAATCCACATCTCTAAATAAATCAACAGAAGTCACAGTCAAGCTACAGTACTGCCACAGCCATCACAACGCACGAGCCTCTACAAACGTTTGAGAGATTCAGATGAAATATCAACTCCAGTCCTTTTCCACAAGTAGTCAAGGAATTTTGGGCAGGGGCACAGAATACCAGGTTGCTGTTCTATTCCAGACTGAAGTGACTTTCTTTTTACCTACAGTTCCCCAGCTGTTTTTATGGGAAGATCATCTTCTACATTTCCTCTCTAGAAATTAAAAAAAGATACCCTTATATACAAAGTTTGAAGTGCTGCTACAAGATCCTGTGTAACTTCTTATATGCCCAGATGAAATTAGGTATTTTGTGCTGGATCAGGACAAATACGTCTAGGTGATTTTGTGCTAGCTAGCCAGTTTTAATTAAGCTTAAGTCACTCACTTAAAATGCCTCTGTTTATAAGTTATAAACAAAACATTATCCCTCCTTCCCCCAATAAATAGAACTGTAAGTTACAAGTATGGCTTGTGCACATAGACACAAACCACCTTCAAGTCTTGGTGCCTTGCAGTTTCGCTAAATCTATTTCGCATTCATTTCTCTACTGTGTATGTTTACACAGCTTCTCAGTTTTCACTATTTCCCAATAATCTCTACATTTTGGGTACACAAAGCTATACTATAGTCACATCCTTAACTAAAGCTATACTGTCCGTTAGTCCTTAAAGTGACAGGGATTGAAGTTATGCTATCAAGTAAACCAGAGAACTACAGCTATGAAAAGAATACCAATACTTTAGACTAAGTTTAAGAACTCCCAAACTTGCATAATAAAACATCTGTATCAAAATACAAGTAGCCTTGTATTGCAGCCTGAAATTCAGTTATTTCTAAGCTCCATACCTTATTATCATCCTTTTACACAAATAACACTTCTGTGACATATGCTTCAAAACCAAGTAGGATCCAGAAGAAGTTCTCTTTTCTTTAAATAATTAAAGTGTAATGCCACATGAAAGTAGATTTACACATAAAAACAAACACATAAGTTACTATACAAAGTGCCTTATTTGCAATGAGGGAGAGGTAGTATCAACAATAAATGCAATGCATTTTCTGACTTTACATAAATAAGCGAGTCTCAAGTATATTATTTTTCTGTTAATTTTGGAGTGCTCATACTGATTTTATAATCTTTTCTGGTAGTTTTCATTAAATCAAATTTTTCTTGTACTTTTACTTTAGTTGCCTGTTTTCAAGTTTAAGTTGCCGAGGCAATAACTTGCTTTTGTGGTGTTATGTGACCTATCAAGTGAAGAGACAAAAAAACCCACCACACACCCAAAACCACCAACACCCTTTGTCAAGTATTAAAACAACACTAAAAAAAGTTGGAACATTTGTCCACTTTGGAATACGTAGTTCTGTTACAGAAGACTTTAAACAAGGGATTTACCACTGTAGAGCTCAAAACACAGAAAATCCCTTTTGTAAATGGAAGCCTTACCCGAGTAAGGAATCTAGGGCAACCCCCACAATGAAGATGCTCAAGTTTTGTTTTTAAATATTTTAAACCATAAATAGAATAAATTATATAGTTAAATAAATAAATAGATGGATTTTTACAACTCAGCAGACCGCTCTTTCAGTAGTAGTGTGGGGTTGATATCTTCCATTGTTGTTTTTGAGGTACTAACATTAATAGTTGCCTCTGTGGGTTCAGGATTTAAGATGTGGAAAGCAGTGAAAGGACAGCCTTTCACATTGTTGCAGATGAGCTTCTGTAAGGAGGCAGTATTGATTATTTCAAAGCCCACTTTTCCACCAAAGGTGCTAGGCTTCCAGTACTCAGGGGAGCAGATAGCATTTCCCATTAGTCCTTTGAGAGAGAACGGTGCTCCAATCTCCACCATTGTTTCACCAAAGATGGCACCTGGTCGTGGCTTTTCTACAAGAAGGCCTGGGTACAGCTCCATAGCATCGATGTCTCCATAAAGCTCTTCCAGTTCAGCTGCCATTTCTTTTTCTCCTGTAATTATTGATAAGTAAAAACCATGAGTGGAAAAATCCTATTTTCATTGCAAGACTATCCTGTTCAAGTCCAGTAATAGCATTGCAGGACACTGTTAGCCATTTTAAGAAAAGTGCCCTTGTTTGTTAGAAAGAATGAAAACTGTTACCTGTAAGTTCTTCAAATGATTTGAATGGTTTCAACATGAAGCGTTTCCTGTACTCATTCAACGACTGGTATCTCATTTGTCTGCTTTGGTCAATTGAAGCCTTTGCTACTTTCTGTACTGCAGCAGGAACATTTTTCCCTCCAGCAACCTATTTAATAAAGATGAAAAGTAGTAAGATCTCCTGATAAGACTCATGAGGAAGTTGTGCCTTTATAGTATATTAATTTTGGATAGCTTTATTCTACCCCCTTGTTCCCCTCCCAGTTTATGTCTCTGTTGGTTCACCATCAACTTAAGAAAGTACCTACCCTGCCAGCACTTTGCTTGGAGAAAGATTTCACCATATGGGAAAGGCCATGTTCCAGCATTATAGAGTTGTTGTAGAGGAATTGCTGGAAAGTGTACTCCTGGTCGTGTATCTGGAAAGTGTCAGGCAGAAGTGGGTGCCAGTGGTAGAGAGTATTGAATTCAGCTGCAATTCGGTTCTGGTATTGAAATCGCTGGTTGAACAGCAGCTCAGGATCGAACTTGAGTTTGAAGTGGTAGCCACTCAAGTGCTGCACATAGTCCTCAATAACGATCTTGATTGTCTCTCCTGTTGGTCAAGGAAACAGGAGAGAATATTAGTACTGGTTCCCTGAGAAACTTTCGGTGGTTACCCTGCTCGAAGAGAAAATATCGTTTCTGAACCGTACTTAAAAAAAAAAAAAATCACCAATACTTCAACATTCTGTAATCTCTTCTAAAAAGAAATTTATATATTTTATTTGACTAAGGGGTAGAACTGTACTTCAGATACCAAGAGTTTTTGGCTGTGTTAGGGAAGTGTTTTCTATAGCCTGCTTTCCCCCCCTCAAGATATACTTCCTTGTATGTTCCACAGAACAGCACACATCAGTATCTACGTTGTGTTCAGTTATACAATCCTCTCTAGGATAGAGGAAGGGGATACTGAAGCAAGTAATCTGAAAGCAACTCTCAGCTTCTGAGCTGCTTAATACAACTGTCTTGGTTTATTGTTTCCGACAGTTTGGGCATGGCCTTTTCAAGCTTAGTGTACATCACCATTTACATAAGACGAAATACCACAGAACAGACAATTAGACAGGAGGAGTATTTAGAATTGCATTTTATACGACTTCCTGAATTTTACACTTAATCACAGCCTTTCTTTTAAAGCATACCTGAACTGACCCAACCCCGGGGGGAGGGGAACCCAACCCACAAGACCTGAGAGTCTGAGGTCATCGAGGCTCACATGCTTTCTTTCTGAGAAAGGAAGCTTAGCTTCCTGTCTTTTCACTGTTTTCACTTCTGTTCCCCCTAGATAAGGGAATTAAGTATCACTTAGCTCAGTTTTCTTTAGTTCTGTCTTTAACATAGCTGGGAGGAAGCTGTATCTCAATACAACCTCAGTGACAGGTCATGAAGGCTCAGATGTATGCCCTCACACACCACTTCAAGTAATAGCTTTCCCTCTTACTACACATACTGCAGCAGATAATGTGTAGAATTGTCACACTCAAGAGAAGGTTAGAGTTGCATGTAGTAGAAGCGACACTCACCTATCAATATAAGTCTCGTAGTTTGGAACAGCTGCTCATCATCCCACTCTGGATGCTCCTGTTTCAGGACGTCACAGACCCGGTTGTGTTCCCTCAGCCATATTGTAGCGTACATCATCAAGCCTGGGACCAAACCGAACACCTCCTGCCCGACCGAAAACTGCAAGTGTTCAGGTACATGGGGAGGGTAGATCATCTCTGCCTGAGTGTCCTTCACTGTTGGTGGATACATTTCTCCATCAATCATCTGCCGCGGGGAGAGAAAAAAGAACCAAACAAGTTGTAAGCTATGATGCTTATGAGTTAAGCTGTGTGGACTCTGTTAGTACTGACTTTACGCTTACACTTTAGATCAATTACACCATGTACAGAGCACTAGTTTTAGGAAGTCTGTCATCCAGGCAGGAATGTTGAGATAAGACATACCTGGTATTTTAGCTTTCCATCTTTTAGAAGTCTCAGTTTAAGTTGTCTCTCCAGAGTCTCTCCATAAATATGGTTCAAGTCAACCTATAAAAAAAGCATTTGAAACATGAAGCCAACCAGTATTTTTTGCTATTTTAGGATACGTCCTACTGCTACAGATACCAATAGGAGTCCATCCCTTAGATGTTTACCTTTTAATTATATTATTGTTACCTTATAAGTATCGTGCACTGAAATTTAAAGATGAAGCCAAATTATTCCTGGCATCTGGAGCCATCTCTACATAAGAGCAAGTTGTTAAACTGACTGGCAATTTAAAAGGATGCTATTTAAAAGTGTCATCAGCTTTCTATTATGCAGACGGCTCTTTGTAGATACAACTAACTTCGTTTTAGACATACACTTTACACTTATATTGAAGAATTCTTTGTCTAATTGCTGGTTGTTTTGTAGGTAAAGATCCTAAATCCAAGTCTACCTTTAAAGTCCTTTTTATACTAAGTCTCTCCAGTTAGCAGAACATAAAATGCTTCACAGTGCTGGATACAGCTCTTTGCAACTGACAGAAAGAGTCCAAAAGAAGCTCTGGATACTCACTACATGTAACATGCTTTTGGTGAAAGCAGATTCTTGGGAATAATTTAAAAAAAAAAAAAAATCATAGAGATCACCATGCGGATATTCTAAACAGAATCGCATGCTTTGCACAAGCAATTGTGACCCAGGAAGAGATGCTATTGCGTGCTGGAATTTTAACTAAGGAGAAGTTACAGAAGGGGTAAGCCCATGAGTTTTTGGCAAGTAGCATTGCACAGTATGTGAAACGTTTTTTGTGTAGCCCAACAACCCATTAGGCTCAGTAGCTCCTAAGAACCAAGTGCTGTGTTTGAGTTACAGAACTGTGATCGTACCCCATGGCTGAGACCTTTGGTGAAGCCAGGTCCTTTCTTGTGGTCGGTCTTAAAAAACTGATGAGTGAAGTGTTGGGCGAAGAACGTGAACATCACATTTGTGCCTTGTGGGTCAGGAATAAATTTTTTCCTTAGCAAGAACTTTTCCACAATCAGCTTTGAATCTGGGAGCTCTTTCTTACCTGTGAGAGAATAGCGAGATATTCAAGGCAACTGTGTTTATGCAATACTTAAGCCTTTTTGTTGTTGTCAACAAAATTAAGACTTTCAATGTATTATTGAAGGATAGCAGCATACAAATAAAGGTAATTATCTGCTTTTCTATGATCACTTTTCTGATTTTAGTAGAAACTTCTAAATTCCCTGATTTTAGCATGTAACTTGATAATGAGAACCAGAATAGTTATCTTTTAGGTCTTTACACATTGCGTCCAAAACATGACTATTCTTAGCCAACCGTACTGAAAATAGGTTATAGACACACAAGTCTCATAGTATTTTCTAAGAGGACAAGTAGAAATTCCTAGAATTATGCATTACACATCTAGTTTAACCCTTACCTTTAACACCCATTGGTGTTGGACAGTCAAGTCCTACTGGTGGAAGGCTTCTTGTGTAATAAGAAAGATTGGAATAAGCTTCCCAGCTTTTGTAATTATAATCACTATTGTACGTTGGTGGGCTGTCAATCAAGTGTGACCTTGCTGAAAAAGAAAAAAGTATTTGATTTTTAAACAGTACATTTTTGTCTCAAAGTAAATCACAAGGCCAGATCTTTTCCATATATTTTGGCAGCAGTTGCATTCACAAATTCCATACATCAGCTACTGATGTTAAATGGGATTACAGTTACTGAATAACAGCACTAGGTCCTGACTATCAACTGGATCCAACTATTAACATGAGAAATCTGGTGCAAAGTTTACGCTAGCAAAATCTTGGATTCTATTAGAGATGAGAGCAAAACACAATTCCATTTCAAAGCATGTTTCATACAAATCTGCATCACGCAGAAATCTTAAGTGGTGGTTAGAGTGTTTTTACCTTAGTGCATTTTAGCTTGCTAACTTTATATACAGACCAATCAAATGCAATATTCTGGAGTTCTACAAGTAACTTCTGGCAGTTAAGAGTATTAGATGAGAGAACTCATACTTACACGTTAATACATATCTCATAATAGCATCTCGTAAGAAGGGAATGCTGTTGACAATATTCCAGGCTCCTTTGAAGTGGGTGAGGATGTAGTGGACGGTATTTGGCGAAGGTTTCAATGTTAGCTTCAGCCACGTGAAGAATTCCGCTGTGAGCATTGATAGAAAGATTGTTATAAATTAGTTGTTGAGAATAATCCGCAATCCTGGAAACCTAGAAATTCCCAGATTTCATTTCCATGAAAAGAGAGTTAAGGTACTTACGCGTCGTGCAGTTTTCCCCATAATATCCTGTCCTTGTGCAATCACATTCATACTGATCAAATCCTGTTGTCATGCATACTCCTCTGTTCTGACACGGGTTTGAGCAGCAAGGGTTGGCTAGAATGAAGCCAAACGCGCCGATTAGCATCTTATATAGCTACGCTGGTATTCTCATCTCGGTAAGCTGACTTTTCAAACTTAAGTAGGCAATGCCCTGCAGTTTAGTGCTTATCAGGGAGACAGAGAAGGAGTATCCATTCACACTAGCCTTTGGGCTACTAGAAGTGGTAGTTATGAACAAAAGCATAGGAAATTGTCTGTGTCTCCTGGCCACAATAAACCTCCTCAGAAGAGCTGAGTTATCTCCCACAGGCTAACGGAGGCCCGACATCCTTTCTACCATACATCAGGTACTCGAGAAACCACAGGAGAATAGAGAACATTAAAAAAGAGAGAGGAAAAAAAATAGCCATTCCTCACACACACACACCCCCCCCCACCCCCCCAATCCGTGGTTTGAATCC
>VZSF01009820.1:137302-173306 GCA_013398295.1 Chionis minor | reverse complement strand
CGTCCCCGTCCCTTTTGAGTCCCCGGCAGCCTTGGGGAAGCGGAGGAGGAAGAGACGCCTTCACGGAGGTGGCTTCGCGGCGCCTGGGCTCGTCCTACCCGCCTCGGGGCCGCCGGCGTCTCCGCAGGGCAGGGGCGCCGGGAGCCTCCTTCGGCTCTCGGGGCGCCTGTGCCCGGGCCACCAAGAGGTGCCGAAAGTCCGCCCTTCTCCCTTTCCCCCTTCCCTCCCTGTCCCCCCTCCCTCCCCGCTTTCTGACCCCCCAAACTGCCCCTTTTCCAAGCTATGTTTTCAAAATGCAGCTCGTTAACTTGCACCTGCCCGACGTGGGGCTCTGCTGCCGGTGTCGCCCCGCGCCCGCCGGAGAAATCGCCCTTTTCTGACCGAAAAAGTGCCATGAAAACTGCTGGCCGGCAACTGAAATGAAGCGGACGCGTCAGGCACAATACCATCAGTATCCTACTGATGTTTGGGTTCCCCCTCTGTCTGACACAGCAGCGAGCACTCTTGGGAACGTGGGTTTTAGATTGTTAATGAAGTAATTTTAACGTGTTCATTAAAGAAGTGGTTGGAGGACGTTTTTCCCTCTGTGTGTGAAAGGGAGCTCGCTGCAAAGCACTTGCATGGCAAGGAATGCGCGTGGAGGGGAGAAATGAATACCGAGCATATTTAATTTCTTTATTCTCGCCTTTCTGATGAGACCAAATCCTATTATTAGGCACCTTGCTTTGAAATGAACGGTGACTTTTCCCCAGTGCTTTTGCTTTAAGGTAGACTCCCCCTACCCCCACCCCCTCCATCACTCTGTATATTCCCTGGTAAACAAATCTTCGCTCATTTCCTTCAAATGCTGCACAGATTTAGCCATTTGGGAATGCCTTACCTTTTTGTCATAGATTATTTTTTTAATCGGTATGCTCTGCTACTATTTTTAATCTTCATTGCGTGTGGAACACGTATTATGAAACAAGTAGGATGTAACACTGTTGCGTAATTCTCTGTGGTGTGGTGCGGGGGGCTTGCCGCGGTCTTGCCATCGCTCACGCTTTCGGCCTTGATGTCAGCGTTGAACACCAAAGGGAAAAAAAAAACCAACCCATTGCTGTTTCAGTAAAAGTATCGTTTGAGGCTCAATGCACGTTGTCCTTAAATTGCAAATCGGTGACTTTACAGAAAGTGGATTTGGTCCAGTTTACACAAAATTTTATTTCTGGCCATGTGAAGAATTGCCATGTGGTTGGTGAATAATTTGTATACATCAGCAGTAGGTCATCCTAGCTGTTTCAGGGAATGGTGCACGAAAGTCTGTAATCGCATGATTCTTCCGGCATAGGAAAAAGCATATATTATGTACTTATTTATTTACACACATAAATATTATATGCGTAAAAAAACTACTGGCCTTGGTCAGACGATGGCTGTCAGGAGCCCGATCCTGCACGAACCGTAGGTCACTGCAGGTTGTCGCTACGTGGAAGTCTTGTAACTGTTGCTCAGTCTCACCAAGTGTGAAAGGAGCTTGGGTTTTTTTGTTCCTGCATTACGAGGTGTCATGAGCCAAATTGACTAATTAAGAAACGGTGGTAATATCCAGCGGAACGGAGTATAGAAAGGGATGCATGGAATGCGCAACGCCATAGATCAAGGGTCTGGCTTCGTAGATTTTATATGTCCATTTTACACTGATTTTTATTCTGTTTTACAAAACTTGTATTGATGCTGTTAGATGGTAAGACTACTGAAAACACTAGGCCATTTTAATAAGCTGCATAGGAAAATGTAAATCTAGACAACATTTCTAGGGTGTAGAACCAGCAATGTTAAGGGGAAAACAGAACTAACTGCGTGCAGCTAGGTAGTTACCCCTTAAAGTGATAATACAAAACTAACTGTGCTCTGATTTGGAGGACTCTGGAGTTATAGGTAGCTGGTATTGCTTAAAGTTTTCAATTCTTATAAATAACCCGCATGCAAACTGAGCAACAGGGCAGAACTTTAGTCTTGGCAGAGGATGCTTCTCCTAGGGAAGCAGCACTTCCTGCAGCTGAAAAAACACATTTCACCTTCCACCCTACCCTACATTTGGTGTGACGTGAGCTCTCTGTAACTCTGTTTTTGACTGGGGAAAGTCACTTGTTTGCCTGGTAGCTGCGGTATAACTGAAAGGCTTTTTCAGCTTTCCGGGATGATGGAAAATCAGGGAGATACGATAGTGCTGTTTTCCTGAAGGATGCCCTTCCCCACTTGTTTTGGGATTGTCCATAATAAAGAACTGGTTATATGTTGGAAAGGGAATTTTTCTTAAAAATAAAATAGTATGTTGTGCCAGGATTCACCACCAGGTGGAGATTTTATGCACCAAGTAAGAAGTGTTGTTTTTTTTTTTTTTTTTTTAGATTATAAACCATTGTCATGGTTTGAGAAAACCCGTAACTATTTATTGTCATTTAGACAATTATTTTCTCACCTGACGACCCCTCCCCACCCGGGAAGGGGAATCAGGAGGAAAACAAGGAAACCTGGGGGTTGAAAGACAAACAGATTAATAGGATAGAACTAGATAATAAACAGTACTAACACTAAATAACCCATATTGATCCCGACACCCATATACACTATACAAGGATTATACTCAGCCAACTATATCACTAGGAGCTGTGCACTCCCAGCAGTGAACAGTAAATGTTGGTCACTGTGAGCACTACAGCATTGGGAGGAAGGGAAGGTCTCAGGGGTCCAGCACCGGGGCAAGTCCTCTGGATCGTTGCCATCAAGGGAGAGACAACTTCTCAGCAAACCTTCTAATTTATATTGAATGTGATGTTCATGGTATGAAATAATCCTGTTGGCAGCTTGGGTCAAGTGCCCGAGTCTCGCTCCTCCTCATCCCTGCACCCGACGAGCTCATAAACACCGAGACCTTGAGACCCACACACCATAGCTGGCTATAAAGTAAATATTTTCACGAATTCAGACACTAGAGTCTTCCAAAAAATACAGTTTTCCCAAGCCTTAGAAAAGAAATTAGTCCCGTGTCGCTCAAACCAGGACAACCATCTTTGCAAAAAATCAGTATTATTTTTCGATAACTTCTGCGATAGTTATTTTAAGTACCCTTTGGTCCAGATGAAAGTGGTCTGTGGGACACAGTAGCTTCCTCAACCTCAACATTTTTACATTGACTGAAATTTCTGGAGAAGATGATTCCCTGAAAACTGTTTGTTCCTGTGTCTGTTCAGTTGTTTCGTATGCAGGTTTAACTGCATATGAAAGGTTACATATATAATATATATCAAGTTCACACCTCTTTGGTGAGGTCAGGTTACTGTTTCCCTAAGGCAAGGTTTCAGGACTGTATTGGCAGAAGATACAGCAATCTTCTGAATTGCTGAGATAACAATCAATATGCTTCAGTAATGCCACTAAAAGAAGGGGAGACAGAGTGGCAGCAAGTAAAATGTCCCCCGGCGCTGGTGCTGCTCCATTTTTGCACTGACTCCTGAAAATCCAAGGCAAATAATATTGGTTTTATAATATTTATTTTTCTGAGATGGCATTTCTGTGGAAGGGAGATTGAGGCTTTGCAAAGCCCATCACGTGTCTTCTTTGCAAGGCATGTAGAGCCTTTAAACATAGTTTTCAAAGCAATAAAATCTTCCCAGCAAATGCATTTTCCCCCTGCTTATTTTCATTCATTTTATCTGTAGCTATGGTTCAATGTGAAAAACTAGTAAATTCCTCAATTCTCATAGGAAATATTTGCACCCCTGAAGTGAAATTTAGCTCTGCCATTCTGGGATGTTTCTCAACAACTGCACGTGGAAATTAAGTCATAGTTTTATACACAGTGGAATATAAGCTAATACAGATTTTTTTTGTCCCAATAGTAGGTAGAGCCCCACATGACGCGTTTTTGACAACTTTTAAGGAAGCAGAGAGTATCTGAACACAGAAGGATTCACTGATTATTACTGCCTTCTTTTGCTGGATGTTTGTTTCTTATTATATGGCATGATAAATGATGATATGCAGCTCATTTTTGCTCTTACTGTTTAGATGATACCTTATTTGAGAGTAAGCTCTATTAATTTAATAATTTACAATCCAAGCCACATAAAGCTCTGCTTTGTAAGCAAACTTTGAAAGATTAAGCAGTCATTAGAAATTATTCAATAAAAGACAGGGGAAAAAAGAGTAATTTTAAGTAACTGGAATATAAAAAGATAAATGGATCATTTGGAATACTTTTTATTCTTCCAAAATTTCAAACTGTAGCTATCAAAACTGCAATTGAACAAATACTTGAGCTACTTGCGCCGTTAA
Organism: Chionis minor; assembly: GCA_013398295.1. Taxonomy (NCBI): domain Eukaryota; kingdom Metazoa; phylum Chordata; class Aves; order Charadriiformes; family Chionidae; genus Chionis; species Chionis minor. The sequence continues at coordinate 168,986 of VZSF01009820.1, read as the reverse complement.
AAAGTCATTTTAAAGATTACTTTGTCATCAGATGCATGGGAATGACACCCAGGGGCTTTTACTGTGAGCCGGATGCTGTATATGTCAGAGAAATGCACTACACTGAAAGGCAAGATGAACTAGGATTTATAATTTCTGGGGAAAAATAAATAGAAGTAAACACAACATTTTTGTAATTTTGCCACTTCATAGTCATTAATTACATCCCCAAATTGGTTTCAAAATCACATATTAAGAGCTTTTTAATGCATTTTTGCTTGTCTTTTGTAGCTGTTCTGTCTTTCTATGTAGTCTAAGAAATTAAGGTTCTTAGAGGGCATGTGAATTTATTCCTATTTTGCGCCATATTTGGTGAGAATAACAAAATAATAATAATCTACCTTTAAGTAGCAGACCTGTTAAAATTGTGTCTGTAGTGAGAGAAGGGATTGTGTTGCGTATCTTAAAGTATCCCTGGGATGATTACTTTTCCAGGAAAAAAGCCACATATTCTCACTAGCTCACTGGTAAGTTGATTGCACAGTACGCTTTGGAGTTGAGACCAAGCTGTCTGGATGCCAGGATGATTTTGACTTCTGCCGAATTTCACTTGCATAGTGAGGTGTCTGGCTACTTCCAAGGTAAGGATGACTAACAGAAAGGCTCTGATGGAGGCGTGCTGGTGTAAGTATTCTGCAAAGAGAGCGTGAGATTGCAAAGATTCCTTGTGGTCCCTAGTGAGGTGCTGATGAAGTGCGCTGCTCATCTCCACTTCAGTGAGCTCCCAGTATTTTTCTAAAACAGTGAGTAGATGATGCACACTATTAAAGGCAGGCACATTTCCATTTGCAGTTACAAAGATCCACAGCAGAGCCTTGTCAGGTTTACGTTCACCACAAGCTCAGAGGTATAACATGCAGTGTACGTGTCTATCACTGTACACTGGTGCTCCAAAGGAAACTGGTGTTTGTGACACATGCACAGAAATGTGAGTGAAATATTTATAGGTGCTCTATAAAACAGAATGAAAGAAAACACATTTTTTTCCTATCCATTTTTTGCATTTATACCTTTCTATTAAAATGGAAAAATTGTCCAGCCAATAGATTTTATGTGTTACGTGAAAAGAACATTAGTAAAGCAAAGGCTCCTTGTATCACCTAGTTCAAAGGAGTAAACGTTGTTGAAATCAGTGGGATTGCTTGCACTTAAACTAGCAGTGAATTTATCCTTGAGCCTTTTCAATATGTTTCCAATGTTTTCCCTTCCTTTGTGATTGTGGGAATCTCATCATGTTTAATAGTGCAATAATTTCCTGGCAAGCAAGCCAGTTTTATTTCTTCAGTCTGTACTTTCCTGGTCTTTTATTGCAAAATGTGCTCAATCTGAAGTTTGCTATCACAGAAAGTTTTAATATATTGCATCCAAAGCAAAAACACACTCCGAGGCTAATAGGTACAAAGATACAATAACAATTCTAGATGGTCTGAAAATGTTATTGAAAATTTAAGGACCTTAGGAGTAAGTCTATAACTTTAAGCTTCTTTTGCTGCCTTCTGCTAATCAGAAATATATTAACAGAAGTGTTCGGTTATTGTTTTGAACGTTCAGGTAATCACCCCTTGGTTTGTCTGGCCAGGCAACTGGGCTGCCAGTTCTCTGTCTCTATTCTGTGGCCTCATGGAGCGCTCTGGTCACTTGAATCACTGTTTCATTGGCACACCTACCTACGTTCTGCTGGAAAACAAAAATATTCCATTACCTGGATTTAAAACAAGGGAGGTTTGTTTATTTTTCCAGGAAAAACCCAGTAAAAGGTGTCTCGTTGTGGAGTTTCAGATTGCTGCAATTTGCTATTGTTGTCTGGAACACAAATGAAATTTGTTCTAGTCAAATATGTGTACGAATATAGAGTATATGACATCTGGGAGCTGGACTGCTTTGCACTCCACAAAAATACCGTGGACAGTGATTGGCAGGACCTGCTCGAGCCCAGACTCCGGCTGCTGACACAGACCTGTTTCAGGGCGACAAGGACCGTGAGGTTAAGGTGGGAGGTCAGTTAAATGGGGTGTCTAAGGGCATTGATCATTGCTTAGGAAACTGGGAGCATACCTCACTATCCAAATAAGTTTGGGTTGGGTTGGGTTTTTTTTTTCTCCTCCTGGAATTATCCAAAAAAAAAGTGCACAAAAAATAGGCAGGTGGCACCAAAAGCTACAGCTGATTTAGGTAAGACCTGAGCAAGTTTGGGCCCCCACTTCCTGCCTCCACCCCCTCGCCCCTTTTTAAAGAAGCTTACCTTTGTGCTCTAGCTACTGAAGAAGACACATAAGTTCACTGCTTGTGTTTTATCTGGAAGCCAACGGAAGTTTTGAGGGACGTGTTCCCAAATGGCAGATTGTTGTTTCTGACATTAACATCTGCTTGGAGTAAACCCCATTCAGGTAACCCTTTCCATGCTTCTGTTTTTATTAATGTCTCTAAATTCTTCTTTTAATCATCCAACATTCTTGACAGATTCAGTTAAGAGTCAAAGGCTGGAGTGAAACTAAGGTGAAAAGAGTGACTTTACATCAAATTTGACTAAAGAGACAAGATGTGAAATGAGACACCTGGACACTTTATCTTCATCATGCTGCATTACGGCCAGGTTTCTCCCAGGTAGGCCTGTTTGCTTTGCAAATTCTTTCCCAGTTACCTCTGTTATAATGTGGCTATAGGGCATCTGCACATTTCTTGGTACAGGGTAAACACCAATTTGTCACAAAACTGGAGAGAAAACGAACACAAGAATTGCTCGTTAATAACAGCTAAAATATGAATCTCCACCGTATCCAAAGCAAGTTTGAGCTCTGCTTTGGGAGGTGACTAGACATTGAATTCAGGTTATTTTAAATGAAAGTTAATGAATGAAGCCTCAGCAGAATGGCTTCCATAACTGTGTGTTTTGTTTTTCATATTAAATGTAGTAGACGATATTATTCTTTTCCTCATCTGCAAACTTGGTAGTCACAACTTCAGTCCTGCCTGACTAGTTCCTGAAAAACAAGCCTTACGTGACTTAAACTTGGCTTGAAGCACTCTAGGACGAACTTTTTCCAAGGAGTGTAGATGAATGGAGTATGAAGCACAACATTTTTATGCCATGTGATAGTTTGAGTTTGAGGCAGAGGCTGACTGAAAATTTCATCCTAGCTACTATCCTATTTTTTTTAGGTGGCAAGACTTTTAATTTCTTTTTATGGTGAATTTAAAGGAAAATACCATAAACATAAACTATTAGCTTTTGGCAGCCACACTTTTGATCAGATCTATGGATTATTTCTTTTTAATTTCAAACAATTTTTCAGAGTCTTTGTTTGGTTACACTCATCTGTGGGATTTTCTTCCTGTTCGAACTGTACCTATTAGAACATAAAATATCTTTCATTGTTACTTGAATTAAGAACGCCAAGTTTTCTTTATTGGCAATTGACTACTGAACTTAAACAGTGAACTTTTCTGCTATTGTGATTCAGTTCTCTGGGGTTTTTTTAGCAGAGCCCCTGGTTTTTTTCTCCATGCAGCCTCAATATGCTTTGTATTTCCTATGTAGACATTTGATGACAGTTAGCTCTGAAAAATACGTCAACAGATTTTGTAACTGCCTTACATAAAGAAGCATAAGCTGACATTTTATCTGCTTTTTGTCATCTAACAATACGTCTGTAACTCATATTAGAGTAATTGATTCTGTTATGCCATTTATAGTAAGCATTGTATATCAAAACAAACAAAAGACTAACTTTCTGTGGAAAACCTCCACAGAAAATCCATCCATAGAGAGAGTATTTGGAAATATTGCGTTCCTTGTTGCAGATGCTGGAATTTTCTTTTAACTACTTCCTGCTTAACTTTTAGTAAATTCTTTCATCCAGTCTCACGCTCTTTTGTTGTGCAGCTGAAAGCTGGTCTGTTGTTATGCAGCGAATACCGTACTTTGTAATTTTCCATTGCTTTCCAGCACACTGACTTTAAACTGGATAAAGGAAACTAGTAGTTTTTACTGAGTAGAAAATTGTTTCAGTGTAGTGTTTTTTTACACAAGGCAAAACATGTCTTTGGGTAATAAAATTTATTTAGTTTTATTCATTAGCCCCTTTTCTCATTCAGTTTACAGAAAGTAAACATTATTTGTGCAAAAAAAGAGATTTTTATTTTTTTTTCCAAAAGCATTTACCAGAACAATTTACAAGAGTGTAGAAACTGCTGTTCCATCTAGTAACCTCTGCTCCAGAGGGTTTTTAAGGTTTTCTGAAAATTCATAGTTTCATAAGGTGAGCTGCCTTTAGTCACTAAAAAAAATCCACAGATCCTGTAGATACGATATTCATAGGTGTATTCATCAAATGCTTAAATATAAGACCTGAACCCAGTATATAATACAAATTTCATCTCCTTTGTCACGTAGCTGAAACCCACTCTTTTGTTATGGAGGTGTATATTATATCTCAGATAGAATCACTTGCTAAAGGAGAAAAAAGGAAAAAAGTAGCAGCACTTTAGCATAAACTGCATAAACCAAACCATGATAGGGTTTACTGAATAGAAGATTGAATCTTACTCTACTTGAAACACTTATCCACAGGTATATACACTATATATAGTCCACATATATAACCACAGATATAACTATATATAACTATAAATCATCTTTATTCACATAACATTATCATCAAGCACTCAAAAAAAAAAAAAAAGAAAAAGAAAAAGATTTGCACTGCTGCTCATGTGTAGTTCTTCCAATGCAGACATTTGTCTGATGGGATGCTGAATTTTTTCCTGGAAGGCTTTGATGCGCAAGGCTATGCGGAGTCATATAGTTCTGTGGGCACTTACAGTCTATAAGGTTACATGATTGTCAGTTACTGTGCAGAGTTGGATTTATTAACTCAGACAGTTCATTGTAAAATTCTGTTCTTAAAGCAATGCTTAAAAGGAGTATTGGGATATTTTTATAGTCTTAAGTATGAGTGTAATATCTCATCATGATTTTCCACTCTCTTAGCTATAGATGAGTTTTCATCAAGGTCTAATATATTGCAATAAATTTTCTATATGTGAAGCTCATATGTGAATAATAATTGTTAAAGCTTATGCATACAGTGCAGTAAGACTTTGTTAGGGCTGTTACATTTTCAGTACGTGATGGGACTTTGGTGATCAACAGTGGTGGATACACCCACAGTGCATATAATAACGCATATAATAATTCAGTGGAATTTCTTTTGGTGCAAGTCTGTGGAAGCATGAACTGAGGACAAGCTGAGGACACTTTTCAACCCTGTTTGAAACAACAAACACTGTTTTTCAAACACTGCTTTGCAAGTCTTGCAAAGGTTGCTCTGTTAGTTGCAGTGATGCTGCTGTACTTACTACGATCAGCAAATTAATTTTGAAGTAAAATTAAAGTAAGTTGTAGTCTGATCAAACACAGCTTGTTAAGTAATGACATTCAGTGCTTTGAGAAGGGGGCATCTCCACTCTGCAGCTTCTTGTTGTGAGCCTTCACTCAGTGCCCATAGCAGAAGATGCCATCAAGGTATATTTTTCATTGAAGACTATTTGTGTATTAAAATGTTGATATTAAGACGTTGATTTCATTAAAACTGACCCTAGCTCTTCACAGTTGTGAGGCTGGAGGAGTCATCTGATGTCAGACAAACAAAAACGTTCCATGACACAAATCTCATGGCAGCTTTTTGTGATTGACAGTGAACTGTGCCTGCAAAAATTATAGAAATAGCTTGCACCAGGGTGGGGAGGTTCCTGGAGCAGGTTGTGCCCAGTGCAGGCTACCCAAACTCCCAAGTCTCTTTTCTAGTCAGCTCCTTTTCCAGAATGAAATCAGGAGTGTTTTCCAATATTCTTGTAATGGCTTGTCACTTTGCCTCACTTCCAACTTATTTTTACGATTAAAAAAAATAGGAAGAAATTAAGAAATAAAAGGGCTGAAATGATGTTAAATGAACTGGTTACTGGTGAGGGAGGAGGACTCAGAGACCAGATAAAAACTGTTCCCCATAAGCCTTTTCCTTAAAAGGCCTTTAGAAACTCAGGCAAATGAGTAACTTGCTGTAATTATTCTTAGTTAGCAGTGGGAATTGAAGGCACTTTAAGAAAAACTGCAAGTTAAACTACTCAGGTCAGAACAAGAGTTTTAATCCAGGAAGATTCTGCCAAGAAAATGTACAGCTCAGGAGAGAAAATCTGGAGAAACTCCTGCCTTTTTCAAAGTGAAATTAGATGATTGTGAAGGAGACATCACATCATGTTATGTCTTGCCAAGACATATGACTCTAAGCAAAGGCAAATAATTTAGAAATTGTTCAAATGCCTTTATGCTTTTTGAGACAGCCAATTATGTAATGGCATAAAAAACTGTCTGGCTTGCTGGGCTTAGCAGCAAGCCTCTGAGGGAAGTAATGCAATTGCAATATTCATTGGGAAATAAAGTATTGCTGGTTTTAACTTCTTTTCCCTAGAATTTTCAATTAGGGAGAATGTATAATGATCAAAAATAGAAAAATAGAAAATAATTAATGAGACACAAACACTGCAGTGGCTGTAAGAGAGCAGACCTAGTTTAGTATCTGCCAGGGAAAACATTGAACATTTCCTTTTGGTGCTTGAGCTGTGTTACAGGTTTCAGCCTATGTGCTGCGAAAGAACGTCATCAGCTTATTGTTTCTACTTGTGTATGTTAGTGAACCAGAACCCATCAAACTACGCCACTGCAGAGCACCTTTTGGCTGTAGGAACACCCATTTACAAAAAAACAAAATGAGGGAATACCTCCTGAAAGGATGTTTTCTCAGAAAAAGGTATGTGTTTATTTGTTCCAGATACTGAATTGTCAGCATACAGGTTAAAAGACTAACACATGTCTAGCTGAATATCTCATTACTGTGTGTAAGAGTAATGCATATGATCTTGTGAACAGTTTTTATTATTTTACTCTGCACAATTCATCCTATATCACAAATTTTGATGGTATTTCTTTATGGAGCAATTGTAAATTTGGTTTAATATTGACATGTCTCTCTTCCACTATTTTTCTGTTTATCCAGAGGTGATCTCTAAAACAGAATCACAGAATCATAGAATCATAGAATCATAGAATCATAGAATTTTAGGGGCTGGAAGGGACCTCAGGAGATCGTCTAGACCAACCCCCCTGCCAGAGCAGGTTCACCTACAGCAGGTTGCACAGGATGGCGTCCAGGCAGGTTTTTAATGTCTCGAGAGTCGGGAGACTCCACCACCTCTCTGGGCAGCCTGTGCCAGTGCTCTGCCACCCTCAAAGTAAAGAAGTTCCTCCTCATGTTCAGATGGAACTTCCTACATTCGAGTTTGTACCCATTACCTTTTGGTCTATCCCTGGGCACCACTGAAAAAAGACTGGCCCCCTCCTCCTGGCCCCCTCCCTTTAAGTATTTGTAAACATTGATGAGATCCCCCCTCAGCCTTCTCTTCTCCAGACTAAAAAGACCCAACTCCCTCAGCCTTTCCTCATAAGAAAGATGCTCCAGCCCCCTCATCATCTTTGTGGCGCTTCGCTGCACCGTCTCCAGCAGTTCCCTGTCCTTCTTAAACTGGGGAGCCCAGAACGGGACACAGTACTCGAGTTGTGGTCTCACCAGGGCAGAGTAAAGGGGGAGGATGACCTCCCTCGACCTGCTTGCCACACTCCTCTTGATGCCCCCCAGGATGCCACTGGCCTTCTTGGCCACAAGGGCACATTGCTGGCTCATGGTCGTCCTGTTGTCCACCAGGACTCCCAGGTCTCTCTCTGCACAGCTGCTTTCCAAATACTTTTTCATTTATTTTTCATCCTAACCCTCAGTGAAGATAAGTCATACAAAACCAGCTGAAAACATTTCAGCTTGTCTTGTTCAGTTGTTTCCACCAGCTGTGGAAATTCTGTGCTGGTGCCACTCCGTGCCTTGCTGTGTGCTTCTTATAGGTAGTTCATTAAGTAAATGAGGGCTTTCCAACATGTTCTGGCAATGCATGTTATTTTGGGTTTTCATTTCACATGGCATTTTTCCTGGGATTGTTTTGGAGAGAGTTGCCAGAGACCTCAGGCCAGTCAGCCCTCAGCTTTGGCTTGAGTCCAGGTTTGGCTGGAAATAGCAGGGTATGTTTCACCATTATAGAGTTATGTCTGGGGAGCTAATTTTGTACTGGTGCCCCCAAGGAGTCGTCGCTTCTTTGAGCCACCACCAGTTCCTTTGAAGTGACTGGTTCCAGACCATTACAAAGGCTATCACAATCTTGTGATAGGCCTTTGGTGGTTTCTAGGTCGGCAGATGGTGGCAGGGCCAATGGAGATTACCATTCCATGCTGGCTCCTGGTGAGTTTTTCTTCTTTGCCTGCAGCTCCTTAAGAGTTTCATCTCTTACTGGGGAAAATGTGCCTGACACTGCAGTGTGTGTCCTTCCTCTTGACTTGGTGTTTGTAGGGAAGGGCCATAGCTCCTATGCAAATAGCTTCTCCATGGCTCGCTCTAACCACAACTCCCAAAAAGCTCCTCCACCCTCCCTCCTGGACTTGGTGAACTCAGATGATTCTGGGTCAGGCCCATGGGCATCTCAGGGTAGCTGTTAATGGAAGTGTGAATGTGGCAAGCGAGACCTTGTGAACTTCCTCTCGGTGAACTCATTTGAAATAGCTGTTGCCCCTGCCCATATCAATTAAATATGGAGTGTTCCGCGCAAAGTAGTTCTTAGGCGTTGTAACTTAGCTCTTGGGGATTTTGAAATGTTTATAGGCTTCCCAGAGGGTAGGAAAGAGGAGAAATATTTATGTGTAGAACATTTCGTCGTTTCACTTGGCTGGTAAGAATGATTAGCCCCCTTGCCCAAGGCTCTTTATCCCCTGCTCTTTAACACTAATGAATGTAAATGACATAAAGGCAGTACTGTGAGAAGTCATATATTATCGTCACACTATGAGCAATACTAAATGGGAAAGAAAAAACCCACAACAAATGCAAAGCACTTTGCAGAGCAGGAATTACTGGGTAATCTGGGTAACATCCTTTTTCTATTTGCTGAACTTCACTGTGTATACAGTGTTACGGTATCAGTTGGTTTGTTACCCACTCCCAAACAAGTCTCTACAGCTCCGTGGAGATTTACATTGCAATGTTTTGGATACTCCTACCTTGGGGATGGAATATTTTAGTGTTTGCCAATTACCTGGAAATCGTTCTCAGCACAAGGCAGTATAAGATTGATGTGAACTAAACAACTTAGCACAACATCACAATCTGGACGGTTAAAATATTTGTGGTGAACAGGAGTGAAACAAGCCTGTATGCAGAACTCTATCTTCAAAACCAAAAGGTTTCTTACCCTGCTGCCAGCTTGTCAGCTAGATAAGACTTACCTAACCACGTAATTGGGGAACCAGTTCCTATGCAAAAACTATGACTTCAGGCTTGCAGTCATCAAAAATAGTGTTGATTGGGATAACGTGTTTCATTTTATACCCTAAGCCTGTTTGTGTTTCATCCAGGGGAAAATCTCAAAACCTCCCCTTCCCAGGGTGTTCTGATTCCAACTCAATTAGGAGGCTAATTTTAATTTTTCCTCTTGCTAAACTGTTCCTTTTTGCTCAGATGCTTCTATTAATAAATTGTTAACCTGTGGATTAAAACCAGGCTTTTCCACTTGGCATAGCTGTTCGCTTGTCTTACAGTGAATCTTTTTCTCTCGTTTTGAATTTCACATTTCATATAGCCATTTTTAACCATCTTTTTAAGTTACCAGTGTCTGGGATCAATAGCAGTATCAGTCCTGATTTTGGCATGGAGTGCTCAGCACAGGGTGAGGCATTCATGAACAGGAACACTGCCAGGAAAGCTACGGAACATGTATGTAAATATAGTGATCCCTGCCATATCCGTATTCTTATTCAGGTCTGAAAGGGTATATTTGAAGCTTGTGACCAACAATGTATTCTACATTTGCATAATTTTTGTTTAAAATACAGCACAATGCTTTTTCCTGAGTATACATAAAGTGCTTTGTTTTGATAAGAGCTGAAAGTATTTTAGTCCAGTCTGGTACACAGACTCGCCCCTCTGCTCATTACATGCATCTGTCATAAATTAGAAGTGTGACTCCCTGGAGAGATTTTTCATGAGGATGGCTTACGTTTTTTCAGTTGTTTGAATTGACGCTGGAAGACAACAGACAGTTTGGAAAACATGAAAAACAGAAGCTGGACAGACAGATTTGGAAGAAAACTTGTTGTTATTTTATGTCCAAGAGCAGATCTAGAGCAGAAGAACTATCATGATATGGTAGTGCTGCATGGTTTTTCAGATACAAGATGAACTGTGGCTGGAGAGCTTCCAAATGGCCTTTTGTGGATTTTTTTAAGGACTCACATAAAGCATTTCATTATATTTTGCACTTGGCAGAGTATTTGAAGGATTCCTCTCCTCCTGCGCTCACGAAAGTTATGGAACTAGAAGCTACCAGCATACCTGATGCTAATTTGTGCCTGATTCATTTGATGGATTTCATTGGCCAAGAGCTGACTTATTTGCTGAATTAAATATCATTTCAAAAGTAACTCTCTGTTCCTGCTAATTTGAGAACGAGTCATCATTTTATTGATTTCTGTGCAAAAAAAGAGTAGATAACTGAAATCCCCTTTTCTCCCAGCCTTCTAGCTTGTACCCTCATCTTTTTCCAGCGCCAACAAAAGTGAAAATAACTTTTTGGAGAGTTAGTATACCTGCTTGGTATTGCAGCTCAGGGGGAAGATAAATATAAAAACCTCGGGGCAGGGGAGGAGGGGAGGGAAGAGAGAAACAAACTTTATTTTGCTAACTTCAAAAATAAAAGATAATAATTAACATTAAGGTAAACAACACTAGGAGAAATAAATGCTTTGTTTAGTTACTGAGTAAAGTACTATTAGGCAAATTAGATTACAAATTTGAATTGACATGGAAATTCTAAGGGGAGTTCATCCGAAAGTAAACCATACAAATTTTGCGGTAGTGCTAGCCACCTTTCTTGTTCTTTGAATTCCCACCACCTCCTTCTGTCCATATGACGTGACGTGGTATGGGAGTTGTGTGAGAGAGGATTGTTTGCCTTCTCTAGTTATAAGAACTGTTCAGCTCACAGAGGTTGTCAAAAACCCCACCTCTTGAAAAGCCCGGGGATTATGGTAGCTGAAAGGTCTGCAAGACCAGGTTATTCCTGTGTCTTCAGTTCAGAGACTGGACTTAATATATAATGGGCATGGCTAGTTGATTCTATTAGTTTTGCTCTTGTTCTTTTGTCTGTTTGACAGCCCAGAGATTAAAGGTGAAAACTTAGCAAGACTGAAAGTGATCATCTATTTGTAGTTTGTCTCCCTGTTGTCTTCCCATTTCCTCTTCAAAAAGTAAAAATGTTGGTTTTCGAAATATTTGCCAACTGCAAATGCACCGCAAGTTGCATTCATCTGAGTATCTACATGTATATGATTCAGGTCACTTTTTGCTGAGGTTTGTAAGAGTGTACAAGTCATAAATAGCAGTGTACGTATGTGCCCTCTTCTGTCTCCTCTTGGGTTCTGGTCTCAACATCCTCCTTGCCAGGTTTCCAGTTTTTTTATGTTTTCTGAACTCTACCGGATAAATACATGTAAGGCATAATGAAATATAGCTGAACATAGGAAATCAAAAGTAATTGTAAAACAAAAGTAACAAAAAGAAATAATATCAAGCAAAGTAATATTTTTGGGAGAGGATATGAAGTTTCTCCACACAGCTGATAGCTCCCAAAGAGATTACTGATCTGAATGCCAGGGAATATAGTTAGAGAGCGCTAATTTATTAAAATTAAACCATTCTGTGATAATTTGAGTAGATTCTAACTACATGCAGGTCATTGTGATCCACTCAAGTATCCCTGTATGAACTAGTGCAGTGTAATTTAAACTGAGATAGCCTTTTACAGTTTTCATACTCATTTTAGATCTAAGTAAAAATATGAAGGTTTTCCTCTGTCATACTTGCTCTTTTAGTCAATGATGGCATTTAATAAAGGATCAGGTAGTTGGGGATCTACTATACAGGTGTGGTTTATATGCACACTCTATTGGGTATAGCTATGCATACTTCTGCATACTTTTCTATAAATATGTGCTTGAGTTTAAAAATGAGAACACCTAGACTAACAAATCATAAAGATCCCGACACATCTGTGTATAGCTTTTCAAGGCAACTAGATTGAGAGGAAAATGTCTGAGCAAATCATAAAGGCTCACAGATATTTGACAGGATAGAGACTGGTTATCATCAGCTCCAAAGGTACAGAAGACACAGCCAAAAACCAGCACACCCTTGTCAACATCCAATGAACAGAGGAGCTACAATTAAAACTTTTGATAGCCATCATCTCTTTTCCTCTTTGTGTCATTGAAAGAAACCTGACCACACAACCTGGAAACACATTCTTGGTACGTGAATGATGATCAGACTTGGACACATGCATCCTTGTGCTTGTGGTCCTGTAGGTATGAGAGTGTGAGTACAAGTAAATTAAATCAGCGTTGCTTTAAAACAAAGTCACTTTCCCCTTCAATAAGCTCTTACACTGAGCTTTGCTCCGTTGTTACGGTAATGTTATTTCTCCCACACTTTGTTTTTCAAGGCAGCAGCAGTTTTTCATCCCTATTATTTGAGTGACTTGGGCTTTACTAGGCTTTAACTTTGTCAGAAAAAAAGTTTTAAGTACCAATTTTTCAGTGACTAATTTCTTATCCAAGCCTCAAAATGCCTTTCAAAAATCTTCTGTGAACTAGTGGTTCTCTGTGCTGTCTCATTACAAGTCAAAAATGGGAAAGGTGGAGGTAAAATAAGGTTGGTCTTGTGAATGACTTTGATTTAAACACATCCCATGAATATCGAAACCGCAAGTGGCACAACCTTGTCCCCAGGCTTTAATACACAGAATTATGATGAGCAAAAGTGGTCAGTCATGAATTTGCCATTGTGGCGGTGTGTACAGTGTGTAAGGTCCAGTCCATGAATTTAACACTCCCTTGTTGAATCTGATTAATTAATGCTGACTTGATCTGACAAAATTAGCTCTGAAGAGTCATGTATCTCTACGAGGGTAACAAAAATACAAGTGGGATTCTACTGGAAAAGCTTTAGAAATAGCTAAACCTGGAGAAAATTGAATGGGAGGTTGTATTTTTAAGCTACTAACACAAAACCCAGAACACTGATAATGTAGGTGTATGTATTGAGTTACAGATTTTTGTGCGATGCTTCTGCTGCTGTTCCAACTTGGGACCCATTCAGTTTAGAGGAGGGTTAAGATCCATTTATGTATTTCCACACAGCAGTTGTAGATATTTATGTTCTGTGTTTAGATTAGAGATATTTACTTAAGGAGATGTGTATTCTTAAGAGCAAAATCATGGCACTCTTCTATATTAATAACATAGGAACATATGGATTACATGAATGTGCTCAAATCTTGACCTACTCACAGTCTCAAAGCTTCTGTCATTTGCGATCAAGTGCGTCACTTATTCTAACAGAACATGGGCCAAAAAATATGGTTTATTTAAAAGAAAGTGTAATATTAGGAAGTGAATAATTATTTTCTGTGTTTATAGTTTGTCACAAGTTTCCATGCTTGCCGTTTTATGTAAGGCACTGTGTTATTGTGTTAAGCTTTATCAAAGATATCCCTGAAGAAAGAAATGTAACAGCCAGGACAAGTGAACCAGTTCTTCCAGAACGGGAAGAAGGGTGACGTTGAGATTAAAATTAGGGTTTTGCCATTAGCTTCATGTGTAACCCAGTGAAAATCCTTCAGGCTCCTGTGCCAAATTCCAGACTGTAAAAACAGAAGAACAGGACTTGTTTGTCACCTTTGCCTTGTGTTCTGGACAGAAGCACTCTTCCGAGCTCCTACAGAATTTAACATACCTGAATTGCAGTGTCAGTGGGAGTCACCGGTGTTATAAATTGCAAATAATCTCCCTAACAAGATGGATTGGAGGTTTATGATTGTAGACTCTAGATATTAGGTGTGATTTATGCTCATTGGATTAGCCCTCTTTGTATATTTTCAATTAAGATGAATTTTCAGGTCCCTTAACATGTGCTGAGAAGGGATCTGCAAACATAACTGTATTCAGAGAAGAGATGTTTTGGGAAATGCTCAAATAGTCTGAATTTAAAATGTAAATGAATATTGTGCCTGATACGTGGCTGCTGTATCACTACCTTTGACAGCTGTAGGTGTGATACAATGACTCAGCTTTCTGCCTAATATGGGGTATTTTTTTTCTGATAGCAGCACTAGGTGGCACACAAGGTCAGGTCAGAGCACCTCACTTCAGGAGCAGGGGTTTACCTGCTGCCTTGGATCACCAGTTGAAATGATTGCACTGAGCCTGTGGCTCACGCTCCAAGGCCTCTTGCCATCTATTTCAGCTTACTGCAAAATCCAAGAGATGCTGAACCTCGTCCTGGCTACAGCATCATTTATGCGCCATAGCAATTTGTCACATCTGGATGTATTGTGCTGCCTTCCTGCAAGCACAGTTAATTCTACTCAGACTTGAAAATGAAAAATCACCTGAGAGCACAGTGCGCATAACTAACAAAAAGCAGCCTCAATGTGGAAGGTCATCCATTCTTACTTCTCATAACTTAAAAGGAAGATGGAGGCTTAGCGGTCTGCAGGGTTGCTTGGATGCTGGATGGTTCTTGCTAAGGAGAGAGCGCTCTGCACAGTCTGTGCAGTGAACTCCCGCTGTAGCCAGGTCTGTGCAATCAAGGTGAGATCCTGGCAGGGAAGAGCATCAGTGAGGGACCACAGGTTAACAACACCACTCTGGCAGAAGCTGTTCTCTCATTCTGTTACATGTTGGTTATGTTGTCTTCTGGTTCTGTTACATGTCATTTGCGTTGTCTTCCTGTACCTTTGCTTAATAGTACCAATTTTGTAGTGTACCTGAAAATGAATTTTTCACATTTCTATCAAGTAGTTGGTTTAGCTATAAAGGCTTTTATCTTGCCTCACTAGCTTTGTGGAGATGCGTGTATCTTCATTTTACACTGGTTGGTACTGAGAAACTCACAAAGAAACTCCCGCCCTCGCCCTCACTCAGTACAAACGGGTGATCAGCGTGCATCCAACAACTGCCAGCCAAATCTACCAGGCTCCACATGCTTCAATACTCATGAACAACGGATGGACCTAAAAGGGTGAAAAGCCAAATTTGCAGTTGGTTACTCAGGTCAGTTGAATCTAAAGCTGAATGTAAAGTTGCGAATAGGTTTCTATTTAGTGACAGCCTTGGCAAAATCTGTTGTGTGAAATTTGAAGTATTTCAGGTATTGAATTATTGAAGAACGCAGTTTCCCCTGCATCTAAGGAGAAACTGTCTTAAATGTACTTATTCAGTGGTGGGTACTAAACCAGCTCCCTCTGAATAAGACACTGTGGGGCTCCCATACTCTGAATATTTGAAGCCACGGGAAAAAAAATAGAATGTTTTAAAAACTAAGGTAAGTGTCTTACACATGAAAGCATCATACTAATATTTGTTTAGGTACATCTGTGCTCAGCCCCAGCTTGATGATTTTTCAGACATGAATCCACATGACATTCCCCCTTCCAGGACGACTCTGCTTACCCATGTGCTCTCTGCCGCTTAACAAGTTGTTGACTGAGTATGACCTCTGTTTTTTCAGTTCTGGCTCATAGCCAGTGTATTTCCATGTGAAGTTTTATGATCCTGATATTGATACCTAACTATCTATTCCTGTATGTCTCACTTTCAGCATATTTTTTTTTAGCTGTATCTTGTATCTTTTTTAGCGAAAAACACAATGCAGTAGCATTTATGTCTTAGGTACATGCCTGTCACTATCCAGAAGCTCAGATTTCCCCAGTCCTTCAGGCAAACAAAGACAGAGGAGTGGCTGAGCAGGGTCACAGCTAGCAAGCTATGAGATGTCAAGACAAGTCAGCAGATAAATCATCTGAGAGAAGAAGAAAAAGAAAAGTTGCTAAGCTAGTCAAGCCATATTTCCACACGGTTAAGACCCGGATGGGACCATGTCTTGGGGAAATAACAAGAATTGCAGTCTTTGGTGAACACTAGCAAGGCGAAAGTTAAATTCAGAATCAACAAGGACTCAGAGAATGATGAGTCAGCTGATGCAAGGACATCTTCGTTATACAGAAGAAAGTCTGACTGCCAGAGAATGATGAGTGTCCTGATGGAAAGCGTCATTCTCAATCTTCCAGCTTCATCAACAGCAATTTGTTAAACCTGAGCAGGTCCAGTTGTATAGAGAAAACTTCAGCTGATAAGTATTTCTCTTTTGATTTATCTTTCTTGGTTGTCAGTAATTGATATTATATGCTATGATGCAGATTGTGTTTGCCTTGCTTCTTACGTTACTGGTTCATACTGTACTGGACAGAGGTACTTAAATAGCCACAGATATTTCTCTAATTTGGAAAGGAAGTTCAAGACTATATGCATGTGCACCGGGCAGCATAATCTGAGACATTGCATAATACCAATAAAAACATACAGAGCTGTTCTGGCACTGTCAAAGCTGGCATTGAAAAGAAACAGTGTGCTTTGCTAGAACAAACAGTTCCCTATTAAGACACAGCGTAAATTTAGGGATGATCTCCTTGACATTCTTTTAATCCTGTAGGGCTTTTATCATGGTGCTAAGTTTAAATTGGAAATATCATTTCCATTTATTTATTAGAGAAGGAGCAGTTAGGGTCTTCTACCTAATCTTTCCTTGCTAATGACCCTCTGCATCTGCTGGTCTACTCAGTATTTTCTCTCCGAGTTATTACACTTGCCTGGCAAATGAATAAAATGTATTGTGTATGTAAAAAACTTTAAAAATCTACCTATAACGAGTATTTCTAGCATTAAGTAAGAGTGCTGTGTGGGGAGTAGGAGTTAGTTATTTCCACTCAAAATTGTCCCAAGCTTCAGTAAGCATGTCAAGAAGAATGGCTTCACTTTGGCAGCCAGTGTTTTCTGACAAGAAAATCAAGGATGATTAACCTGGATTTGTAAACTGTACTGAGTTTTAACTGTAACAGTTATGAACTTCAATTCTTGCTTGGTTAGAAACAGTTAAACATCTTGATGTTTTTACACTGAAGAATAAATATTTCAAAAAGAAAAAGTTTAGGACAAAAGAGTCTGGATCCGAGATATATTTTTAAGACTTAAAAAGTGAATCAAACTACCAAAACTTCATCTGTTGTTTGGTAGCTTGGGTTAAAAATGCTGCTTTAGAGCCAGGAATAGTAATCACCCCTCTAAAATTCCAACATTCCTTCTTAAGTTTCACAAATCTAGTGGCCAAAGAGATGACAGCATACTATAAAACAAAGTTTAAGTAAAACATTGTCAAAAGAAATAAAAATTAAATCCTGCCATCTCAAATACAAAACTACTTCAAATTTCCAGTAGATTGATAATGGGTTAATGAACAGTAGGTCAAAGATAACCAACAATAATGGTTTACTTACCATTGGTAAATACCCAATCCGTTATTATTAGTAAATCAGTTGATTAAGTGAATACTAATTAAAGTTTGGACATTTGGAAAAAAAGTTGTGATGATTAAACTGCTTTGATGATGACTATGATTATTTTTAAACTGAGAAACTGATTACTCGTGGTGGGTTCATAAGATGATATTGTACTCTTGAATTTATGGTAAATCTAAAAAGAGCATAAACTTGAAAGATATACCACATTTTGCTTTTCTTCTACTGCTGGTCTGTATATGGAGAAGCCTGAAATTACACTAAACGGCAGGAATTTAGTTTTAGGAGTTAGCAGGACAGGAAGGCATGTAAGTCAACATGCAATAACAAATAGCTGAAGAAATCAGGATAAAAATACACAAATTGAAATTCAGGATGGAAACTGTAAGAATTTGCAACTAAAAGAAAATAATCTGAAAAGTAGAGGGAGTAAAAGAGAGAAATAGGGAAAGAATTGTGCCATTGAAATTTTGGTATAGCAATTCACAGCAAGTTTGTCACAAATTCCCAAAACAGTACGATTTTGAGGTTGGTCCCATCACATAGCAGAGTTGGGACATAGTAATTTTTAGTGCAGTTAGACCTAGATCATGGCATTCACTTCTGAGCAAAAGACAGCTGGAAGAAGTTCAGAGAAGACCCAGGAACAAAAAAGGTAATTGGCTGGAAGGTTTGGGTTATGAGAGGGTATTAAAGTAGGTAAATATACTGCATAACTTGGCTAAATGGCAACTCGCCAGACAGCTAACTATCTATGGACGTTGGAAGGGTATATACAGGAGGATGAAAGAAGAGTTTCAGGTGTCTTTAAAAATAGCAGGCAAAGTAATGGAGGAAACATTCATCTGGAGAAAAGGGAGGGGAACCTTTAGCAATGATGTCTTGCATGCCATCACATTCTCCCTCTGGGAAGTGGTGGAAACATATGAAGGTGCTGAACAGCACACAAGGAATGGGGAGGAGGCGGCCTGGTAGCAAGAAGCAAAGCAGGCACAAACAAGAGGCAGGAGAGGGGGAAGAAATCTGTTCTCTGCCCAACCATGCTTGGCTCATCCTCCCGTTACTGCACTGGAACTGACTTCTGGAGGACAACCATTCAGCAGTGGTGGTTTCATCTACTAGAGCCTTTCCAGACCCAGCTTATTTGAACATTTTATCTCAGTGACTGAGAATTCATTCAGTCCTGCTTAGAATATACATTCCATATGAATGATGGTGGATTTTTAGTTAGCAGCACACACATTAATTTTACACACTTTTTTCAAGTGATTGGTAGCAAGGAGCTCTGATGTTAAAAGAACCTGAATTCAAGGTTAGCCTGGGACCAAAGGGGACGCATGCCCACCCAGAGTAGTCAGAGCAAGAAATGTCTACTGCCTACAGTGACACCAACTAATTGGATAGTCATTTCAGAAATGATAATATTCTGTGTCTAATCTTTGGTGATGTGCTGTATTCCTAACAGGCCAACAGAAAATAAATCAGAAGGCTTGAGAACATAGCTGGAAAGGTGGAATATGAGTGGAAAAGTCTTACGGCAGAAGGATTTGTTTGGTGACCTTTCCCCATTGATAATATTATAATAAATTCTAAGGAAATACACCTAGGAAAATAGTTGTTTGAAACAAATAATGGCCTGAAAGAGCAGTTTGGAGCCTTAGGCAAAGCTTAAAACGGAAGACGTAGCAAATTAATCATTAACCACAGTAATGATTTGTTTTCAACAGTTTATTGTAAGAAAAGCAGCATTTTAATGTCATGTCTGAGACTTATTACTCAAGCTTTAGAAACTTCTTCTGGTTAGGCTTAGGATGGTTTACACATACAGAATGGAGAAAAGATTTTGTCTTGAAAAATGAACATGTGAACACAAGAATTAATCCCCCAAGGGAAATGCAAGATCCCATAGGACTTTGAATGAATGTAGAAGGCGGCCATCTATGACCTATTTCAGACCAGCCTTTAAGCATACAATTAAAATAAAGCATATGCTTAAAATTTTTTGACGTCGATGGGACTTCAACAAAGCTTAAGCGATGTCCTGATTAGACAAACTTCCATCACCTCATACTTCTGCTGATTTAAAACTGGATTGAAACAGAAGTCCTTAAAGCCCATGTGCCCTTTTACATGGTATTAAAGTTCCACTTTAACAAGTGCGTGCACAATAGAATAAAAATGCATTGACAGGTCATATTCAGAACGAGATCTAGCTGGACTATTTACTGCAATTTTTTATATGGGTTTTGCTCAATTTTATACACAGGAAGCTTCGTTTGGGGACATACAGAAAGATGTTTCATTAGGGGAGAGGCAGCAGGGGAGATTTTTGCATTTGTTGGATTAGATGCTGTCCTGCCACATGAGAAGGAAGGGAAGAGGTAGCCAGAAAGGAAACAAGTTTTATGCTGATAAGCATAATGCTGGTATAAGCTCTGTGTTCCTGGCATTAAATTAGAGAGAATACTAATGTAAACTGTGCTGAACTTGCTGTCAAGTCCAGTTTGCTGTTTATCAAGAAGAGTTCTGCTTGCTGAGATTTGGGTATTGACAATGCTTGCTGAAGTCTGGTAATAATTTCTGTTACTTCTGTAGTTTAAAAGAAAGAAAAAAAAAAAGGCAAGCAGAACAAAAGAAGAAAGGTCTTTAAACCCAGAAGTGAAGAATGCAACTGCAGTTGAGGTACCTGGTCTATATTCAGTGCTGTTTTCACAAGTGCAGCTATGAAGAATTCCACCAAATAAAAGGTGGAACAAAGAAACGATAAATTCTGGAAAGGCTTCTAACTTGCATGCTTGAGTTCCATGTTACCATAATAATTCTTCACCGGGGTCTTTATGAAAGTACCAATATAGTCTATCTACAGTTTTTCTTATGTGGTTCATTCACTTTACTGCTCCTCCAAGTATCCTGACACAAGATTATGTCCTTCTGCCAGTAATGGGCAGGTTTGTCTTACTGAAACATTCCACTGTCATATATTAACAAAAATGTAGTTTATACTTCAATCCGTAATGATTTTTTTTCAGCAGTTTTACTTGGCAGCTTCCCAGGAGTAAGCCCTGTTGTACTGATGGTAAATATGGAGTTATGTCCCTTAAGATAATATAATTTGGGCATATCCAGGGATGTAAAGAAGCGGAATCATTGAGGACTAAGCTGTTGCACCCATTTAGTCATTAATAAAAGGGATTATGCTCTATCAAATAATAACATCCTCACTCATGTATAAGGTTTATTTTATTTGGCAAATTACTATGTATTCTTTTCCAGTAGATAGTGATACTTGTAAGGGCCAAGTAGATAAAGCTTGAAGCTAAAGGGTTTTTCAAAAATTGCAACACTATCCTGATATATTTAGGCTGTATTTACTGAAATGGGGGTTTGCAGCCTGTTCTTTTCCAGGCAAGAAAGCTGTTTTTCTGGTCTTGTGCAATTTAATTTTGGTTCTCCCCTGAGGTGGTGGGCAAGTAAGACTTGCAGTTTAAAGAAAGGATTACGGAGGGAGGCCCTCCCAGAAGAGTGAGAGACACTGCTTCGTGGGCAGGAAGCTGCCATGTTCAATGAGACGGTCACACCTTCATTCACTGCCACCTTATTGGTGTTGGTGTACGCTGGAGAAAAGAAATTAAGAAAAGGTCAGATATCCTGTCCAACATTCAGCAACCAAGGGTTTAAGAACTTCCTGAGGCTGAGGTAATGCCCATAACATTGCATTTAATGGCTGCACATGGACATATCCTTCATGTATTTCTCTAATCTCTGAGGTGACTTAGTATTTGGACCTTTACAGTATCTTCTGGCAGGGATCTCCACAATTTTCTTATATGACAAAAAACTACCTGATTCTAGGAGAGTACAGTTCATTACTGTGAGATGTAATGAGTAAAAAGCCTGAGGCACAACCCATGTTTATTTAGGAATCATTCATCACAGAAATTTAGATTGTTTATTAATTTCACCGCAATGGATCCCCCCCGATCACCATGTCACAGTGCAAAGCATGCATCTTTAGAGCTGCAGAACAAAGTTCATAGGGCTGAAAGCCTTTTCATGCCTCGTACAGACTTGAGCAGCAGCACTAAGGATGCAAGACTGGGGCAAGGCGACCCACTTTGCGCTGTTACCAATGTACTGTTACAGTCTTAGACTAGTCACTTTGACAATCCACACTGCTCAACGCTTGTCCCACTTCTCATGTCTATAGACTAAATTATTTGGGGAAACACATTCGCCACCTGTGCTTTTGGAGGTCAGTCACATTGGGGCCTTAGGCTTGGTGGAAGCCTAACAACTCAAATAACAAGCAGCAGCTAACAATAGAAATGACAACTCTTTGGAGTAAAACAATTTAATCTGACCCCAGAAACTTTCAGTCTACTCTAGTGAATTGATAGAACAAAGCACATTCTATGTTAGTCTGCCTGCAGGTTGAAATAGCCCCCTCTGCATAGGTTACTGATTAAGAAATTTTGTCTAGAATTAAAAAAATAACTGAAAGTTTAAGAGAATGAGGGAAGGTATAGGAAAATTACCCAGAGTATATTTGTAACTCAAAGTTGTGCACAAAGGCAGATCAAGATATTATTCCCAAGCCCCAGGTTCTGAGACATGAAATGCAGTGTTTTTTCTGCTACGCTGAGTTGCCCAGGTTTGTCTTTTGAATTGTAAAAAAATATTTCTGAATGCATCATGTGTTTATCAGCTCTTCCGTGTTGTTCTCTGGGTTGGTCGTTTTGCATATTTCCAGGTTTTACTTCTATTTCTTGGCTTCTACTTGAAAAGTTGACTACAAGTTTTTTATTTTGAGACTTCAGGTTTATTCTTACTCTGGAGCGCCTTTGACCATTTATAAGATAAAGAACGGATTTAATAGTTTTTCAGTGAGATATGTAAGTCTGTATAATCTCTGAGAAACAGCTGGCTCCTGATTTTCTTGTTTTTATTTGTACATTAAGGCAAACATTTGAGACATGTTTAACTTTCAGAAGGTTTATCCCTTATAGTGCAAACCAAAAACAAATCCAGAAAAAGCTACAGTTTTCTCATTCTGCAAATATAAAAATTATTCACTTCTGTGTGTATTCTGCAAATTTGGACTCAAACTTCCCAAGCTTTAAAAATTGTAGGTTGAGAGATTGTCTTATACAAGACCTAGTTTTGATTATTAGATGCTTGATACCAGATAACATTTGTACACTGAAGTTCAGCTGTTCTAGAAGTATTTTGAAAATTCAAATTCAGCCCCAGTACACCAAAATGTCTTAGCTTCCTTGTAATGGAAAAGGACTGCGGGTCCATAACTCTTACCTGTAGAGCAATTTCCTATTTGAGTTTAACTTGCTTTACAGAGTGTTTCTTTGTGGTTAGGGAGTATTTTTATGTGCTTTCCTTTCTGTCATAATAATACAGTAGGTTTAAGGCATTAGGAAATAAGGTTTCCAGATAGTCAAAGACTCTTGGGGGGAAAAAATAAAAATCCTTTAGCATACAGGATGAATTGTAAACCTTGTAAACCTGGGCTTAAGTAACGAAGACAGAAGAGGAGACTGGAGTTGAAATGTTCACTGAAGGGGGTGCATCTGAAAAAATGCCTAACCTTCTTGTTGTCACACATTTTCACTTTCTTAACTGCCTGAGCAAATAGTTCCACTACAAACAGAATTGTAGTAATCTAAGCAAGACAGACATTTCTGGAGTATTTTAAATGTTTAATTGAAATAGACTTCTTTACTGCAAAAGAAGAAGGACTTAAAAAAACATTTCAAAGGAAAAATTAATGCCACAAGGAGACATTGGAGGTTTTCTTACAGTGGTATTTTACAGTAGAGACCATTTTGTCATAAAGAATACAATGAGAATCTTTGTCATCAAACACACAGACACACACGACGTTATAACAGAAATGCACTCATTTAAGAGAGAAAATGTGCAAGTTATCCTTTAATTGAGGTGTTGCCATACTGAATAAAGTATGCAGAAAACCAGTGACCCATGATGTTAATAATAGTGTGTCAAGAGAATGTTTATTATGCAGTAATTCTCAAAAGGGCAAACAAGGTTGTCCAAACACTACCTTCAGCTTTTTAACAGAAATATTTTATCTCATAAAAATACAAACTATGGGTTCCTTTCAGTTTTCTTGTGATATTTGTGTGAGTTCTTTGCAGAAGACATCATTTGCTTGATTGAAGCCTTAGCCCTCTCCAGAACTATACACTCAAGCACAGCAAGTGTCTGAGCTGCTCCATAATGTCAATGTTAGAAACTTATTTCTAAAAGTTCATATTTTTTTGGAATCATGCAACTTTCCATAAGTCTAATTGCTCACAAAACATTTGTGAATAACAGAATAAGCAGTGAGTCCTGCAAATATTTATTCCCAAGAGTAATAGCATTTTCTTCATTTGGACAACTTCCATGAAAAAAGGTTTGTCTGAAGGAACATGACTGTAAAGGATGGGACATGATGAAGTCCCTGAATGCTCTATATTCATATTCTTGTTATTACTGTGGTGAACAGACTATAGTCACAATGTGTACTTCTCTACTTTTCAGTGATGTGGCCTTCCAAGCTCCTGGACCTTTTGCTTTGTTATTTTGAACCACTCTCCTGCTTAGTAGTGGGGTTGACTTAACTTCTTTTGATTTCTGTGTTGATACAGTTTTTTCAGATCATGAAGTCTTCATTAGTTATTGATTTTTAGCTTGAATTTCAAGCTGAAATGTATCTTATATAGTTTTCTGTTTACACTGTCGTCTTCTATTCCTTTAGATAAATGCAAGGTGTAACAGGAGCACTCAAGGATGATAGCCAATTGTAGGAGATTTGGAATCATAGAATCATAGAGCGGTTTAGGTTGGAAGGGACCTTAAAGATCATCTAGTTCTAACCCCCCTGCCATGGGCAAAGACAATGCAACCATCCTCTGTAAAGCAGAAGTCAATGAGATTCCCACAGTGGAGCCATTCTTCATGCGATGGGATTAGAAGGACAGTCTAAGTAAAAGAATTTTGGGACAGATATGTAACATAAATGTAAGTGTAGCTCATGTAGCAAAATTTTGAACTGCTAATTTTGATGTGTGCAACCTATCACTTGATTCAGTTTCACTGTGCAGCCAGTATCCAGTGTACTAGTGATTTTTTTAATGATGGTTGAAGAGCAGAGCTGAGACTTCTAGACCAGTGAGCTCTTACTGCTTCCCAGGCAATATTAAATTATATCTATAAATATGTGATAGCCATATAATTTTTTCAAGGGGAAATCATGCTTCACAAATCTGCTTTGAATATGTCAACTACCCTTTAGATGAATGGGATCCAATCTGATAAACTGGGATTTTTGAAAACAGGTAAAATATCCCCAGTCCTCCCTTGGATTAATAACTAGTTAAAAGAGGGGGAAAAGGATAGGAAGGAGTGTTCAGTTTTCGCAACTGAAAGCAATAACCAGTGGAATCTCTTACTGGAGCCTGTGCTATTTAATATATTCATTCAGGGGAAAAAAAAGTTTTAATAGTGAAGGAACCAGCTTTGCAGCTAGCAGAATTATTCTGTGTAGCTAGGACTGCAGTACATTTACACAGATGTAGATCTAAATTCAGTATTACTGTTTAGGAAGGAGAGCTGGTCATTGCTGTGACTAGCTCAGCAGTCAGCAAAAGGCAAGTAGAAAGTTAAAAATAGTTAGGAAGGAAATAGAAAACAAGCAAAACCATTGTTACCATATCAACTCACAGTTAGCCCATGTTTTGAATGACACATGTCATTCTACTCAGCTGTCTTATGAAGAATATAGAAAACAGAAAATGTAAATGAAAGACCAGTGACTTACGCGCCTCCAGAAAAAATGAAATAAACACGGATTCTTCAGCTTGAAAAAGAGGTGACAGACAGAAGTCTATAAGTGATTGGTGATTTGGAAAAGATATAGAGGAAATTATTTGCTGTTACTTACAAAACTCAGCTTCGTCCAATAAATGACTAACCTGTAGACAAACAAAAAAAAAGAAAGTAAGTTTTATATAGAATCAAACTGTGGAATTTCTAGACATAAAAAAGTACAGAGAAATTACAGCGAGGGCAGCAGATCTTCAGAATAATGAACTTCATACCATTCATGTTAAAATGATTTCTTTTTGTCTATTGCTTCTCTTTGTGACTGATTTTTGTTTAGACTGAGGCAACTTTATTTACTTCTGTAAGTTAAATGGTACTCCAGGGTATAATTTAATAAAATATTTGGTTCTGTACTTATCTTTAAAATGAATGCTTATAAGTGGTCCCAGTATAAAGATCAGCCTTAGTGTATAATTATTCTAATTTGTTGAAAAGTTACATGATTTTCCTGTCAAGCATGTGGCAAAGAAGCTGGTAATACCATGTATGAGTTTTAAATAATGTAAACCTACCTTGAAACATCAAGTGCTGTGAGATTACTTAAACTGACCTGGTACTTCACAAATGGGCTATGCAGAGCTTTCATCTGGCCCCTCAGGTTGCACTGATTCAGGAGGAATCCAAGTGATGTGTCACTTTGTGAAAGACATGACTATTCACCCATCCAGGATCCAACGTGAAGTAGAACAGCTCAGCCTTCAGGGAGGGGATCAAGAGAGGGCACCAGCTCCTTCACAGCGGTGCATGACAGGGAGACCTCAGAAGCTGAGCATGAGTTGAAAGAAGAGGGGTACAGAATGGATCTAAAAAGAAACCTTTTCCCCACAATGACAGTCCGGCCATGGCACAGGCTACCCAGAGAGGTTGTGCCACCTCTGTCCTCTGTGGTTTTCAAGTTTCCACTGGATTAAGCCCTGGGCAACCTGGTCTGACACAGAGCTGCCCCTACTTTCAGCAGGAGGTTGGACCAGAAACCTCTTGAAGTCCCTTCCAGTCTGAGTTACCCTGTGATCCTATCATTTTATGAGGTCAGACGTAACAGATATAATAGCAGACAATTACAGAGACTAACTTCTTCCTTAATATGAAGGTTTCGCCTGATGTGCTGTGCTTCAAGCTCTCAGAAGATATTTCAGGATCACAGGATTTTGTCTGAAACCTGCTGTTATTTTGGCCCTTCATGTTTGTTTCCATAACTGCCGTGGCTGACTTGGCTACAGCCCCAGAAAACCACCATGTAGGTGGAAAGAGGGACAGAAAGGGGTCTGCCAAGGAATCAGACACCTGAGCAGAATTCCCTTTGAGTGCAAATTTTTCTCATTTGCAGTGGAAAAGTCCTCCAGAATGATTTGTTATTTTTTAAGTGATAGAGGAAATGTTTGCATGTTGATGTGGGGGAGTAAGTGCAGAGGCAAACTGGCTTAGAGGAAATTTCAGTTTTCTGCTGTACTGATATGTCTGATAAATTGTCTTAGAGGAGCAAACTGGAATTTAAGAGTGCATTTATTCTGCTAGATGTCAATGATACGGGAGGCACTTGGACAGCTGCCGCTACCTGAGAATCCAGCTCTAGGCAGAAACACAGATAGACTGTTTCAGGTTATGCAATTGATAAGCAAGTGGCTATTTTTCACTAGAAGCAATCTTAAAAGCAAGATTTAGAATTTCCCCTCCTGTGGTGTACTATAGAGTGGATTAAATTATTTTCAACACAGAAAGAGAGGTATTTTATCTTGACAAGAGCAAATGCCTCAGGCTTCAGGAATGCGGAGCAGGAGGTGGTCCTGTCCTCTATGGAATAGCTGGGGTTTGTAAGCCTGATCAAAGAGTAATTTTTTTTCTGATACACCCTGAAGCGTCAAGCAGTGTTAAGCATCTGACGGATGCTTAACTTTGTGTACTTAGTTGCTTGTTTGACCCCATATAGCCAGTCTCACTTTTCCGTGGTTTGCCTAAACTTGTGTCTGAGCTCTTGAGCAGCACACTAAAATGGCCTCTGTAATTTTTCATAGCTTCCCTCGCAAGTCTGCTTCAGAAAATACCTTTGTCTGCTTTGTATTTCACAATGCTGTTTTCCATACCCTCTAATTGCCTCACCACAGTTCATGGCTTGTTTCCAGCGGGGACCAGCTACTGTCAGGGAGAAAAGCTAAGGAGGCAGCTCGTGGTCTGGGAGCCTTGGCAGACCCAAATGTATATACAGAACGTGTTGATCAGTAGAGGTCAAAGTGACATCTCACACTGCAGGATATTGCAGAATGAAAGCAGCAGCAGGTTGTTGTTAGTGGGCTGAAATTGTCTGAAATAAAAAAAACCCCTCACATAAAAGGGAATGGAAGGATATTTCTTAACCCATATCATCTGGAGATTAGTTGATGAGGCACCTCACAAAATCTTACATGGGTGAGGTGAGGTGAGGTGAGTAAGGAGCTGCAGTGTGTGGGGAAGAATGAGAGATGGGAGATGGCATCTGCTAAACTTGTTTTGTCACAGGAAAAAAAAATCACGAAACCCTACCCGTTATTTTTGTGAAGAAACAGGATTAAGAACAAAAATAACTTTCATAACATTATGTGAAGTAACAGGAACAGTAAAAGAAAGCTTTTTATTTCTTCTTGCGTCAAAAGAAAGGGATAGGAATTTTTGCTCCACTAGTTAGTCAGCTCCTTATCAAGAGTCTGTGTTGTTTCCTTAGAGCAGGGAGAAACCCGAGTTTTGCTACTCAGAACTAAGCCAGGGAGTTTTGATGGAAATACCGGAGTTCCCCTATTTCTTGGGTTTTGTGTTTATTTTTGCATTTTCTATCTTTAAAACCACAAAGAATATAACCAGAGCCATACCCTGGGAATCGTGTTTTGCACAGCTTTAAAATACCAAGAAAAAGAGTTGGAGATAAAGCCTCGGTTCGCAGATAACCCTTTCTTGGCACAGTTCAGGGACAGATAATCAAGCTTGTCAGCAACATGTGGCTTCACAAAAGCTTGTATGTGGCCAGAGCAGGGCTGTGCCAGGGTGGAGATGCCCGGGAGAAAGTCAAGTAACAAGACTCCTAGGAACACAGCTCATACCACTGCTGGAGTGGTGGGTGACTATGGTCATCTCTGAGACATATGCAGTTCTGGAAACTCCGCCTTTCCAGCACTCAGCAGTAGGTGGTACATGTCTTGGGCATTTCAAAATAAAACCATTTGGGGGATTTAGAGCACAGGAAAGATGGTCACACCCTCAGCCTTGCCAATCAATCAATCAAAGGAAAGAAAGTAACTAACTTGCTAAAAGCAATCATATTCATGCCTTTTGTCATTTCTGCATGTCTCAAGCTGATTACTGAGCTCTTCTGACACATTTTAAAAAGTTCTTTCTTGCCAAAAGAGGAGTTGATGGTGATCCTGACAGTGGCCGACGTGGAAGTCTAAAGGACCTGAATAATGACACCATCATGGTTTTGCTGCATTTTTCTGGTTCATGTTCCCTCAAATAGGCACGATGAGGAAGTGGGTGAAGAGGTTGTCCACATCAAAAAAAGTGCTTTCTGAGCTGGCAGTCCTAGGTTTGCTTTCTAAACACAAACTTGCCCTTCTTTGTCACAGCATTTACAGGACAGCACTTTCCTACCATGCCTTTTTTCCTTACAAGATGAGACAGAAAATTAGGTTAAAAGTAATGGCCAGAGTTGCTCAGCTCTTGCAGTGCATCATGCAGGAGACCAGTAAGATGATGGAGAAAATGAGGTTTCTGGCTTGCATTGTTTTGCACCAAGGAGTGGCTTGCTGTCCTCTAATTGTGGCTACCAGTTTACTACACATTAAGGAACCTTGTTAACAGAATGTGGATGCCACTTATTTACCTCTCACTTGTGGAAACGTACCCTTTGGTTTTCTGCGCTTTGAGGAGGTCCTAGCTGAGTCATTTAAGCCATTTTTTTTTCTTTTATCTCTGCTTTTTTATGGCCACATTCTTCAAAGTGAGTTCCTATTTAGACACCAACTATGTGCAAAGCCCCAGCAAATTCCAACATAAAACTTAAAACTGGGTATTTGGAAAGAGCTTGACGTCAACATCAAAGTGAAACTCAGTCCCATCTTTTGGTGTGTCTAGGAAAGAACTGGCTTCTTTGAGATCTGTTATGTTGAGAGCACTAGTTATGGGTGAGCAGCAGCTGAGGTTCAAGCCTGTCGGGTTTTCCCACTGACTCACTGTGAAGTCCACAAAACCCAGGTGGAAAATATTTTTTTGGGTATTAATGACGCAGTAAATAGTACAATACCTCAATTTATAACTAGACTTGAGTATATTTTAAAGTCCTTCAATTTTAAATCCTTTAAAGCAAAACAGAAAAAGAGGTGGAAAGTAACTTCAAGGTCATCTTAAATCTTCACAAAGGGCAAAAGTAATAAAAATGAATGTATTGCCATTAAAACAAACCAAAACCAGCCAGTTGCTTCCCTTAATCTCCTTCTTACCACTTCTCCTTCCTCCAGGAAAGACCGTTGCACACAGCCAAAATGTGCAACTTTTAACTTTGTATGTGCCAGATGAGGAACCAGTGACATACCTCGAGTAAGGCATGATGGGGGTGTGGTTCAGACTAAAATCTTTAACAATGCTGAAGTGTGAGAGGAAGCAGTAGCCTGATAGTGAAAAGACTTAGAGTGACAAGGAATGACTTCCATGTATGCATAAGCTCAGCTGTCTTCCATTTGCAAGACTTAGGGTGGTAAAATACTAACTCAAAAGTCAGATGCTGCACCGCAGAGACTTTCTTCTCACTGAACTGAAGGATTTCTGTGTGGACCAAGTCACACAGACCTTGCAGGCAGCCAGCGAGCCCCTGTGTGTGGCTCAGTGCAGATCCACGTGTGTACTCCAGGCTGGGTCCAGGCAGTGGAGCCATGAGTATGGGGCACTGATCCCAAACTAACGCCCTGTGTCCCTGGTTGTTAGCGTACAGAGTTTCTGGATCCAAACTGCCCGTTCGCTGATTTACCATGCTACCACTTTGGGTACGTCTGCATCAAAGTGGGCATAATTTCATTCTGTTGGTCTCCCACTCGGATGCCTTTTCTGGTAATTCAGGCCCATGGAAGGGAGGGGAAGCATCACCTGACAGTTTTTAAAAGGAGATTGTGGTAAATGTTGTATTTAATGGACAGAACTGGCATTCCCATCCACAGCTGTGAGGATTTTGGATGCTTTGTGAGTCCTGATACACCCCTGGTGCGAAGCCCGAAGAGCGCTGCTGGGTCACAAAGCAGAGGGTCGGTGCTATCCCACCTGCAGCGGGAAGCAGCCGCAGCCTCGGGCAGCTGCAAGAGGTCACACGGGTGACGAGCAGGCCGGGGTACTTCAGCCTCCCAGGCGCTGCTGAGGACGGTACTGGTGCCCCAACACGCTGGCCACCGGCTGCTGAACAGGGGCTCGGCCACCATGAGTGGCGTCCCCCCTATTCGCACAGCGCCTAGTGCAGCACTGCTGCGGGCCCTCGGGGAGCAAATAAACACGGCATTGAACCGCACACGTTTATTCTATGGTTGGACTTGATGATCTTGAAGGTCTCTTCCAACCCAAGTGATTCTGTGATTCCCACATGAATATCCACAGGTTGCCACTGCAGCAACAAAAGTTATATTTTTTTTTTTAAAAAAAAAAAGTTATTTTAATGCAAACTTCGATTTAGCCACCTGTTAAATAACTGGTGTTTTTGGTTTTTTTCTGGTCTCAGCCCACAAGGCTGCTTCGACCCAACGCTGCTCACGAGCAGGCCCCGGGGAGAGCCGGTAACCACCGGCAGACGGGCGACGCCGCCCGTGCCGCCCCTCTCCTCACGGCAGCGCGCGGGCCGCGGCCCTCGGCCGGGCCGGTCGCCCTTACGGCTGCCCGCGCTCCGCGGAGCCTTCCCGNAAAAAAAAAAAGTTATTTTAATGCAAACTTCGATTTAGCCACCTGTTAAATAACTGGTGTTTTTGGTTTTTTTCTGGTCTCAGCCCACAAGGCTGCTTCGACCCAACGCTGCTCACGAGCAGGCCCCGGGGAGAGCCGGTAACCACCGGCAGACGGGCGACGCCGCCCGTGCCGCCCCTCTCCTCACGGCAGCGCGCGGGCCGCGGCCCTCGGCCGGGCCGGTCGCCCTTACGGCTGCCCGCGCTCCGCGGAGCCTTCCCGCCGCACCGCCACCGCCACCGCC